>JAZAYU010000049.1:900724-1500724 GCA_038501625.1 Corbicula japonica
AAAGTTACAGGACATCAAGCATGAAGACTGCTGTTAAAATAATCTGTTATTATTCAGTAGAAACACAAATTTTTTACAGATTTTTGTATTTAAGTGCGGAAAAGTTTTTGAAAATTAGTGGAGCAAAGGTTTTGGAAATAAAAAAATCAAATATGATAGTTTAACAAGTCTCTAATTATTTCAAGGACAATCAGTGTTGTTACAAGATGAGGCTAAATATAATGGGCATGCAGGAGGAGATGTGAGCATAAATATGGATATGGACAAGTCACGGTACCAGCAACAGCTTCAACTCATTGACGAGCAGGTATGGTACCCTGCTTACTGGCTTTCTTTAAATTTTGGCATTTTTATTCCATTCACAGCAATGGTATGAAGGAAAGTTCTAATATTATCCTAACTAGGTATGTTGTTATATTTGCAAAAGTAAAATACAAGTATTGGTTGTCTCAGTGAACAGTTATTAATACATCAACAAATGCAGTGTTATGCATCATGATAATAACACCACAATGGTTAAACTTTAAAAAAAAACAGCATTCTGACTTCTTATTAGTATTAGTATGTCTAGACTTAAAGGATTAAAGTCATTTTTTTCTTGGGGTACTTTTTTCCAAATGACGTAATTTAATGTGTGCATTATTTGGCAAAGTTACACTTGCATAAATCCCAGATATATTATTTCAGTTATGTAACAATTGAATTCTATGAACTTTTTAAGCATTTTAGTTTATTTTTAGTGTAAAGCATTTTAAGATGTCAGTTTGTGATTTCATTTCACTGCTTATAATTGCATATTAAAAACTAAATTTCAAAGAAAAAAAATAATCTGATATATTCCTTGTGTATATGTTTTTATTTTTGCAAATTTTAAGTCATGTTTTGTGTTTTAGGACTCGTACATTAGTGAGCGGGCAAGCACCATGCAGAACATAGAATCTACTATTGTAGAACTGGGTCAAATATTTACACAACTTGCTCACATGGTGAAAGAACAAGAGGAATCTGTACAAAGGTATGTAAACTTTAGGATTGCAAGTTCATTAAGAAACATCAGTGTAATTTGAAAAAAAAAAAGAAAAAAAGTAAATATGCAATGTTCCAGCACAACAGTCCAATATAATTTTAGTAGATATTATGCCACTTGTGAAAATCTTTCACATAAAAAAATTCTTTTAATTTTATGGTTTAATGCATAGTTTGGGTTACTTTGATAGATTCACTTGCAATGGCACCAAATTGTTAATAACATTACATCATGATATTTACTCATACTTGAACCCGTTTTCTTAACAGTCCCCTAAGGAATGTAAGGACTGTATGAGTACCAGTGTGAAATTTACTCTAAAAATAATCATAATAATCACTGTTTCAAAACTGAGAATGTTTACTTTATTATAACTGATGAAAGTCTTTATTTCAAGGAAAGCATAAAATATGTCCCTTTGAATATTAAACTGTTCATCATTTGATGGACTATTGTGAAATATTGGAGTTTGTCTTCCTTTAATCATTTAAATTTGAACCATAATTAAAAAAAAAAATTAAAAAAGGATCTTACAATTTATGTTAAATCAGAACTTATCTTAATGTAATACTGAGATTTCCCAAATCAAATGTTTAGGCGTACATTACAATATGTTTAATAAATTCCTTGTTGAAATTAGGACTCATTTATTTACTGTTTTAAATTTCAGAATTGATTCTAACGTTGAAGATGCACAACTGAATATAGAAGCAGCACATGGTGAACTGTTAAAATACTTCCAGTCTGTGACAAATAATCGCTGGCTAATGATAAAAATATTTGCTGTATTGATAATTTTCTTCATCATATTTATTGTGTTTATGGCTTAATCTACTGATAAATAAATCAGCACCTAGAAATGGAGGAAATGAAATGTGGATATAAAGGATTTTAGTGTGCCTTTAACAGAGGAATTTATTGTGGAAAACTTGAAGCCGAGAATTGGATAAAAAATGTCAACATGACATGTGATAAACATAAATGCATTAGAAATGTACGTCAGTCATTGATTATGTACAGTAAATAAATTGGACAGAATTTGAAATCAATTACAAATCCTATATATACAAGGATAATATTCACTGGTGACATTTCCATTGTAAATACTGAATAAATGATGATTGCTGTACAGAATATTTCATAAGTAAGATAGAAATTGTGTAAGGCATTTAGTGGTTTCTATGGAACTTGTGACTACCACAAGAAGTGAATATTGGCATGATCAAATGTAATGATTACAATCAATGATGAGCGTCTGACTTTACCTGTAACTGGGTCCAATATTTGAAATGTTATACGGGAGACCAGTTAAACATTCAATGTTGCTAACTGGCAGAAATTTAGCCCAAAATTTAAAACTGAGTGAGATGTGTTATTTGAGGAACACATCATGTTGGCTTAAGATCAACATGCCTTAAAGGATAGTTTATAGTATAAAAAGCTGTAGAGGTGGGGAGTACATTCAGATTTAACATTGATTATCATTTGGAATTGTGTTATTTAAGGTGTTGCAATAAGGAATGGTGTCAACACAACAGTTCTCATGTAGCTCATTTCGAAACAAAACATGCTGAAGTTCATATATTCTTGTTTTAAATGGAGCTCTATTTAATTCATTATCATTTTCATGTTCTCTTTTGATAAAGTTTAAAGTGTGAAAGTAATGTTGACTCCTACATGCATACAGACAGTGATAAAAGCATTAAAATTTTATTTATTGTTATCTTAATTCTTATTTCCTTACTGTTGTCCTAGGAGTCACATGGGCAAAATTAATAATAGACATTTTTGTAGAGACAGATAACGGCCTTAGATCATCTAAGATCATAACATAGATTGGAGACCTGTCTCAAATCTCAAGTTTCTGATTGGCTGAAACGGAGACAAGTCAGTTCTTGCGATTTGAGACTGGTCTACGGTTTTAGTTTTATGGTCATAGGCACGGATCATACAGTTGTAGGCAAGACTGTCATAACTTCTTATTACTGCAATCCTGTTCGGGCAGTGTTACATGCAACCATCATTATATCAAATAAGAATTATGGATGGTTTTTAGTTGTCCATCACCCACATAGCTTGAAAGAAAATTCATTGGGCATAAGGTCTTCAAAATAGGGAAACATCACCATTCATGTCAGTATTTTTATTTATTATGTTGCAATGTTTCAAATTATTTTTGTTAATTTGGATTAAGTTATAGTGTGTGACAGGAACCAGCTTGAAATTTTGCAAGATTCTGCTGTTTGACACATGACAGTTTTTAATCAAAATTACATGTTTTGTTTTTGGGGCATTGTGCTTGCGTGGGATTTCATTTCAAGTACATTTTAATGGTAACTCCCCCCTTTTCTCACTGGTCTAGCTTGTTTTTGTTTTCGTGCTATCTAACCTTTAGCCAGCCATATTTGTGCCGAGTGCCAGCCAGTATGTGAAATCAGGCCAGTCCACTCAAGCACAGGGTGTTTTACAATGTATTTATTATTGATCAGCATTGCTTAGAAAACAGTTGACACTTAAATCTTTTTAACCCTTTCCTCCATAGATACACCTTTAATGCATGGGCAGGCACCTCCATGCCGTTTGATCAGGATCTAAACTGTTCGCTTTTGTATTCATTAGGTTATTTCTTAACAAAATGCCACCAGTGCAGATCCTGATCAGACACCATGTATGTGATGGCTGATCTGGATTTTCACTGGTCACACATGCGTAAAAAGGCCTAGATATGGAGGAAAGTGTTAATAGTGGTACATGCTGACTTGGGATCTACACAGATTACAGCCACCCTCCAACAATGATATATCTTAGTCATAGATTAAGCCACATCTGTAGGAAATGTGCTGTTTGGTATATTTTGTCCCCCCTTTTTTTAAAGATTCTCCCTTGTTGACCTGTCATTGATTTTCTTCGAGATTTCATGCCCGGTTATATTTTAATCGCTGTTGAAAGTATTAAATAAAATGTGTGCTTAGTACTTGATACCTCCTTAATGCACATATTCTTTGGTGTGGCTCGAATGTTTTCCCTCATTGGTGAAATTTAGCTTTTAGTATGGAAATAAATTGTGTCTCCACATGAATTATTTTAAATTTTGATGTAAATTTTATTTTTTTGTCATTAGGTAACATTCACATGATAACTGTTTGTCATATAAAATTTAAAACATTCAAATAAAAATTCATGATTCAAGTTATTTGTGTTTTATAATTTGTGTATTTTATAACTTAATATAAATAGCAAAAAATAAAAATGAAACATCCAAGTTGACAACAAAACAGACAGTATGAAGAGTAAATACTTAGAAGAAATCCCCTACTCAATCTGATGAAAATCATCTCCTGAAAACCGCTACGCTATCATGATCTGATGACGAGTAACTAAAACATGCTTTTATCACTAACCATTTGAACCAATCAGATTGTCGCCTACAAAATCGCAAAAGTGAAAGTAAACATAGTATTTTAAGCCATGGAAAGTGTTGACAGCATGCGTCAGACATATTTTATTGAAGATATATGTGTTTATGTAGTACTGCATTTATTATACCCCCTCTTTGTAGAAGAGGGGGGTATACTGTTTTACCCTTGTCCGTCCGTGCGTCCGTCCGTAACAAAATTTCCGTCGCAGTTTTCCAAGCAACTATAACATGCAGCAGCCTGATATTTTGCATATTGCTTTATCCTATAGTCCCATATGGTGTAAAGCAATTTAATGCTCCTTGCTCATCTACTTCCTGTTTGCCGCCTATTTTTAGATTTTGTTACTATGAAGGTGCATTACATCGACCAAAAGGCATGTTAATTTTCCTTTGCAGTTTTCTAAGCAACTATAACATGCAGCAGCCTGATATTTTGCACGTTGCTTTATCCTATAGTCCCATATTGTGTAAAGCAATTTCATGCTCCTTGCTCATCTACTTCCTGTTTGCCGAATATTTTAGGTTTTGTTACTATAAAGGTGCATTACATCAACCAAAGGGCATGTTAATTTTCCGTCACAGATTTCTAAGTAACTATTGTACGTTGTCCGCAGGCCATCATCAATCTAACATTTTGTAAGATCTGACTTTAGTGAGATTATATATATGCCTTTTATCATGTGTTCCTGTTGATCTGAATCTACAATGGTCACTTCTTGGTCAGAAATAACCAAAGATGGCACAGAAGTACCAGCTGATCTGGATCTACAATGTTTGCCCATGTGATGAAAGCCTATACACTGTATATGGAGTAAAAGGGTTTAATCACAAGAACCTGTCGTTATCACCAGCTATTTGGCTTTGTCATAGATTGATATTGTTTTGCGATCATTTTTAGATAGGGCATTTCATGCAACATTTAACCATTGAAATGCATGTACCGTTGGAAACTTCATCAGAATTAGCCCTTTCTTCTATACATTCACCTTTATGTGGTGGGTGAACAGTGTTCCAGATTCGTGCCGTCTGATCAGGATCTGCACTGTTTGCTTTATTAGGTTATATCTGACCAAAATGAGACCGGTGCAGATCCTGATCAGACGTGCCAGCACAGATGTGGCAGCTGACCTGGATCTACACTGGTCGCACATGCGTTCAAATGCGTATTTATGGAGGAAAGGGTTAACTTGTCCATTCCATCTGATGAAGAGGTAACCAAATACAAGACAGATGAGATAAATCACCATCCCATTAACATAACTTTACTCAACCAGCTGCACCAAAAGAAAATGCTGCATGGATTTATATTAATTAAATTTCCATGAACTCTTTCAATAAGCATGAAATACCGGTAACTTTGCATCCCTGTTACTCCAGGATAAATTGTTTTGCAATGTCTGTAATAATTGAATACCTTGTCCAGCCATGTCATCATCTCAAACAACTGTTTATGTGCCTGATCCTGGATGGTCACGTTCATAATAGTGATTGCCTATTCTGTTCATCCTTCCATCACAAATATAGTTTCTGGAGCACATCTTATCAACCCTTCAACGGATTTCATCCAAAAGTATCACAAGTGTTTACCTTTATAAGACAGTGTTGCCCTACCTCAACGGTCAAGGTCACACTTGGTGATAAAAGTTATAAATATGCCAAAAACTCTAACAAAGCTACTTAGCTAAACTGCAAAAAAGAATGTTCTCCTCAATGAGACAGAATGTCACATCCAAGAACCATGGCCCTACCTGAACGGTCAAGGTCACACTTGGTGATAAAAGTTACAAATATGCCGAAAACTCAGTAACTAACAAAGCTACTTCAGCTAAACTGCAAAAAAGAATGTTCTCCTCAATGAGACTTTCACATCCAAGAACCATGGCCCTCACTCAGTCAAGGTCACACTGAGTTCAAAGGTCATAACTTGTTTTGATTTCTTGTTTCCAGAACATCCAGACTACAGAATGTAACTTAGTGACAGGTGTAAGGTGACCTACCTCAAAGGTCAAGATTAAACATAAGGTTTAAACTTGTTGGTAAAAAACTTCTAATTCTTTACTGGTAATGTGAATATTTTTTTCCTGGGTCTGTTATTAGTTAATTGGCCTGTGTTGATGACCAGTTACTAGCAGCCTCTTTTCTGGACATTAGCTGGCTTTGGACATACATGTATTGGTAAATTTGATTTATGTTACTGAAGGGCATTCAAAATGTTATAGATGACAAAGATCTATGCTGATAGTGGCAAAATAATTATACAATGCAGTACATCTGTACTTAATTAAATAAGCATTTGATCAGTAATAGACAGTTTCGGACATGCTGATTAATTAAATAAGCATTTGATCTGTAATAGACAGTTTCGGACATGCTGATTAATTAAATAAACATTTGATCTGTAATAAGACAGTTTTGGACATGCTGATTAATTAAATAAGCATTTGATCTGTTTCGGACATGCTGATTAATTAAATAAGCATATGATCTGTAATAGACAGTTTTGGACATGCTGATTAATTAAATAAGCATTTGATCTGTAATAGACAGTTTTTTCGGACATGCTGATTAATTAAATAAGCATTTGATCTGTTTCGGACATGCTGATTAATTAAATAAGCATTTGATCTGTAATAGACAGTTTCGGACATGCTGATTATTTAAATAAGCATTTGATCTGTAATAGACAGTTTTGGACATGCTGATTAATTAAATAAGCATTTGATCTGTAATAGACAGTTTTTTCGGACATGCTGATTAATTAAATAAGCATTTGATCTGTAATAGACAGTTTCGGACATGCCGATTAATTAAATAAGGATTTGATCTGTAATAGACAGTTTCGGACATGCCGATTAATTAAATAAGGATTTGATCTGTAATAGACAGTTTCAGACATGCTGATTAATTAAATAAGGATTTGATCTGTTATAGACAGTTTAGGACATGCTGATTAATTAAATAAGGATTTGATCTGTTATAGACAGTTTCGGACATGCTGATTAATTAAATAAGCGTTTGATCTGTAATAGACAGTTTCGGACATGCTGATTATTTAAATAAGCATTTGATCTGTAATAGACAGTTTCGGACATGCCGATTAATTAAATAAGGATTTGATCTGTAATAGACAGTTTCGGACATGCCGATTAATTAAATAAGGATTTGATCTGTAATAGACAGTTTCGGACATGCTGATTAATTAAATAAGGATTTGATCTGTAATAGACAGTTTCGGACATGCTGATTAATTAAATAAGGATTTGATCTGTTATAGACAGTTTCGGACATGCTGATTAATTAAATAAGCATTTGATCTGTAATAGACAGTTTCGGTCATGCTGACAAGGTTGTTTTTTTTCAATTCATACTTGCCATCATTGCATATTGTAGTGACGACTGTAAATATCTCCTCCAAACATCTACTTGTCATGTGATGTATTGGTTATCAAAGTGCCAAGTTCAGCTTTCAGCAAGACACTTTAAAAATTCGCTCTTGTGATAAGCTTGTTTTTAGAAATTCTTCTCAAAAGGACAAAGTTATAAAAGAGCATCTATTTCACTGCATTTTATTTCTTTATTTAAAAATATTAATTTTATCAATAATATTTATCTACTTTAAAGTACTTATCATAACAAAACAGAAGAGGCATTATGGGCCTGGATAGTTAACTGGTGTTATTTTATTGAAGGTCAATGTTGAACTTTGACCTCAAAATCGATAGGGGTCATCTACGAGTGATGACAAACCTTCCTATAAAATCTAAGGACTCTAAGCCAAAGCTTTCTCTAGCTTTTAATCATACAAGTTTGGTTATGGACAGACAGACCAAAGGACATGTATGGTTGACTAACGAGTTTTTGTGGTATAAACAGTTTTCGTGGTATTTAACATTAACACCGTTTACATCGAAGCGCATGAAGATGTACTGGATATTTTGATTCATACTTTTGACAGATTAAACTTTTTCACAAAATATGCAGTTGAAACAGATTAAAAGATGCCTAAATCATTAAACAAGTGTAAAATTATTTTCAAAACCCAAATAACAATTTACAATCAAGAAACTTCATTCTTGATATCTCTTCTGAAATGAGCTCTCGGAAAGCTTATTTTACTTTAATGCAGGATGTAAGCGATCATCGCATGTTATGGAGCTTCTCTTAGTAATAAACAAATAAAAAATTTTTGTCAGGCTGATTAAAGTAGTTTAGTTGTATTATTGTTTTGAGATGACCCCCGAAAACTTGTTGGTGACGTCATGGATAACATGGCTGGTAGTTGGATTAATAAAAACGCTGGAAATACGATTTGGAAAGTTTTTGTTGAATGAATCTCGTTGAAGTGAATAGATTAGTATCAGTTTAACAAAACTTGTTTTCTTTTCCCTACCAGCATGATTACTGATTATAGCAGTAAGCAGTTAAACTGTTAATACCACGAAAACTTGTTGGACCATCATACAAAGAAATATATCCTCGTTTCTTCTAAGAGGAACCAGTCTCATAAACTCACCATGAGCATTAACTCAGGGAAGCTAGAAAAATGGAGAAAAAAACATTAAGAAGCAACTTTATTTTTGACATTTTTTTTTATTCAAGAATCTCACAAGTATGGATGTTCAGTCAAAGTGATGCTTAGAAACCTCAACATGACAAATACCAGTTAAATTTCTCTCAATGAAAAACCTGACCATTATTTGATATTCTGATTGTCATGCCATTTAAAGATCAAAGCTAGATCAAAAACCCAGATCAGGCTTCATGTCCATGTGTTCTAGGAGTACAGGAACTAAAATATTATTTTTTCACATACTAGTTGAAATGCAATCAACAGCAATATCAGGTTGACTAAATATTTATAATAAAATTCCTATCTACATATTTCTCAACCTCAACTGCTCTCTTTGCTGAGCCAAGGACAATTTTTACACTACAGTTATGTGATGCACCAAGAAAACTTGTTGATTTCATGGTAAATTGCAGGCTTACATTGTCCACAAGGATCTACACTTTTTGGTAGAAGCATTAAGAAAGCTTTTCTGAATGCATAGCAAACAGTGTAGACCATGATCAAACTGTTTAGATTCACATTCTGATCTGAGTCTACACTGGTCGCAAAGGCCATAAAACCGATTGTTTTTTATTTAATGGTGTGTTACCATATTGGTTTCATGAAAATTGCACAAAAAACTTGTAATTTCTTACACAAAAAGGTAAAAATTCTCTCCAATGTGGCATCGTTGGCTACTCCAAGGTAATGCTTATATTTGATAGATCACCTCTGAACAGTGACCACCTCTGACAGTGTTCCAAACCAATGTCATAACTTTAGATTATTATTACTACTAGTAACATATGTTTTTTGTGTGAAGACAAGAAAAGAATACAAAAATTTTGCCATAAAAATCTATCTTAAGTTTTTTATTTAATGTTGTATTAATATGAGTTCAAAATTTTAAAACTTAAAAAACTTTACTGGTGTTTAAAAATTGCAGAATAAATTTAGAACAACAGTAAGTTAACAGATTATCATTATCGTGCCGGTGGGAAGTTTGATGTTAGCAACAACAACAAAGAAAAAAAAATATAACAAAAATTACAAACAAAATAGAACATCTTCAGACATCAGTTTGTGTTTTCTAATATTTCTACAACATATACATCAATATCTATAACTGTTTGGCCATGGTATCGCTGACATTTGTTTAGTTTTGCATATCTTTCTTTTATACCTTATTTCATACATCAAACTTTACCTATTAAGTAATTCTGTAATATCAGGACACAACCTTTTTTAAAATTTAGGTCAAGACAATGAAAGACAATGAAAATTCACAGGATGTTTTACTTTAAACCTTTCATAAGGTATGCACAGCTTATGTCATATCTAAGACCAAAGGATGGTTGGATGTGCAACTGATCTCGGGTCTACAATGGCATACCAGAGACAAATGCCTTTTGACAAAATGTCTTCACTTTACTTATCAACTGCCCAACAATGATGGAAAAGTATTGAGCAGACAAGCTCTGCACCAACACATAGAAGCCTTATCTAAGAATGCCATGCTTCCTGGCTGTGGCATTTAAATTTTCTAGTAAAAATAACAAAACAATACATACTGAACCACGGCAAGAATCTTGGCACTCAAGATTTGAAACAACATTAAACTTGGACATATAATTGCCCATTCACGAGGAAATCTGTTTGCAGGATTTCAGATGTTGCTAATATTTAGAAGAAACCAAGTAAGTACATCTGTCATTTTCTTATCAAATTATTAGCTTTTAAAATCTTGCACAAGTGTGAAGATTGAAAAATCTTTTGACAAGGGTAAAAATGTTTTTTGAAGATACATGTACAGGGCTCTGTATTTTACCTGCCAAAACAGTTCAGCGGAGATGACAGATTTTTCTGTCAACCTAATGTCTCCTGCAACATAATTTTACTTACGTAATTATCTTCATTTTTTATATTAGTCATTTTAGCCTATGAATGGTACTACATAATTTAAATATGTTATATATATTCATTTTAGAGCAATAGATAATAAGAAATGTCTTTCGTTCAACTGTGCTCCTTTTTTAAAACAAATATCAACATTTTATTTGGCACAGCTCCATCATCGCTTACAATGTTTTTTTTTATATTAAAAACATAAAAACCATAGTTGCTCATGTCAATTCATTAAATATTTTCTTGGGATGGAAACAAGTAGCAAAAACTTTACTCGAGTACTTGAATCTAACCAAAAGTACTGAATGTAAGATTAGAAACATGAAACGAATATCAGGCTGCCGACATTATTCTGTTACATTTACTCAAAGTTGTAATACATAATAAAAATTCAAGTAAACAATTATTTTTCCTGGAATTGCCATTCCTTTTTTTCAATAATGTTGGCAGACTGACATATCTTAAAATCTAGCAGAAGTTATTGTGTTTTGATATGCTGAATGTCTGTAATAATACCAAGGATAGGTAAAAATAATCACAATTAAATAGAACTAACGCAGGATTCGTTTAAAAAAAGCAACAAAACTTAAGAAGAACAAGAGGGCCATGATGGCCCTATAGCGCTCACCTGAGTACAAAAGTACTCTCAGCTTTACCCCAGGGCCTACATTTAAATAATGCTGGTAAAGGGTCTCTTCACATTACTCAACACGAAATATCTAAGGTCTAGTCGCATTAGTTTCAGAGAAAAATGATTATTTATGTTTTCAAATATAAATCAATGTAAACTAAGAGAACCCTGGGGTGTGGCCAATTTTGGCCCAGGGGACATAATTTGAACAAACTTGGTAGATATCCACTAGACAATGCTACATACCAAATATCTAAGCTTAAGGCATTGAGGTTTCCAGTAAGAAGATTTTTTAAAATTGCCTTTTGTACATATTAAGGGCCCCCGTGGCAGGGCCAATATTGACCCCAGGGCCAACATTTAAACAATGTTGGTAAAGGGTCTCTCCACAATATTCAACACCAAATATCTAAGGTCTAGTCCTATTAGTTTCGGAGAATAATGATTTTTCATGTTTTCCTATATAAATCAATGTAAACTAAGAGAACCCTGGGGTGTCGCCAATTTAAACAACGTTGATAAAGGGTCTCTACACAATACTCAGCATCAAATATCTAAGATCTAGTCCTATTAGTTTTGGAGAAAAATGATTTTTCATGTTTTTCCTATATACCTATATGTAAACCAAGAGAACCCTAGGGCGTGGCAGATTTTGGCCCAGGGGACATAATTTGAACAAATTTAGTAGACATCCATTAGACAATGCTACTTACAAAATATCTAAGCTGTACGCATTGTGGTTTGTGAGAAGAAGCTTTTTAAAGATTTCCTATATAAGTCTATGTAAAATGAAGTGACCCCTGGGGTGGGGCCAATTTTGACCCCAGGGAAATATTTTGAACAATCTTTGTAGAGTTCCACTAGAGGATGCTAAATGCCAAATATCTAAGCTCTAGGCCTTGTGGTTTCAGACAAGAAGATTTTTAAAGTTTTTCCTAAATAAGTCTATATAAAATGAAGTTACCCCTGGGACGGGGCCAATTTTGACCCCAGGGAAATAATTTGAACAATATTTGTAGAGTTCAACTAGAGGGTGCTAAATGCCAAATATCTAAGCTCTAGGCCTTGTGGTTTCAGACAAGAAGATTTTTAAAGTTTGTCCTTTCAGTTGCCATGGCAACCAGAGTTCTGCATGGAATTGATTTCTTTTAACAACTTTGGAAGCGCTTCATGCAAGGAACATCCGTGGCAAGTTTCATCAACTTTGGCCCAGGGGTTTAAGAGGAGATGTTGTTTAAAGCAAAAATTGACGACGCACGACGTACGACAGACACAGGGCCATCCTAAAAGCTCACCATGAGCACAAGTGCTCAGGTAATCTAAAAATGTAAACATAAGGTCACTGATAAAAGAAAGGTCACATATTGTCATCAATAAAAAAGTTCATAATATATTGTCAAGGATAAAGGAAAAGACTCACACATTGTAACTTTAATATAAACAAAAAAAGTTGAATACTGTCATTTTAAGGTGTCAGAGTGGGGTACGATGATATTAAAGAGATAAAAAGACTGACAGTGTGTAAACACAAGATAAACTAAGTTTCGTAGCTTTTGTCGTTAAGAAACTGATGCTTTATAAAATAATTGCTGTGTACTGCTCTGGAAACAGGATCATCTGCAGTGACTTCCCTGAAAAGGAAATAAAACATGTTTTTGTGTTGTTTTTTTAATTAACCCTTCTCTCAATTTATACAACTCATGGCATGGGTAAACAGTGTGAATCCAGATCAGCCGTCACATCTGTGCCATCTGATCAGGATCTGAACTGTTTGCTTCTTGATTCATTAAGTTGTTTCTGACCAAAAACCAAACAGTGCAGATTCTGATCAGATGGCACAGTTGTGCTGGCTGATCTGGATTAACACTAGCCACATACACGTAAAAACATGTATATATGGTGTAAAGGTTTCACATTAAATTTTAGATCCAGATCAACAACTGACTGACAACTTCATGGTTATACACAGAATATTCATGAGTGCCTAGTGGATACTTATGCGTAATAAGAAATCAGATTTTTTTGTATGTCGGGGACTTTGCTTAGGCAGTCAACAGCATTAAGCACAAAACATGCACACAGGGTACTGGTTTCAATACAACATGCTGTTGCAAGGATTTATTAACAACATTAAAGATCCCATGCAGGCCAGTAAAAGCACCAAGTTCCTCACTGGGAAGATTTTAACATCTTACGATGTAGTATACTTTAGTTTAAACTTATTTATTTTACATCAATTGTGAAACAAGTTATTTCAACTTATATTAATCACGCTCGGTGATTGCTTCCTGGGTTTCCAACCAGTACTTGTGCCAAATGTATATTGATGAAACTGCAGACGAATCTCATCCCTGGTGGGATTCAAACCCCCCAGTCTCCGGATCTGGAGTTTGACGCTCTACCCCTAGACCACTGATCTTCCATAGTATACTTTAAGTTACCATACACACCTTTGAACACGGACTCATTGGAGAGCACATGGACACATCTCGCTGACTGAGGAATAAATGCCTGTCTTCTCAATACCGCACACTCTCGGAAACCTGGCTTCCATTCCTTCCTGAAACATTGATTTACCATTACTTTATACAAAGACAAGTGAACAAGTAAACAAAGTCTGTAGAAATCATAAAAATTATGCATGAAGAGCATGAAGTTAAAAATAATTTGGTCTTAACAATAACCAGGTGGCCATACCACATGGCTTTGTGACGTCATTTTTGGTAAAATGGCAAGATAAAAACCCATCGATTCAAATCTTTGAAGCCTTCGAAGTATTTTATTAGTTCACCATTTTCGACAAAATTTAGCGCATTCCAAAGGGAAAATTAAACACTGCCCACAGTGGTCAATGCATTTGTCACCTTGTGTCTACTTTTGTCTGTGATTCGGGGCAAATACTGATCAAATTTTTATTATTCAATTTCAGTATTTGCACCGAATCACAGACAAAAGTAGATACATGTATCAACTACTTCCTGGCAAAGAAATAGTACTAACAATAATTTACATCTACTTGCTAAATGTTTATCCTTCAACACCAACAGTACATCATTTACATCATACTTACCCACGGAGATCTTTTTCATCTACCGGACATAGATCATCGATTGTCAAAGTCTCATAGGCTCCTAAAACATACAGAGAAAAAGTTTTCATTTTATGCTTTTCAGTGAATTACATAATTTTCCCAGTGAAATAAAAGTGGTATTTCACTGTTTTCACGTTGGTACCCACACGCATAATAACATAACAAATAAGAACATTTCGAAAATTTATGTAATTGAAGTCATGAAGTTACATCATAAACAAGCAGTTTTGGCGCCATTTCCTTCAACTTTTCTGTCTAATTCATGTAAATTTTGCACTAAAAGCATAAAATAAACAGAACATTTGTTTTTAACAGTAAACGATAGAAGTATATTTCAATCGTGAACTCCGGAAATATATTTTCTATCTTACACTGGTAAAAACAAATATCCTCTATACAATTATAGGTAACACCAGTCTCCCTGTCCCTTACTGTTTCATGATAAAACTAAATATTCCATTACATACACATTTTAATGTTGATACTTGATTAAAATAGATCAGCAAACAAAAAGAGAAGTGAAGTATACAAATAATATATTTTTTATAACCCCTATGATGCAAGCAATGATATTCCATTTTCACGACCACAAGTTAGGTAAATGCTGAACATCTGTACCATGCAATTGTGCATATTTAATTTAGCTCATCACTTTTCTCCATAGATACACCTTTAATATAGCATTGGGCAACCAGTGTAGATCTAAATCAGCCTGCATATCCATGCAATCTGATCAGAATCTACACAGTTTGCATTTAAATTCAATACTGTGAAACCATTATTATGTGTTGAGGATTTATGTCATTGATTTTAACCCTTTCCTCCATGGATACACCTTTATTGTGAGGGTGAACAGTTTAGATCCAGATCAGCCTGCACATCTGTGCTGGATCTACACTGGTTGCACATGTGTAAAAATGCGTATTTATGGAGGAAAGGCTAAAGGTAGAGAGGATCCACCAACTGCCATGAAAATATTCTGCTTATTTTCCCACACCAACCAATACTATTTGTTGAGATCTTTAAAGCCCCAGCCCTAAACTTAAGTAAGAATATACAATTTAAAAATCATATTTGTCCATACAGACTCCAATATATAAACTCTCTAACAGAACACAAAAGGTCCGATCGAATTCTTTCTTATAGACCGGATTATCAATGATATTGTTAAATGGGGCGCGTCACGGGAAAAGGTACCTTTGGACATTTCAAATCAATCTTTGATAGGACGTCATAAATTTGAGCAGACAACATTATTTATTATGCAATTTGCGGTAAAAATACCATTTTATTATCAAAATAATTAACAAAATCACATTTTACTTAAATATAAGAAATTGATTTATAGTTGTAAGTTCTTTCACTATTTTGTAAAAACTAAAATATCACTTAAAATTTCCGAAGGCACATTTTCCCGTAACGTGACCCAAATTATAGTTAACAAACTTTTAAGACCGACAAAGAGACCACTTCATGCGCGATCTTGATTTCTGTGACGTATTGGAAATCCTACTTTCGCTTTTAGTGGCGCGGACCAAATTTATTTTAGTAAATTAAAATTTTATTAGCCCGAACTAATGCTGCAAATTTGTGCCTATAGTTCCAAATACATGTAATATTTCATACAAAAGCAGGCTAAATTGAAGTAATGCCGCTTTACCTGACTGAATGTTGACTTCAAATATGAAACTTGTTTGATAAAGCTTCTCTTGGCCTTTGCTGAAATGAGAAAATTGTACTGCTTGATGTTGGCAACTTAAATGTTCAGGATTTCAACATAATCTGATTTATTTCAGACACAGGTAAGGAAAAATTGGTTGTAAACAAAGTTGTGTGTCCATCATGGCATTCTGTGTATAACTGTATACAGTCACACATGTAATTAAACTCTACTCCAAACAAACATGTTTAACTGCATGTGCGACAAGTGTAGATCAGATCAACCAAAACATCCATACCGTCTTATCAGGAACTACACTGTCCAGTATAAATCTAGACATGCCTATATGGAGTAAGGATATACCATATCTATGGAATAAGAAGTTTACTGTGTAACTGCACAAACAACAAGACAGTGAACCTAACAACGACAGGTCAGAGCCACCCAGTCAAGTCGGATATACTTAACAATATATATGTATCAACATCATAAACAGATTTTGTCCTTAAAGATGTATTTCAATTTGCAGATTGTAATCATGCTGATTTTGTATTAAAATGGATACTTTGGCCGCAATTTTGGGTTTCCATATGCATGTTTTTCATCAATATATCAGAAGAGCTTTACCTTTAGCAAATAACTTAGCATTTAAATTCAATATGCAAGGTTCTAAGCAACAGTGTGTTTTAATTACAGAGCATAGCAATACAAAACTTGTGTTCAATAAGGCAGAAAGAAAAGTATTTAAAACAAAAAGAAACATCAAAGAAATATGAGATGACAAATGAACTGTACAGCTGCCTAACTCAATGAAGAGTAACACCACAGTGATATTTCAAACCTTTTCTTGTAGAATTTCTTCTGTTTACTTTCTTCTCTAGCAGATATCAAGGCAAACACTTTAGCCAGCACTTCACTTCTATCTGAGTAAACCTGCATAAGAAAAACAACAAACTTAAATCATCATCTATAAATTATAAATACCATGGAGGAATTACTAGAGTTATTACAGCCTGTTCAATAGATTTCAATCATCTACATGTAACATATTTCTCACTTCAATTCATAGTTTTGAAGGGTTGAATTCCCCAAACAGACCTTTTATTTATGGATATGGCTTGCTTATATCCCATGTGCAAGCAGTTTAATCACAACATAAACTTTTTGCTTCATGTTCAGAAATAATCTAATGAATCTAAAATCCATAAGTATACAGTTTGCACAGATGTGCAGGCTGATCAGGATCTACACTGCAAGCATATAGGACACAAGCCATAACCATTGGGAAAAGGGTTAACCCTTTTCTCCATATACACTCTTTTTAACACATGTACGACCATTGTAGATCCAGATCAGCTGGCACATTCCTGCTGTCTGATCAGGATCTGCACAGTTCGCATTTTGGTCAGAAATAATTCATAAAGCTAAAAGTGCATATCCTGATCAGACAGCACGGACACAATAAAGGTGTGTCTATGAAGGAAAAGGTTAAGCGTACTTAGATAAATGTGAAAAGGGTTAAGCCTAGGTAGTTACCTCAATAATCTGGAGATCATAATTCGTGAAAGCAATGTATCTGTCAGCCCACTTAGCAGAACTTCGGATAGCTTCCTCCATGTAATGCTCTATATCAAACGTCAACTGCTTTATACAGATCTGCTCCTGTAATAACAAACATCCTAAACATATTTAATTAGGGAAAAAATATCAAGCCAAATCAGAACTTAGCATCAATATTCATCTTGTTAGTTACCTGTACTTTTGGTCCGCTGATAAAACAAGTCTAAATTCTGACCTGTTTCAACGTTTTACAAGAGGAAGCACAAATGTGGACTTTATTTTTGTAAACATAATCAAAACTGACAAAGAAAATAACTTGAAGAATAACTTTTACCGTGATCTTTGATAAAATTATCCAATGAAGCCATCTACTGACTAAAATCAACCTACTAAGTTTGGTGAATGCTGTTCTAACTGTTCTTTACATGTAGTTGTTGATCAAAAATGCAAGGTGACTTTGAATTGTGACAGAAAAAATCCAAATAATCCATATCAATTGGGGTTGTATATACAGACCATAAACTATACAAACTTCAAGTTTGGAACTGCAAATTAAAAAATTCTTCAATTGTTGAGTGTATTTAAAATAAAACATGGTAGTCTTGACCTTTCACATTTATCCAAACTAACTTAGGAGTCATTAACTGAGCATAAAAAATACTACTTTCCAAGTTTCATCTTTGAAGTCAGTTATAGCATTTTTGATTGCTAACAGCAGACAGACATATGGACAAACTGGACCTTAACATAATAATAGGCTTATAAAAATTGTTGAGGTAAATAAAATAAAAATATGTAAGGAAGACAATTGTTAATCACCTTGTTTCCATCGTTTGAAGGGTCAAGACTAAGAGCAAGCTGCCTGTTTTTGGTCCCTCGAACTTCAGCTGGTAACACACTTCTATAGGTCAGGTCAAAATCATCTAAAAGTATTACTTACAGTGAAACTACAGCAGTTAATAACTATTGGGAAAAAATAATTTGTTTGTTTGACAGTGATGATTCATAACAAACTGACCATGGAAAACCAATAATTGATGTAATTTATTAATTTATGAAAAGAGTTGTTTCCCCTTGGGATGTATGTATAATTAGTAAAATACAAGAAAAAGACAAAATTATTCACAACAATAGGTATTTTGTAGATAGCAAACCTATCTCTTTCCTACAGCCTGTTGTTTTTATACTTCATAGTATTTTTTCAATGTTGTTTTCTGTGCAATTCTAAACTTTTCTAATCCATGAAAGAAATCATTAGTGCATTAGAGGGCCTCATGTTTTCTTACCTTCGATGACTAGAGTGGAGTCTACAGCAGTATCGCCATGATAGGAGAACTTTCTCCATGACTGAGTTACCGTCCTTGCATCATTCACCTGCACTATCACACTTTCGGCACTGCTACTAGTGCCGCCAAAACTATTCTCGCTGTTACTGGGTGAGAAAAACGACCTCTGCAGGCCCTGAATTCCTCTGGCTGTCAGAACATACTCCAAAGTCTGCTTTGGGCTTTCAAGACTAGTTGGACAGTTCAGTGCTTGACTGTTATTGAGAAGTGGACTAGCCTTACTGCCAATGAAAGCCAGTTGTCTCTGCACATGAACACTTGGTGATATCACAAGATTATGTGGGTGGGGTATAACATCTACTCCACCTGGGGACTTCATTTTGACTGAAACTTTTGGCACAGTTGGACACATAAAACTATATCCATTATCTTCACTATCATCAGAGTCAAAGTTATACAAGTCTTTCGTTGTGTGAATCTCTGAAGTGCTACAACCTGCACGGACTCTTCGACTCGTTGACTGGGAAGCTATATTCTGTGATGAAGAGGTATTAATATTCTGGTTATCGAACCATCGCTCACCAGTGTGTACTGGGCTTTTTTGATTTTGAGACATTGTGTTCTTCGGTGATTTAGGACTTTTGATTCGATCAACTCTACATGGGATGTCTTGGATGTTGTTAGTTGTATTTTCCTTCTGAGATTCTGGGTCTGAACACACAACTAATGTACTCTCCAAACCTACTTCACTGGATTCATACTTCACATTCACACCACTGAACAGATTCTCTTGAGCACTACTTTCACCATTCAAAGGCACTGGTGTGTACAAAGCACCATTGGTCCATACAAATTCCTTATTTGGCTCAGGAGATGAACACACCATCTCTTTATCTTTCGATTTATCACTAACAAGACCTTCTCTCACTTTTAATACTGAAGAGTTTTCACAAACTGGTCCCTTGGGTTTACACTCGATCCCATCGAGATCAATGTGTAACGCGACTATAGAGTCACCAGTGTTTAGTATGACTTGGCCGTCACATTTGAGCTGAACACGGGGTTGGAACACAGGAAATGGTGGGGTGAGCTCGTACTTCGTGTGGATACAGAAACTGTGCTTCAAGCAGAGGGTGCGGTCATCAGGACCTGAAAAGCATCATACTCTGTCAGTGTTAACCCTTTACTCTATAGATACACTTTTATTGCATGGACAAATGGACAAAAATGTAGATTAAAAGAATGAGTTCGTTTTTAAACCAATCAGATGCTTAGAACTTGAGAAACAGTTTAATCAGCATCTATACTATTAGTTCTTTGTCAGAATTAACCTAAAAATGAATCTCACCTATTCTACAAACCATATCCCACCGAAAAATGTTAAAACTTCATATTCACTTCACTCCATTCTTTTTTAGTGTGTAGAAGAAAGCCATTTCTGCTGGTTCTGGTATGGACAGGAGGACTTTATTCCTGACTATGACAGACTCAGTTTTATTATCTTTGGGGAGAAACGCTTCTTTTCAGAGATAGTTACTGTGTATTTTTGTTCAGGCTTCAAAGATGAGCAGTTATTTTGGATCTGAATAGGCGGTTAATAATATTTGATTAGCACCTAAATCATAAATAATTATGAGTCACTTACCAGACTGGAGGTCTTTACAATGCTTACAGAACACAAGAGGAGGTACAGCAGTAACTGTAAGGTAACACTGACAGCTTTCTTGTTCCCCTCCTGGTAAACTGAAATACAGTAAACTTGTCTTCAGCAGTCATCAAAGTGCATATACTTGTTGTTTTTAGCAGGGCACGACAAATCCTGAAATTACTTGGTAGCCCACTGGGCTACCAGGTTTTTTGCTAGGTCGCCCGGACTTTTCGGTTGCGTATTTATTACCTTAGATAAATACATATTACAACAATGATGGGATGGTTTGGATTACTAGTCAATATTAAAACACCTCTCAGATTATTTACTTTTATTTATTTATAGTACTTTATCACATAAGTAGTGAGAACTGTAATAGTAATATTATCATTAGAATATATTATAAATGTCTAATATCATATAAAAATCTCACATATAAAGAGGCTATCTACTACACTTTAAAATAGCTTTTCATCTATGTAATCAAGTACAAAAAATGTGTAGTCCTTGTTACACTACTATTTAGATTAACGGTTCTAAAACTTCCAGGTGCACACATTACACTATTAGTCCCTTGTCCACTGTAATAACTGGTTTTAACAATTAACAGTCAGTAACCTAATCCTCTCTGTCACTATCTTCCTCTGGCTCTGTATCAACATCATCAGTCTGGTCAGCTTTCCTAGGTTTCCTGTGTCCACCAAGGTGCCTTGTTCCCTTCCCACTGTCCATCCAGTAATGTATGGCTGGTATTGGGTTGAACTCGCTGATTGCTGGACCATCTGCTTTTACACGCATCAGGGCTTCAAGTGTGTCCTGGTTCAGACTTGAACGCAAAGCTGTCTTGATGTTGTTCATTGCTGAGAACTGTCTTTCACATTCAGCAGTGGATGGGGAAATGGTGACCATTATGTTTACAAGTACCAATATATGCTTCACCTCCTCTGCAACAGACCCAAGCAGTTCACTGTACACATCAAACAGCTTGTCTTGTCTTCTTCTCTTTACACGGTTTTTCAGCACAGTCCACTCATGCAGAATATTGGTTTTCTCTTCCTGGGTCAGTATGGAACCGAAGTGGTCAGTCAGCTCTTTCACCTCATTACATCCATACTTCAGAAGTTCTTTATCGTCTTGTGGCCAATACTTGAAATTAAAAACATTGAAGTGTTTCACTGGTGTTTCATTTACATGCTGAAAGCGATTAGCAATATACTTGACTGTTGCTGCAAGCAGGTTCTGGACATCATTGTCATCAGTGTAGGGAGGGGCTGTTTGACCTTTGAGCACAATTGGTACAGGATGGCCATCATTAAGAGTCATATTGGTGGAGTCAAACTGAGTTTGGAATTCTCTGCTGCGGTCACCTGGCTCATCCTTCAGAAGCTCCAAATCTCCAACAAGGTCCTCTATTAGCTGCTCAACCTCAATTATCAGCAGGTTGTTCTCCTGAAACATTCTTAGATATCCTGGTCTAACATCCAAGTAGTCAATCATCAGGTTGAGATACTTCACAAATCTCACTGTCTGCATTTCATGAAGCAGAAACTTTGCTTTACTTCCTTCATCTGACCTGTTGTCCGACGCAGCATGTTCTAGGTGAGCAAGTGTTGGGTGTAGGTTTGTATGTACAGCAGTGAGGGCCTTTGTCTTACTGGCAACCCATCTTACAGTCTTCACATCACCGTAGTGAAGGATGTCTGACTCGAGCATATCTGATATCTCTTTCAGCTGGCGACGTCTTCGGGGACTTCTTTGGTAGAATTTATACAGAGTCTTTATTATGTGTTCAAATTTCTGGAGGTAACTAATATCTTTCACAGCATCAAGAACTCCAAGTTCCAGTTTATGAGCAACACAGTGGACAGTTATCAGATGTGGTACTTCTTCTCTCATCAGAGTGCTGACACCAGATTTACAACCCATCATTACTGCTGCTCCATCAAAGTTGGCTCCAACTATAATAGGCTTGCCTTCACCTTGCATCGTCTGGCCCATATTGCTAAGTCCAGTCTTTACACCATTCAAAATACCCTCTGCATTGAATTTGGCACTTTCAACATCCACAATAGATGCCATAATTGTCGCTGGAAGGCCTTTTTGGTTCACATACCTTACAAGAATTATGTATTGTTCAGTTATACTTGAATCTGTTGATCCATCAGCGAGAACTGACATAAATCTAGCCTCACTTAAGTCACTGGCTTTATCTTGGCGCAACTGCTCAGCAATAGCCATCAGGAAGTCTTTGGCACTCTTCTCAGTTTGGTAATTGGAACCAACATCAAGGTAATCCCTGTCCAAGTCTTTTCTGTTCTTGACATGAAGATTCATATGAAGCTCATAGTCTTTCATTGCTTTTCCTGATTTTGCTAGAGCAAACACTGTGTTGAACATCACTGTTAGAATATTCATGTTGACTTCAGCAGCTTGCTGCACAGCTTTTATTATGGGGGCATTTACCAAGATATCAGATCTTTCCTTGGCTGTCATCTGGTCTTTTGTCTTCTTGTCGCTGCATTTTATGTGGTATGTGGATATCGCATGTTTATGCAAGCTTCCAATTCTAAACGAAGAAGTTCCGACGTACAATGCACTTGTCTTTTCTGCCAATTCAGGGTAGGCTCGGCAAGTTGTACAAAACATAAATCCCAGGTCATCCTCTGTGCCACTTCCGGGATCATGCTTCACCCAGGGATAAGATGTCAGCCAGCTGAGTTGAAATGTTCTAACTCTTTGATTTTTGTCATACTCCTTGTCCGAGAATTTGGGTCTTTTGGGTGTAGATGTGGTTTTTTCATCTTGCTTTCTCTTCACTGGAGTTGACTGCTGGCTGAGATTTGGTGAAGGCTCACTCTCTTTCCTAAATAAAAATAATTACATTATATCTCTACACTTTTATTAACCCTTTAAGGCTTTATTGATCAGCAACCAGTTAAGTTTCTAGCATGATCATATCAAATATTTAAATTCATTCCTGCCTTTGGATAAAAAAAGAAAAGAAACACAGAATATTTTAATTTAAGAGTTTCATAACTCTATCTGCCCCTGAAACTCCTTAAACAACATCAGATTTTTAATTTATCAAGCCTATTCTGTTATCTTTAATAAAACATCATGTTGAATATGATCTAATTTAAATCAATATGAATAAAATAAAATCAGAAAAAGAAACTCAACTGACCTATGGAAAAATTTAGTTCTTTAAGAGATCGCAAACATTGCAAATTGGTGAAAACTGGTTAAAATTTCAAAAATGAATTTTGGGAGAAATACTTATTGCCACCTAGATTTTGTTTAGCTAAGAATGTAGTTGATGTTTGCAAGCTCAATTTATTCTTATTCATGTTCTAATTACCAAGCACATACTTAAACAAAAGAAAACCGTTTGCATGAGAATTCTGCACTTCATGGACAATATACAAAAGCAACTCATACCCGAAATAAGTATATGCTGGTCTACAATGTTTAGTGCCAACTTGTGAAAATAATATTAGCGTTTTCAAGAATTCATGGAAAACTTACTTCTAGTTTCTACTTTCGGTTTGAAGTCAAAACATTTACCCTTAAATTTAGTTTTTATCAGATCAGTATTTTAATTTATGTAAAAATCCCAAGAGTGGCATTCTGCAACAAATATCAGATTTTTAATTCATCTAGCCTATTATGTTATCTCTAATTAAACATCATACTTTAATATGATCTAATTTAAATCAATATCACTAAAATAAAATCAGGAACAGAAACCCAAATGGCCTATGGAGAAATACGTCTTTAAAATTAATTTTTATCATATTTTTAGCCGGCGGCTATATAGCCGCAGGCTAAAGAAACCGCAATTCGAAATCACAGACCTTTCAGCAGGTGCGCTCAAATGAAAAAGTCGAAGTACAGCTTCTGGAAGACGTCAGAAAAGAGTTCCAAAAGCAATCATAGAAAATCAGTTGTAAACGATCATTTAAATTGATTGCTTTTAAAGAATAATCAGTAAAACTCTTACTCAATGAAAGCAACGAAGGCGTACTGATAATATCGATATATATAATCAAATAAACTGCGTATGTGTAATACAATCAAAATGACGCAATATGGGGGGTGAATAGAATTACCGAACACTACCCCAAAACACCGACTAAGACCAACATAACCGAAAACACCGAAACAGACAGAAAAGTGTACCCAAAAACATTATTTTTGTACCCAATACCACTTTTAAAATAAATAGCATTTATGTTTAAATTCAATTTTTAATCATATTCGGTCCCTTTTTCGGTCTTATTCGGTTATTTGGTTGTTTTCGGTGATTCTATGCACCGTCAAATGGCAATATTCTGAACGCATATTCTGAACGCAGACACATTGCAAAAATGTTGAAGTGTTTCAGTATTTTGAGGGATGTATTTTTGATTTACTCAAAATATATAATGTGTCGACAGTTTTACGTTTTGTTACGTAAGACGTATGGGGTTTAGCCCAAACTACACACACCTCCAGTGATCTCCCCTCAATTTTGTTTACCTAAAACATTAAACATTTTCGAAGATTTTGTTTCAACAAAAAGAGCGCTCTATGGGCTGTCTAGCTAATGTTTTGTATGAATTTTAATTGTGAAAATCATGAAAATTATGCCAAATGTGTTTTTTTTGGAAGTGGAATTAACTTGACTCCGCGAAATCCTGGAAGGATTACAAAATTTAAACACAAACATCGACAAAAATTTATTACAGACACTGTGTAATTTCCGAAAGGTCAGGAAGAGTTTTGAAACTGTTTCAACTGTATTCCTAAAATTGCATGAGGGCAGTCATTGTATGCATAAAATTAATGTGCAATCAACTTTACTTTAAAAGTTTGGCATATTTTGCATTTGATGATTTGTATCAACCAGCTGCATGAACACACATCTGAATATTGTTTACATTTTCTGGTGAGGATGTAAAGATAGACACTTCAACTTCAACATGTTCAAGCACTTTGGAAAACAAAGTTCCGTATCACACCGGCAATTACACCATCCAGATTTACAGGTCTTTACAAGGTAAATAGTTTTATTTGTTTGCAAGAAGAGCTGAAATTAGCTTCCTAAGCTTCAATGATGTGCAGACAATATGGCCGGGTGATTTGGCCCAGATTAATGAACTAAACAGATGGGACATGCAGACTATAAGGCCTGCAGTCAGAGACAAACGGCCAAGCTTTAAGACCGCCCAGATATATTTAGTAGGTCCCAGATATGAAATGAATAAAGCAGCACCTTCAATTTTGGAAAAGCTTTTGTTGCTCAAAATTGTTGAAATTTATTTGATTTATCAATACTACCACATTGCTTAGGGAAACCAGTATTTTTAATGTTAAAATTACCTAGTTTTCCCAAGGTAACGAAAAAAACAATCTCACTTTTTTAAGACAAATTTATATCAGTGTAGAATAAACTTGCAAATTAACCAATGACTTGATTTCCCACCTCAGGGGTTTCAATTATCAATAGATAGATCTGTATGCAGATTCTTGCATTTTGACGTAAGCAAATAAGTTTATCCCACATTTGACCCCACCATATTCTGAGCTTGGGAAAAAACATATTTCAAATAAAATATAATTCTTATCCAGGGTTCCTTTATGTGCTAAATCTGAAAAGTCATTTTCACCTCATTTTAGTGGTTTCACAATCAGCCAAAAGTAAGGGGTTAAAATGCAATAGACATGTGCACAATATTAATCACTATTATTGCAAAAATTGACAACTTAATTGTTTAAATTCTCCAACATCAAAATGACCCCAAACTCAAAATGGTGGGGGTGTTAAATTTGAAAAAATAATAAATATGCTTGCATCAAAATGCAAGAATCTGCATCTAATGTCCCTGAATTATATCTTCTTATAAATTTTTTTTTTAGTTAAATTAATATGGCATATAAAGTGTTAATATTTCTGACTAGCAATATATTATCGCATTGACTTAGTTAGTAACTGAAATAGCTTTATGAAGTAGAGTTATTTCTGAAATAGATTCTAGTTGAAGATGATAATATTCATTAAGAAAGATTGTTCATTCTAAGGGGCATAACAAAAACTGATTGATATACAGCCCCTTTCTGCCATATACAATGTATATGCCTTTATCACATGTGCATCTAGTGTAGATCCGGATCAGACTAAATATTTGTGTCATCTGATCAGGACCTACACTGGTCACATCTTGTTTAGAAATAACCTTATGAATCTTAAATTGAACAGTGCAGATCCTGATCAAACAGCACAGAGATGCAGGGTGATCTAATTCTACACTGCCCATGCCATAAACTTAAGGTTCATATTAATTGGAGTTAAGGGTTAAAGTTAGAAATGAATTTCTGTGCAAAACACAAGTATTCCATGTTTTATGTCTAATTTTTCCATGTTAGTAGACATAAATTATTATGCATAAGTATAAAGGGGCCTACATGGATACAGCTTTTATTCCTTGTTTGACAAGGTTAGACCATATCAACTTGCATATCAGTGGAGGCTGGTCAGTGGAGTCTGTTCATGTTTAGATCTTTTAGATACATGTACTTTCTGATCAAGCAGGGATTTCAGTCGCTTTTGAAAACCAGGTGTCATTTGACCCCTGATGAGATTTTCAATGGGTCAAAACCTGATCTTCACAAGTCATATCTTTAAGTGATACTTACACATGTATTACTTAAAATTAATTTGCAAGACTTAATTAAGTGCTAACTTCATATTAAAAATGCAATTTCCTAAATACTTATCCTCATTATTGCAAAAATAAATCACTTTTTAAAAGTTTGTGTGCATCAAAATTACCCCAAGCTCAAAATTAGGTGGGGTCAAAAGTGGAAAAAATATCAAATTGGTTTGCATTAAGATGCAAGAATCTGCATCAATTGAAATCACTGGATCAAGAATCAAAGTGTGTGGATTCAGATCAGATGGATGCCTCACATGCATTAAAAAGTCTAAATAGAGTTCACAGATAACAGTTGGGGGGGGGGGGGGGGGGAGAGTGTTTGTTAAGGGCTGTGCTAATGAAATGAATATAAAGAGCCCCTTTATCTAATTTATTAGGTTGGACACCATTAAAATATGATTACATTAACATAATGCTGACTCCCTGTGGCACATTGTTATACATAAAACCAAGATCAAATAGCCTTTCACAGGGTCCCTGACTCCCTGTGTAATTACTTTGAAAGTGGAAATAATAAAGAGAAATACAAAGAAAAGAAATAAGTTATAATAATATAAGAAATAAATATAATTTTGCTAACCCAACAATTTTCATACTTTAATTGACACAAAACATTTGGTGTGCCTCTTTCATTTACTAAATGAAATTATAAGGCATTGGCATTGCCCTAAGTTGTGATATATTGCTATAAAGAATGGATATAAAATTATATTACCCTCGTCAAGTTCAACTACTGTTTAGCATCCTGACATGCACTCCACTGTTTGGAATGAACTAAAATTGGTACTTGTGTAAATATTGAGTTGCATTACAACCATGGCTAGGCATTCTAGACAGTGATGCATTTGATTCTGATATTGCTTGATCAAACATGACCTGTAATATTTTGTATTTGTCCAGTTCAATTGCTTTTAATGTTCCTTTTTTTCATTTATTTCAGTAGTTCTCCTAAAATTACTTTTTAGCTCATCTGTCAAATAGTGACAGGGTGAACTTTTGTAATCACCTTTTGTCCTGCGTCCATTCACAATTGTTGTCAGTCCTCTAGCTGCTTAATTTTTATCAGATCTTCTTCAAACTTGGTCAGAATGTTTATCTCAATGATATCTAGGTCGGATTAAAAACTGGGTCATGTGACCTTGAAAACTAGGTCACTAGGTCAAATTATAGAAAAACCTTGTCTGCAGTCAAGAGGTCTTAATTTTGGTCAGATCTTCTTCAAGCTTGGTCAAAATGTTTATCTCAATGATATCTAGGTCGATTTCGCAACTGGGTCATGTGATCTTGAAAACTAGATCACTAGGTCAAGTTATAAGAAAAGCTTGTCTGCACTCGAGTGGTCTTAATTTTGGTCTGATATTCACTTCCATTACCATAACATCTTAGTTCCTTTCTTGAAATTGCAATCTTGCATTATGGATTCTGGAGTTAAGTGCCAAAATAAACTATTTAGACCTGTCTGCACAAAAGCAGCTTCATTTTTGATTTGCATTTAATCAGACTTGTACAATAATTGAGTTACTATAAGATCTTGGTTCCTTTCTTGAACCGGCTAGATTCCATCAGGGATTCCAGAGTTATGGCCATTGAAAGAGCCAAAGAAAGCTATTATGGCAATTGCATTCGCATCCACTGACTCTTGAGCAGTTGTTGACAGGTGAGCGACATAGGGTCCTATGGACCATCTTGTTAAATATTTTGACCAGTTTTATTATGAGTGGTTTGTGCATTTTTGCAAGCAAATGACATATGTCTTCCATAGGAGTTTCTTCATTCTGTTCAGATATTATATATTTACAATGGCTGGAATAAAACTGGAAGTCCTGTTACATTGCACATCATGGGGTTGCTTTATTTTGATTATGTTTACGATCCGCCGGCTTCCAGCACTTTCAGTGCTTTGATTTATTTAAAAATCCCAAGACCGGTATTGGACAAGAAAATTTAACATATAACTTGCCTTCTGATGACAAAACGATCCATTTTCCATTAACAAAATACCAATCCAACTAAAATAACATTTATAACATGTTATCTTTATGATATTATATAGAACTGTTCTATTATGAAACGTTTTGCGAAATGTCACCTGTGAAAGTTTTTATTTTCTCGCCGACCATTGCTTTTCTCACCTACGTAATAATTAACCCAATCATCCTCAATCAATTGACTTACTTACCAATTACACCTTTGATCTGTCGTAAATTAGGTAGCCAAAACTGTGAAAGTTGCAATCAACCGGTTGTTTAATTGACAGAGTGATGATCTAATCAAAACACATTAAAGTACCGCATAATCTCGCCGTATCCTCGCACTCGGTTAAATACATAGATAGCATACAGCAGAGCGTGCGAGACTAACAGCGAGAGGTCAAAGGTGACGAAATCGATAATTACCCGCGCGTGTTGTTTTACAGCGGAATGTCAAAACGTATCCTGTTTATTGGAATTTATGATTCGCCGGGCAACCAGTTTGGGAATTTTAAGGTGGCCCGTCGGACACATGCTGAAATTTTTTGGTAGTTCGCAGGGTCGAATGCGGTAGCCCGCGGGAACCGGGCAATGGATTTGTCGTGCCCTGTTTTTAGTTATGTATTGTTAAATATTTTTGAAGAAAGTAACTATACAATTATATTATGTTTAAAACAGTATAGACCAGTTTTGTGCCTGCCACTGACAACTACCTTAACTGATATAAAAGTAGGGGATAAATACATGTTACATATTCAGTCAACAGAGATTCTTGCTTAAATCCCATATTCTTGAACACCTACACCAAAATTTGTGTAAAAAAATTAGTCATCACCAATACCCAGATCCATGGTGCCTAAATCAATTCATAATCCAAAGGATAGTTCACCTGCGATACTTTTACCCTACACTCCACATGGCAGAGGCAAACAGTGTTGATCCTGATTATCATACAACTCAACAGCATAAATCCTGATCATACCCAGTATCTGCCATCTGATCAGAATCTACACTGTTCGCTTTTAGTGTCATAACGTTATTTCAAACCAAGAAGCAAACAGTGAAGATCCAGATCAGACAGCTTATCTCAAGCTGCACTGTTCACAAATGGCATACAAATTGTCTCTATGGAGTAAAAGGTTAAGTAATCTTTTCAGCTGTGACTTACCTATGTCCAAACACCAGGACCTGAGACCTATCCTCTGGCCACTCACAGAACAGAATGTACAAATCCTGAAGAATGTCTTGTTCTCCAAATAACTGTACTTCTGACACCTGAAATACAAGTTAAATTCTTAGTTTGGTGTGCATATATTTAAGAATACACTGTAACCTGTTGTCACAATCAACAAAATTATCTGTGTTGATACAGTTCAGCCTGTGCTGAAGACCAATTGTAAACAAAGACTGCCTACAGATAAAGACTACATTCTATTTGGACCTCTAATTGATTTAAAGGCCAAATTTACCTGTGAACTAAGAAAACCTGCCTTCAAGGAACACATTTGAGTTTTCCCCTAAGTGGTCTTTGAAGACAGGTTTGACTGTATATTTATGCAAGGCAAGGATTAACACTCCGTGCAAGATGTATGACATTTGACTTTCTGTGTCATATCATCTGTTGTCTGAGATTGGATGAAAGCCACAACACTAAAAGCTCTTACTCTCTCTTAGCAGTAATAGGTTATTTTTCCCTCTATAGTTGCTGTCAGTTACAATGAGTTTCAGACAGAAATCACCATGGAAACAGCATCCCATTGCACATGATGTAACTCTTGGACATGCAAGCTGATGGGGTCTTCACCATTCGAAAGTTCTCAAGTAGGTAGATATCATACCTTGACTAATGGTCTACTGGGGACAAACCACCACCACTGTAACTTGTACATGTAGTATGGTAGGCCTGTCTGTTCCTCTGCATCCATTTGGCAGGTGTACGACACCACAAACTGACCACACTTTGTGAAACCAAGGAACACATGTCTGAAGAAAAGCATTGCATACATTATTAATGTCTGCTCACTGTATACATTTATCATACTTACAGCTATGTAAAATATTAAACCCTTTCCTTAAATATACTCCTTAAATCATGGGCGAAGTGTAGATCCAGATCAGCTGGCATATCTTTGCTATCTGTTTAGGATCTACACTGTTTGCTTTTATTATTTATTAGGTTATTTTATGCCAAAAAAAACAAACTGTGCAAAACCTGATCAGATGACATGAATGTGCCAGCTAATCTGGACTTACACTGTTGCACAGGCAATAAATAAAGGAAAGGGTTAAACCAAATACATTTACTACACTACTTAAGGAATGGTTTGAAATTTCAGAAAAGAAACAGTGGTTCCTCAAACTTGCAGATTTCAAACTGTACACAAGGCAAAAAGCAAATGGGCCCTTGATATATGCAGCATGTTATCTTAGCATAATACACTATAGGTCTAAAAACTAAGAATAGTTATTTTTCCAGTAACTGGTCAAAAAAGCTTGGTGAGTTGGTCTGTGTGTTTTTCTTGAAATGACAGTCAAAAACTGTGCCTGCAACAAAAATAGACCAAACTGACCTTAAACCTTTTCTCCATGTTTAATCACAAAGATGACAAGTGTAGATCAAGATCAGCTTGCACATCTGTCCAGTTTAATCAGAATCTAGACTGTTAGTTCTTTGTCAGAATTAACCTAACAATGAATCTAACCTAGTCTATGAACCATATCCCATGGAAAATATATTAAAACTGCATATTCACTTCACACTGTTCTTTGTTAGTGTGAAGAAGGCCACTTCTGCTGGTTCTGGTACGGACAGGAGGACTTTATTCCTGAATATGATAGACCAAGATGGATTAGCATTTAAACATAAACAAGAGCTGTCACTTGAAATTGACATATGCCCCCGAAATGCAGCTTTGAAATCGAATAGGTATATATATGTAATAAATAAACATATGTAATGAAAAATATGCTTATGGAAGACAAAGCATACTGTATGCATATAATGTGAAAGATGAAAGGATCATATGTTTCAAGTCTGTAGTAAATATATAGTTAAATAAAGTTAAATATTACATTTTTTTAGAAATTTCAAAGATTATTGAGGAGTTTATCCTGGAAAATGATTATTAGAGTTATGGACCTTACTACATATGATGTGGGTAATATGAACAAGAGGGCCATGATGGCCCTTTATCACTCACCTGAGTACAACAAAGTTGTGTTGTACGAGACCCAACGTCTCGATATGGTGAACATTTACATCAAGTTATTTTAAAATCCAATAAGAAACAACAAATCTACAGCTTGGAAAAGAAAATGCTATTTTTAGTAACAGTGACCTTGACCTTTGACCTACCGGCATGGGTATTGTAAGCAACACATCCCCTTGTCATGGTGAACATTTATGTAAAGTTATTTTGAAATCACTCCATTCATTAGGAATTTACAGCCCAGACAAGAAAATTTTATTTTAGTAACAGTGACCTTGACCTTGGACCAACAGGCATGGGTATTGTACGCGAAGCTACACCTTGTCATGGTAAACATTTAAAATCCAATGAGAAATAACAAATTTACAGCCTGGACAAGATTTTTCTATTTTTAGTAACAGTGACATAGTATTTGACCCCAGGTGACCCATATTCAAACTCGTCCAATTAATAACTGGGACATATGTCCTGACCAAGTTTCTTTACAATCTGACAATCAGAGTTAAAATGTGACCACTATAGTGTTAACAAGAAAATTCTATTTTTAGTAACAGTAACCTAGTTTTTGGACCCAGATGACCCATATTCAAACTTGTCCGAGAAATCATTGGGACAAACATCCTGACCAAGTGTCATGACAATCAGAACAAAAAATGTGACCGCTAGAGTGTTAACAAGAAAATTCTATTATTAGTTACAGTGACCTAGTTTTTGGACCCAGATGACCCATGTTCAAAGTCGTCCTAGAAATCATTGCGACAAACATCCTGACCAAGTTTCATGAAAATTGGAGCAAAAATGTGACAGATAGTGTTAACAAGAAAATTCTATTTATAGTAACAGTGACCTAGATTTTGGACTCAGATGACCCATATTCAAACTCATTCGAGAAATTGTTGGGACAAACGTCCTGACCAAGTGTCATGACAATCAGAGCAAAAATGTGACCGCTAGTGTTAACAAGAAAATTCTATTTTTAGTAACAGTGACTTAGTTTTTAACCCAAATGACCCGTATTCGAACTCGTCCGAGAAATCATTGGGACAAACATCCTGAACAAGTTTCATGACAATCGGAGCAAAAATGTGACCGCTGGAGTGTTAACAAGAAAATTCTATTTTTTGTAACAGTGACCTAGTTTTTGGACCCAGATGAACCATATTCGAACTCATCCGACAAATCATTGGGACAAACATCCTGACCAAGTTTCATGATAATCTGAGCAAAAATGTGACCGCTAGAGTGTTAACAAAAAAATTCTATTTTTAGTAACAGTGACCTAGTTTTTGGACCCAGATGACCCATATTGGAACTCGTCCGAGATATCACTGGGACAAACATCCTGACCAAGTTTCATGACAATCGGAGCAAAAATGTGACCGCTAGAGTTTTAACTAGAAAATTCTATTTTTAGTAACAGTGACCTAGTTTTTGGACCCAGATGACCCATATTCGAACTCGTTCGAGATATCATTGTGACAAACATTCTGACCAAGTTACATGACAATTGGAGCAAAAATGTGACCACTAGTGTTAACAAGAAAATTCTATTTTTAGTAACAGTGATCTAGTTTTTGGACCCAGTTGACCCATATTCGAACTCGTCTGAGAAATCATTGGGACAAACATCCTGACCAAGTTACATGACAATCGGAGCAAAAATGTGACCGCTAGAGTTTTAACAAGAAAATTCTATTTTTAGTAACCGTGACCTAGTTTTTGGACCCAGATGACCCATATTCAATCTTGTCCAAGAAATCATTGGGACAAACATCCTGACCAAGTTTCAAGACAATCAGAGCAAAACTGTCACCGCTAGAGTGTTAACAAGAAAATTCTATTTTTAGTAACAGTGACCTAGTTTTTTTGGACCCAGATGATCCATATTCAAACTCGTCGAGAAATCATTGGGACAAACATCCTGAAAAATTTCATGACAATCGAAGCAAAAATGTGACCGCTAGAGTGTAAACAAGAAAATTCTATTATTAGTTACAGTGACCTAGTTTTTGGACCCAGATGACCCATATTCAAACTCGTGTGAGAAATTGTTGGGACAAACATCCTGACCAAGTGTCATGACAATCGGAGCAAAAATGTGACCGCTAGTGTTAACAAGAAAATTCTATTTTTAGTAACAGTGACTTAGTTTTTGACCCAAATGACCCGTATTCGAACTCGTCCGAGAAATCATTGGGACAAACATCCTGAACAAGTTTCATGACAATCGGCGCAAAAATGTGACCGCTAGAGTGTTAACAAGAAAATTCTATTTTTTGTAACAGTGACCTAGTTTTTGGACCCAGATGAACCATATTCAAACTCATCCGACAAATCATTGGGACAAACATCCTGACCAAGTTTCATGATAATCGGAGCAAAAATGTGACCGCTAGAGTGTTAACAAAAAAATTCTATTTTTAGTAAAAGTGACCTAGTTTTTGGACCCAGATGACCCATATTCATACTCGTCCGACAAATCATTGGGACAAACATCCCGACCAAGTTTCATGACAATAAGAGCAAAAATGTGACCACTAGAGTGTTAACAAGAAAATTCTATTATTAGTAACAGTGACCTAGTTTTTGGACCCAGATGACCCATATTCGAACTTGACCGAGAAATAATTGGGACAAACATCCTGACCAAGTTTCATGACAATCGGAGCAAAAATGTGACAGCTATAGGGTTAACGATCTCAGTGTGGACGGACGACGGACATTCATCGATCCTAATAGCTCACCCTGAGCCAGATTTTCAAAGTGCTATAAAGGAAGAAAGTTTATTTGTCACTATCCATAAAATGACAAAATTTACCCTATAAAATCTTCCAGAGCAAAGTTCTTAATATTGCATAACACAGATCTAAGCAGCAAAGTTCATCAGGTCATTGTCCAGCAACTGTACCAATAATACTGGTAAACATCATACCTAAATATAGCTGAAGACAGGTAGAAATATTGGATTTTGACACTTGAAATTTTCACCCTGTTACTAAAATTTTTGTTTCAAATTTTATCCCTGAACAACCAGTGAATGAATTGTTCAGGAAAGATTGAATTTTAAGATGGTATAAAGGTTGTGTCAAAATCTGGTTAATAACTGTAGAAAATCAAAGGTTAAAAACAGAATTTAAAAGAAAAAAAAAGCCCCCGGGCGGGGCCCCAAGTCAATTTAACAACATGATTTTAATAATTTGTGTAGAAATCATCAATATCAATATTCATACCAAATTATATGACAATCGGACAAAAAATGTAACCTCCATTGCGTTAACAAAATTTACCTTAGGGTTAGGGTAAGGGTTAGGTAAAAAGGCCCATAACTCCGCCAAAAATAATCAGAAATTCCTTAGGATATGCACAACTAGACTTGGTGTCAAACACTCCTGTGAAGTTTCAATGAAATCCCTCAAGTGGTTTTAGAGAAGAAGCGAGGACAAGATTTTGTTAAAAAGGGCCATAACTCAGCCAAAAAAAAATAAGCAGAAATTCCTGACGATATGCTCAACTAGGCTTGGTGACAAACACTACTGTGAAGTTTCAAAGAAATCCCTCAAGCCGTTTTGGAGAAGAAGCGAGGACAAGATTATTTCGGACAAAAAGGACGGACGGACGGTCCGATTACTATATGCCTCCCTTCGGGGGCATAAAAAATATTTTGATCACCAAAAAACAAAAACAGGTTCAGCCAGCTTGGTCACACAAAAGGAAATCTTGTGTTTTATGGCCTTACCCTTCTTCAAGCACAGACTGGGAAACTAGCCCAGACAATCTGTAGCACAATCTCTTAGGAATCTTCTTGAACAGTCTCTGTGGACGAGCTTTCCTGTGACACTGATCTGATCCATGAATCTATAAATAGAATTTACTGAAGAAAGAACAACTTCAATATTGTAAAATCCAACATGTTTCAGCCTAGCACAACTATTTGTACGCGACAAGGGCTTTTCTATATATGTGATATTTGCCCTTCGCGTACAACCCAGTTACTATTCAAATCAATGCGGAAAATTTTCCTTCTATTTCTATATGCCACCGATCGGAAAATGAATCGCAACTTTTCAATCTTTTGACGGCTTCATAAAGCATCTTAAACCATATTTATTTTTAAAAAAATTACATACCTGAGAAGCCACATTCAAGTAGAATCAATATATGTAATCCTTTATAAGTAACGTTTTCGTTTTTTATGCAAAACTGTTTTAAATCTCCACCCATGTCGATTACACCGCATAAAGTTTATCTGACTCGCGTTTATCGATAATTTTCACCGTGTAAACGGCATATGCTGTGGTACTTTATTGTTACTTTTATCATTATTTATGTTTTATAACGATATTTGACATACCAGTGTTGAAATTTTCGTGTGGGAGTGAAAATAAAAAAATTTAAATCGGGTCGATTTCCACCACAGTTTTGATCGTAACTGCTTGAGACGTAAAGTACAGACAACGAAAACGTCCGTATGATAATGGGTCTGTGCTTGCAGTCGAATTATTGAGACTAGTTTCAGCCCACAGCCCTTCATTAGGGAACATTTTTTTCAAGTTTTTTAGTTATGACATTGAATATATATTATATATTTTTATTGAAATTAATATAGTTATAACTCAAAAAAAGTTAAGGACATCTGAAAACCTTATGTTTGTCTTTATTCATTTTTTTACCAGTATGTGTATAATCTATAGATATTTATAATATGATAACAAGTGAATTGTCAATGTATCAGACATTGACATCTATGTAGTAATGTTTTGAAAACTAAAATTAAACTTGGATTTTTTAATTTGTTTTATTGTTAAGTTTGCAAATTAAACATTCCAGATTTCTCATATGATTAAATTCATTTGTTTGTTATGTGGATTGCGATATTAGTAAATTAAAACTGGTGCTTATTGCACGGCACCAATGCATGTGATATCATATTTAAGTAAATTAGTTTTTTATTACATAGTATTTGCAAATATCATAACATTATAATAATACAGCTCAGCCATTGTTACAGTACAGCTCGGGTGTCTTTTACATTTTTCACTCATCGCCGCGTTTCACTGTCAGCACAACATCCATTTTTTTCGGGTGATCACGGGTGATCGTCGATCTTGCCACCGCGATCACCTGACAAGAAAATCACGGTGATTTGCCGCGATTTATCAGCTCGAATCGCGGTGAAGATTTACCGGTGATTTAAAGACATTCTTCCGAATTTATTTATTTAAAAAGAAATATGTTGTTTGTATTTTCGTATCAGAGAAAAGATCTGAAACTTGATCAATGCATAAATATATTGTCCATTATTTGAAACACTGGAGTTTTCCACACCTTCCGTGTTGACATAAACACCTTTGCACTTGCCCCGTAAATTGCTGCCTATCATGCTTCTAAGTGGAATGTTGTCATGGTCATTGCAGAAAGTGAACAACAGTTATTAAATTGGTTAATTATTTTACGACAAATTATAAGAATTCATTGACAAGTAGAGTATTTACGCTTCAGATCGGAATTCAATGATATTTAAAATACGAGTATAATTGCGATTGAAACACACAGTAAACTGGACATAATAGATCATTATCGAGAGAGAAAAGTGAATAAAAATTGTGTTGTTCTTACCTTATCGTTTCCTTAGTTGTTATTTTGATGAAAGATAAATATAAAATATTCTTTTTCTGAAGTACTCCGAACATGTTGAGAAAATAAATAACGGTGAAAATATAACAGCCAAGTACATTAGCTACATGTATAAAATCCATCTCGTCAGTATTTTTCCCCAATCCCTTCCTAAAACATCTTCATTTATGAGCAATCAACACCTGTTTGAACACCTGTGTGATCAGCATTGTATATTTCATCATCACTTCTGTTTATTCACTTCAAAAAGAACGCCGACGAGTAATACTGATTTTCCGAGATCAAAGGTGCCGTGTTGGGTAAAAAAAATTATTGATCAAACGTCGGCTTTTTGTATTCTTAACAGATTGACTCATTTGTCAACTCTCAACAAAAAAATTAAAATTACTCGGAATAAATTAGAGTTGTACATTGTATAATCAAAACATGCCTTGTAAAATCAAAACATGCTGGATATTAATAGCATATGCCTGTCACAAATGTTATTTAAATAAACAATGTTTGTGTTCACGACTTACTCATTACATTCAAAATGTTCATTCAATAGTTGATTTGTCGTTGAGTAGTGTGTCATTTTTGTTTGGGAATCAACTAAGCTGTTGATAATTGGTGTTGTATATGGATTAATTAGATCCAAGCTTCTTACGTTGACAGGTAAGCACTTTCAAAAAAGTTATTGATTAATTCATGTCAGCTTGCAAAAATCGGGCGTCGGTGATAATCAAGCTCTGTTATATTAAAAAAATATTACATTTATTAAGAAACTCGATATTTTCACAGAAGATACGCAAACAAAGGAAATTGTTTTTTTGTCTAATGCTGACGAATCGGCACGTCCGAATACGTGACTAAAATTTTTACATTATTTTGATACAATGTTACGTTCAAATTAGTTAAAGAAAGAATGTTTTACATTAAAAAAAATACATTTTAATACACTCCTTTTTCGAAAGATTTTTCACCGCGATCCCCTGCGATCGACCCTGAAGCTAAACTGCTGACGATGAACACGAGAAGAGCGAGAATGACTGCAGAATTATCGCCGCGAATCACGGCAAATCACCCGAAAATCGCCGCGTCGGAAGGACATATTTGCGGTGAATTTCCACCCGGACTGATTTATTAACGCGGTGGACGGGTGAAAAATGTAAAAGACACCTGAGCTGTACTGTATTTGAACAAAGTGCGAGACTTTTTTGAAACAGTAAACAAATTCTTCACACAGGTTCTTACAGCAAAGGACGTGTTTATAGGAATGCAGCAACCATTTATTTCACCAGCGATCTGTGTCTTGCTAAACAACCAAACATGCATATTTAAGCATTGATTTTCAGATATAATGTTCTGTTTCATAGAAAAAAGAATGCTTGTTTGATCATCATGCTAATTTTACATTTATATTATCTTATTATAAAGTATTTGACAAATTATAAATTCGGTAAGGGGGATGGAAATACAGGAATAGGGAATAAAAGCAGTTGTTGTGCAGACTGTCAAATGCACTGATTAGTGAAAAATTAACCTGTTCTGTTAGCCATGGATTACAAAAGTATTTTATTAACTAATTGAAGCTTTTTATGGCAACTGTTTATTCATGAATTTATACAAACATATTATCTCCCTTTCGTAATTTTTTTCAAACTTACAAAATTGACTGTAGTTTTGCATAGGAATTGCAAAGTAAATATCGTCATTTTTTCAAATCCTTACATTCACATTTGTACACAAATAAATCATTGTTAGATAAGCAAATCTTTTAATCGGTAAGTTACCTCTCGAATGTACAATTTACTAAGAAAACTTGTTTCTTCTGCGATTCTTTTCTGTTCTGCCATCGCTGTTTGAGTTACCTAGAGTTACCTTATCTTGGAAGAAACAATATTGTTGTCGTCTCAACTAGACTGTTCGCGCTTTTCACTCCTTCGGCTGCTTCCTTCTTCGCTTACTTGGTGGCTAGATGGTCTGCCTCTGTCTTTGAGTCCAGGGAAGGCTCCCTCCAGGGATTGCTGTTTTATCCTCTTGCTAAAGTTTACTAACAGTGTTTGAGATTGCACACCGGGGTTCATTGTAGTGGAGAACAAGTTTTAGCTTTCCAAAAAGCTAATCGGTCATTAGCGTGACATTTTAACAAACAGACGGCTCTGAAGTTTAAAACTCTCTAGAAAAATTTCGTTAAAATGTAGGAATTTATTTAGAATTTCCGCCGTGTAATATATATGCTCTCTCTCGTCATACATTTTTGTTTCGATTTTTAATGATGTTAAATTCATTGTATGACAGTGCTTATTAATGTGTCACCTGCATCAGCAGGTAAACACGTATGGATCCTATTGTGCGGCGGCGTTGGCGGCTGCATTGTCCTGTAGCCCCTAAACTTAAATATGAAACTTAATGTTGCCTGTAGTTTTTAAGTGTTTGACGTATTAGCTTGATAATTAGAATTTATCATCTGCATGAATAAAGCCATCTACGACAACTAAAATGATTACTCTTGTTATATTATTTTTTGTTATGCCCCTTTCAAATGACTTACATATCGAACTTAAGTTTCTTTCCTATTAACATAATACTTGAAATATATCATCATTTGAATAAACAAAGCCATCTCTGACAACACGATCGATAAACCCTGCTTCAATATTTCTGAGTTATGCCCCTTTTAAAAGACTTAAATATAATGTTGCCTATAAGTTTGAAAGTTCTTCTTCTATTATCTTAATTGTTTGAATACGATATCTGCATGAACAAAGCCATCAGTGACAATAAGAATGATATTTCTTTCGTTATTGTAAGAGTTATGTTCCTTTCAAATGGCTTCAATATGGTACTTTATGTAGGTTCAACCAAAGTATTTCTTATTCCCATAGGGATGAAATTCCCAATATTCAATGTCCATTAAATATGATATCTATCATCCTAATTCCTAGACAACAATACATTGGTGCAAAGATCTTCATTCCATCTATTCAAAAACACACAGGGGGTTAACTTACTTGTAAGAAAATTACTGACTTCTTACGTATACCGCACAGGCCATACTTTAAACGCGGAATTGCATACGGTGCCACATACACACATCGGCTGTTCCGGCACTAGTCCACCTCTATCAAACAATATAATAGGCACGAACAATCAAGATATAGGGATGAAATAGAGGTCTTTCACATTGTTGTGCGCATGCGTCGTACGCCACGTTAGGTGCGGAAAATATTGGTTTTATCCTAAACCGACAATTGAGGGGGCATTTAACTGTGTCATTGCTAACAGAATGGACGGACATGATCACGGTGTCGCCTTAAAGCTTATGATAAATTATAATAATAATTGTGATGAGGCACAATAAATTCAAGTTTTACGAATTTCCGAATATTGCAGGCTTTAAAAAGTCTGGTCGGCAAGATTTGACTGTGAAAAGCGTAAAACAATCAAAGACGTGGTTGCAATTTTGAATCAGGAAGTCTTATATAAAAACAAAAACAATGTGGATTGCATGTTACTGTCTATTTGCCACAGACACATATATAAGCGTCTCGTGTTTTTCTGACAAAATGCGTTTACTTAAAAAAATATATTTTATGTAACTTGATCTCCCTAAATTGGAAAAGAAAACGGATGAATTCAACAATGTATCGCCGTTGTATTCAACGCCCGTTAAGCGTTATTATTTTGTTTACTATTTTACTTCCTTCCAACATATGTTTAAAACTAAAATTTATTGTAATCATTCGTATATTTCTTTTATCAGTCCTGGATTAAAATTATTTTTATGTTTAATAACTAGAAATCATACTTTGAACACGACCGTGTTACTGTTAATTGCCCCTATATATTTGACACAATATTCCCATTCCCATTCTGCCCAGAAAACGATGGTGACATATTGAGGTGTGAAAACTTGTTTGATACCTGACATTTGAGGAGACTTAAAATTAATTATCTCAAATCATCAAATTGAAATACCTAAAAATTTTCACGAGTTCAGTCCCATATTTCTATAACTATAATTTGTAGCGTTGAAATGGCAGATCATGTAGTAGTTTACGTCTTATTCATGTTATTATAAACATCATTTTTTGTAAAATCGTCAGCCATAGTCAATAGACATTAGTTAAAGTCGCATTTTATGAATATCTACGTGTTACGGGAATGATGTAGAAAGAAGATAAAATGTCCGCAGACCTCCAAAATCTCAGGATTTTATCTGAAATCTCCGAACCGTAAGGTTCTTCTCCGGATCTAATGATTTTCAGGCAAAATCTCAGGATTTAAAAATATTGAAAAGGATAATTAATGAAACATAAATTTAACTGAATTTAGAATGGGTTTTACAATTATATTAATTAATTTAAAGAAACTTGGTCTTGGTCACGGCTCCAAAATTTCCTGTTTATTGAGAGATTACGTGATAGTGACACGATGCCTCGGGCACACATGTACACAACAGCTAAGTGTCATAAAACTAAACTCGGACCTGAATATCGCAGTTCCGTTCATTTGTTTTGGTCCATGGTCATTTTGATTTTAAACAGAAATGAAAATATTATATTTCAAAACCTTCAGCGACAACAATTACCAACTTCAACATCAAAATAGTTTTTATTAAAAAAAACAACAACAAAAAACTCTGGATTTTTTTTGAATAGTTTTGGTTGGCCTGCCGTCCGGCAATATTCGTTTGGTTCAATCAATTTAACGATTTCTCGGGTTTGTAGGTGGAATCATCCTATTATGTAAATACGTAATATTTTTTCTCAAAAGCAAAACACGCAAAACACATATCAACCTAGTCGCCGACGAGCTACATAAGAATATAAAATTTTATGTCTCATTCCACTATAAATTATAGCGTTACAAAAAAAATGCCGTAAAATGTTCGATAATGTTCGTCTGAATCGTCAATTATACAGATTTATTTTTAGTAAACACAATTCACGTGTGTATTTTCATAAAAACCCCACACAAATCCGTCGGATACTCGCGTCCTGAAAATACCGCGATAAACAATGTTTAAAATGCGCATAAACTTTCTTGATGTGCTTGTAAGTGATCATAACGGTTTTTTATTCTTTGTTGTTTGACTGAACTCACTTATTTATAAATTTGAAATGATTAATCAACATGTTCTTAATTTTATAATCACTTAGTCATATTAACAATAGTAAACGATGCCCCCTCGCGTGCATTTATCGACTAAATATGCTCTTCAATTTTAGAGAGCGCTAAGGGGAGGTAACAATGTGAAAGAACTCTATTGCTTACGTTTCTTTTCCTGACATGTAATCCCTACAAACAAGAGGCCCTCGGATGAAGAGAAAAGTTTTCATAATATTTTAAATTAAAACGGACTATATTGACCACGATGGAATACTGCGTTATTTTGGTGTAATGCAACCTTTAAATCAAAATTCGAAGTGACAATCCTCTTCATTCAGCAAAACCAATAATACAGTACACGAGGTCAAGCTGGTCAAGTACCGGTCGAAAAAATGTACTGATTCACATTTTTATATCTAAATACTGCTAGTCTGCTGAAAATGTTTCAGTTTTACCATTTCACTAGGATAATATTTGGAGAAATGATGCAGATCAACACCAAAAGTATGAATAACCGTTTGAACTTTTTGATAAAAAGCTTAAGTCAATAACAATATCAGTGTAAACTTAAGATTACTTGGAATAATAGTGTTTCACGGAATTCAATATCTGTTCTGTGAACTTTAGCATGAACTTAATCTTGGCTGTCGGCAATTTATGAACTGATCTCTTAAAAAGCTGCAGTAACATTTTCTGTCTTCTCTTGCACGTACATGCAGGTCGATTTTGATTTACCTGGGAGCGGCGTGAACTGGCCAGATCCGACTCAGCCATCATGTATCCCGACTTTGCCGGTAATTTCTTATCACTCACATGGAATACTTCTAGGTATACCCTTAACATGATTATAAATATGGAAATTCTGTAGGCTACGCTTATATGGATTACCGGTGGCGTCAATATATTATAAAGTTTTACGCAAATAAGACAGTTTGTTTCGCCATCGGCAAATATTTGTCTGAATCGCAAACTTGCAAAAATAAATGTTTTTATCTCAGGTTTCATTTTGAATTATTGTTTCGTCAGCTTGCACATGAAGCTCAATCACCTTTATACTTTAAATATTTTTCTTTTATCCTCTCAAATGATGCTTGTCTGCGAAGTATACAAATACGCATTGACTGTGGAAAGTTCTGTGGTACCGCTATGACCTATAGGAGGCATTCATGTCAGAACATATTCATTCAGTTTGACGATACTAAACAACTGCATTATGTCTACACGTCCTGAATAAAGTTATAAATTAAGTATACAAGATCCATGATAATTAATGTATTTTCTTCTATATATATCAACTTCTTCTATATATATCAAGCATTTGAACATCAGCCTCTACACTATCCCTTTGCATGCGTCTTAGGAACAGGTGGCACAGTCTAAATTATCCGTTTAGGACCGCGAGTCACTGTTAACCGGTGTTCAGGCTAAAGAGCTCAAGTTTGGTCAATTATAATATGTCGGTCATCAGGATGACCGACAATAACTAGTCAAAACGGCCCCCAGTCAAAACGTCCCCAAGGCAAAACGGCATCATTTAGGTCAAACCGTCCCCCTTCAAAAGTCAAAACGGCCCCCTTACCTTAAAGTCGGAACGGCCAAAAGTTGGTAAAAGCGGCCCCTTTAAAGTCGAAACGGACCCCAGTCACAACGGCCACCGTTTGTTCTTTTGTTTTCAATCTATCATTTTTACAGTTATTTTATAGTAATATTGAATAACACCATAATTGAAAATTGTTCATTATCTTTTGATAAAATCATATACTTAAATGTCTCTTCATTATGTCTTTTGAATAGTCTGCATTCACTTTTTAAAGATAAGTGCTTCTGTCATTCTTATATCGATATTTGAAACATGTGTCATTGTATATGATACAATTAAAAGTGCAGCTATAATTGTCGACATCGTTTTTAACAGAAAACATGAAAGGATTACCGTTTTAAATCAAATAATATTTAAATTAGCAACTCAAAACATCATTCCGTTAAGTGTTACAACAGACAATGTCACAGTGCTGTTGTCGTGTGTTTATTTGCAAGTATGCGTCACTGTTGACATGTTATTTAAAAAGAAATATCTTAATAAATTAAATCGAACTTATGAACTCGAAATTTCTAGTTGCTATAGTTTACCGTTATATTGTTAAATAAAAGGGTTTGATAAATTCTTTGAAAGCAAAAACGCCTATAAGCAGTCCTTTTTAAGCTGGATGTCATAATTTGAAACAAAGAAGCTGGAGATTCATGTACTACATTTAGTTGTTGTTGTTGTTTGATTTTTGTTATGACATATAGCCGTTTAGACTTATAATCGCAAGGGGCCGTTTTGACCAAAATCATTTTTCTCTTGGGACGTTTTGACCAAAATGAGGCGTTTTGACTGGGGACCGTTTTGACTAGGGACCGTTTTTACCGTATACCGTAGTGGAGCACTAACAAAAACTGGATGGAAAAAAAACACTCCTGATGTGTAATGTACAATAACCAACATGTTTGTAGTATGCCGTATAATTAATGTTACAAACAAAATACTATTAGAGAACCCAAACAGTTGACGCATTAGTACCGTCAATGGCGAAATTAAATTTTTATCCGAGGCCTTATTCCGGGTTTTGTGCTACCTCCTGCTCTATAATATTTGCATCTTTGAGCCGTTAATAATAAGCAGGCATTATTTTCTCCGATTCTCAATCAAAATCCTTATTATATTTAGTACCATCATTTCCATATTTCAGAGCAAATCCATTATTTTATTAAGGGAATGTTTTAAGTTTTTTTTACGAAAACAGTTTACCATGTAAATGTACGCCTTTTGGAGCTTTTTAAACATGTCTATAGCAAAATTGCGCCAATAGCTATAGGCCTAATGCTGAATTATACGAGCTAAATATTTACTTTAATTATATTTGGTATTTAAATTAAATTATTTTAGTGCGTTACAAAATTAAAACTTTATCGTTAAAATTATATACTGGTTGATATTTTTTTAGTAACTGACCATCAATAATGCTTTGCAAACGGATTGACTATATTTTTACTGGTCAGATGTAGTTATCCTTCCTGCCAAGATAATGTTTGGATGAGGTAGCTAACTCTTCAGAATTTAAGGAACTTAACATTATACCAATATATTCATTAGAGACATCAGGGGAATTAAATTTTGATGCTTATGCATTAATAATACTCTTATTCACGTAATGCAAGTTACTGATAATTGAGCAAGTTACTGATAAATGAAACAGATCTATCATTATTTTGATGTTAATTTAATGTATTGCATAAGCCAAAATGTTGCTAACGCATCATTATTTCGGATTATTTTGATTTCGTTCACTCTAATTTACTTTATTAATTACTTTTTAAGCTGAAATGTTTTATGTCGAATATGATGCATTACTTTTTTTTTTAAATAATCGCGACAAATTTAATGCTCACGTTTTTCTCAATAAGATACTGCTAATTAATGCTAATTCAATGCACACCTAAGTAACACCGCTAATATTCAGGATTAACCTGATAATAATTTAGAAAGGGAATTTTATATATTGACATTTAATTATCAAGTGAAAACCGTGTACAGGATTACCTAATATAAACATTATGAACATAATTTAAGTTATTTTAAAATTATTAACAATTAAACAGGAACTACGAAATAAACGCAAAATCATTATACATGTATGTATGCTTACAGCTGCCGAAACCCGATGGAATTGAACCTATCTATAAACTTACTTCATAAAAGTAGACAAGAATTTGAACGGAGAGCCTCGAAAACGCAGAACCAACGGAACTGTATATTGTCCGCCTAAAACGGCCTGACATGCTTCAGTAGGCATTCGTTAGGTGAATAAAACTTCATCGTAGAGAATGAAATTGAAACGTAAATATTCATTGTTGGTGAATACCAGAAAATCGAGGACAGATCTAATCAACGCAGTACGTTTAGGAGAATCAGTCTAGAACTTGTTATAATGTCCTTAGAGCTTATTTTTTATACAAGGTTGTAGGTACAGCAAATTTTAAAATACATGTTGTTAAGTTCTACCACGGATATCCCTAGATTTAGTCCAAAAATGCAAATGCAAACAAAGTATGATGTGCACCAGGCTCTTCCTCTCTTTTATGGAGATGGAATAAATACATTGAAGGAAATTATAAATAATGCTCATTTTCTAATTACATAACTTTGATAGAACTCTGAGAAGCCTCACTACGGTGATTGCAGATTATTTAAGGCGTGGCTACAGTAAAAGGCGCTTCACGTTATAACATCTCAGTTTGGAACGAAGTTATGACTAGAGCTCCTGCACTGATTTAAAATTCAGTCAAACATGTTCTTAACTCCGAGTCCAGGTCATATCGTAAGCAGTCTTATCCTTAAGCAAATTATGATAATTGCGGGCCGCTCACTGACAAAAATAAAGTTGATAATATAAACCACCCCAAAACACATTACACATGATTGGTCACCATGAAAATACACACAGAAGTGAAAGGCTCGTGGTAATTTGTTAGTAGAGTCAGTTACAATAAAAAAGTGCTGATAGGTTAGACACAAGTGGTAGGTAATCTCCCGGTTTTGTCTCTACACTAGTGTCACCACCATCTCGAAAAATATTCCGCGACCATGTTTTCCGCTATATTTATATTATCAACCTTCTCATTATGAATAAAGATGCTTTATTGTTAATCAACGTTATTAGATTTATTTGCTCACAGTTATGGTCACATTAAATCACTGGTTGAAACGAGTCTGGGTGTTACGAGTAGATTTTGGAAATCACAGGATAATCTCAGCTCTGGCAGGATTCAAACCTACCACCTAAAGATTGTCTGCTGTGGGTCCAAGATCATAATATTAGAAGTTTGGATACCAGTATCAAATCTCAATCATCAGATTGGCTGAAATGGCAACCAGTCGCCATTTCAGTCAATCAGATGCTTGAGATTTGAGACTGATCCCAAGTTTGATGATCTTGGGCCTTGTTGTCTAACAACTGTTCCCTCTTATTGTTGTTATTTCAAATATAAAAAGTTGTGTTCTTTTGTAAATTCTTTAATGAGTGTATAATATTCAACATTTCGAATCATAAATCATTTCATTAGAAACAAAATTAATAACAATTAAAACTAATCAAGTAACTTTGCAATTCTATTTACAGTCATTCTATATTTAACCATTAGCCTATGACTATTGAAGTCACATTTGTGGGGAGTGTGACATTTAAATGCCTGCACTCTCGCACTTTGATAAAGTTATACACTTCTTTTTTATTATGTCCATTTTTTTTAAAAAAAAAACAGGCAATGGAGTGAATCCAATTCAAAGAAATTGAAGTGAAATATATAAATTCACAAGGCAACAAGTTTAAATTTCACATACCTACACAATTTTATCAACACTATACACTGGTTAGATTACCCTTCTTCTGGAGAAATAAGTATCTGCCAAGAAAATATATTTATTAGGTTATTTCATCTTCTGAAAAGACGGCATGATGCAGATTAGCAGTGAAACCTCCCTCTCCCCCATTAGTACTGAAAACTGCCAAAATTCTGACCAGAGTACTGAATGCTCCTTTGTTTCAGACCGGAGTACCAGATAAAGCTGGATCAGAGTAATGCAGATTTAGTGAACTGCTCACCTGTGCTCAAGATCATAAAACAAAATCTGGAGATCAGTCTCAAATCTCAAGCATCTGATTGGCTGAAATGGTGACCATTCACCATTTCAGCCAATCAGATCCTTGAGATGTGAGACTGATCTCAAAACTTATTTTTATGATCTTGGGCCCTGCACAGTGAATTATCTCCTTAACAACCTAGAATACTGCATAAAATACCAAAATCTATGCTTTACCCCTGAATTTGTGTAATTATCTCTCATCTATTGACCAGTCATTTCATATTTCTGTAGACCCTGATCAGACGGTTCATGCATGTGACATGAGCCCGGGGTTTAGCACCCGAGAAAGAAAAATGGTTAAGTCTCCAATACATGTAATATGGTTATCAGATATAGATATACACTATAAGTACAAATGTATAGACATAAATGTTTTACAGGAAAATGTGTTTCTAAAATGTTGTTTATTAAAACTTTTAGGGTAAATCAATGAATATTGTATTAACGACAAAAAATTGGAATTGCTAGTTCTAAGAGATATATACATAAATGTAGAAAAAAGAAAAGAGAGAAAAAAATGTGGCTCACTTGCTGACCAACGACCATGCCATTGCTCTATCACTGAAACACACACCCTAGTTTTCTATCGACTATCTGTGTGTAAAAAAAATCCAAACTCTTGTAAAAAAAAATAGTAATAAACTTGTGCTTATGATTTAAAGTGATGGTCAATGTTGGTGGACATCAATATTGCCCTAACCTGTTTTACCATCACAATACAAAATCATTCACAATTACGATATAGCTAAAGCACATGATAGTATACTTTTTACAGTTCATTCAAATATAATTAGTTGTAGATAGTGGGAACTCTAATAATTTAAAAAATACAACTTCAAAGAAAAAACTTAAAAGTACAATCTGACAAAAATATATACTTCCTGTCCTAAAACACTTTATAGTCTTATTATGCATTAATAATTTAATTTTGTAAAATAACAATTAAGCAAAATACAAACTATTCCATGAAATCCTCATGCTGGGTTTCCTTAGACTCTAAAAACATTATTTTGGCTCTCAACTTTATTTATTTTGTACCCTTTATAATTTGATACATGATAGAATGGATGACTCACAAGGCTAAACTCGCTTACCTGGGATAAACAAAACTGGAACAAAATGTTAACAAATGAAAACTAGAGGCTCATGAAGGCCTCGAACTTTACATACCATTATTGGATCTCAGATTCTGTCATTTCAGTTTCAAAGTTTTTATTACTGAACAAGCAGTGAATGAAGTTTTCAGAAATACCAATATTAATTTAATGATGATATACAGTTTGAGTTTCTATCTGATTGATACACTTAACCAAAGAGGTACATTTTGTAACTACACTGATCATATATCAGTAACTTTTCAAATTTGAATTTAATGAGAAACATCAGTTCAACAAACATTTGGTAAAACAGCTTTAAGAAACCACTGTTTTTCAATCAAGGGGAAGGTTAACCAGAAATCAGAGTCTGAGGTCAGGTTTAAGGCCTGAGATCACAAAACTTAGATTGGAGACCAGTCTCGAATCTCAAGCATCTGATTGGCTGAAATGGTGACTGGTAGATCTAAAAAATGATACTGACAATTTTGTGATTTTATGTTCGATTTTAAAAAGAATATAACTATTCCAAGCTATCTAAGCCTGTTACTTTAAAGACTTACATTCTGGAAATGGATGAAAAATGGGCCTCTAATGTGTGTTTTCAAGGAGATTTTTTTTATCTGACCTAGTGACCTAGATTTGACCGAAAATGACCCAGAACCAAAATGGACCGAGATATAATCTTGCAGGCCCCTATTCTGTGAACAAACAGAAGTTAACATTAGATGACTGACAACATGTCTTGATCACAATAGCTAACTCTTTGTCGTTGGCTTAGGTGAGATAAAAAATGGGTTGATACTTACATAATTTTGACAATTTAAACTCATGTGTTAGTGAAAGCCATGCCTAAATAATAACTATTTGATATTGTTAAGTTAAAACTCATAATAATTGATTCATACTTCAACACCATCAATATACAGTGTTTGGATACATAAATCACTTAAATCTTTACATACTTATATATTATTTACAAGTATTTTTCAGCTCATTTATCATCAGAATGTCTTCTTTCCATCTTTCTTTGGTGTTTCTCCTCTTTATATCTCTTACGCACCCTTTCCATTCTATTTTTAAATCGCTTAAACTCCTGCCAGGTTAACTGGTCCTCATCACTCGAGGAATCTCTACTGTGGTTGGTCTCCTCTTTTCTTGCATAAAAATGTTTTTTATTTTGAGGTTTTCCATATTCCAAAGGATCAGTTTCTTGTCCAGAAGTTTCCTTTGCTACTGTCATATCACCAAAGTTTTTTGAACATGATGGCTGTTCACCATCATTAACAAAATGATTTTGGGGTTTTACTTTCAAAATTGTTAATTTACTATCTGGATCTGAAGCATTTCCCATCTTTGAATCATCACTGTGTGCATTCTGTGATGTAATGTTTGTATTACTAAGTGGCAAAGCACACTTTTTGCATATGACACTGGTTTTAGCTTCATATAACTCAACAATTGTATCACTGCCATTTGTCCCTCCGTTTTTCATTATATCACAATTTTTACAAACATCACAATTAACATTACTTAACATGATTTCGTTAACTTCCATGTTGGCATCTACATTATTCACTTCATGTTTAAATTTCTCATCAGTCTTATTGTCAGCATCTTTATCATCCATGTAATGGATTTGCCTGCTTCTCTTCTTGTTGGAGATATCTTCTTCATCACTCAGGTAATGCTTCAGGTCTGAAGTACTTTTGCCTGGAATTTCTTTCATATCATCACCAGGTTCTTGAATATGATCATTTTTAGAATCATTATTTGCCAGTCTTTTCTTGTCAATGCTGACCCTTCCTTCAATACTTGACTTGCTACGTGCTCTCTCTTCTCCATATATAGGAATCTTACCATTCTTTTCATTCTGATTATTTTCTGATTTTCTTCTTTCTTTTTCTGTTTTTTTAATACTGTCCATCTCACCTTCTCTTGAAATGTGTAAACCTTCCCCATTATGTTTCTTTTCTGTTATGCTGCCAACTTTTTCATCCTTTATGGCATCCAAACTTTTTGAGAGTTTATCTTTATCATGACTTTCTCTATTTTGGTATTCATTTTCCACTCTATGTCTATGCCTGTGACCACTTTCATATTCCTTTCTTTCATTACAGCTCAAACATATTTCATCACCATCTATGTAAGAATCAGATTTTGACCTTCTCCTGTGGGTGTGTTTATTTGTATGTTCACTGTGTCTATGCATATATCCACTGTGTCTATGCATATATCCACTGTGTTTATGTAAATGTTCACCATGTTTGTGCTGGTCTCCACTGTGTTTATGCGTATGTTTACTGTGCTTATGCAAATGTTCACCAGGATGATATGGATATTCACTATGATGTGTCATATGTTCCCGATGTTTATGTGCATGTTCATACTGTGAACTGTGTCTATGATCATGTTTTCTATGCTCTGGTTTATTGAACATATGCCTTCTGTGACCATCTTCCGACAACCCTCTATCTTTTCTTTCCCTGCTATCTCTATCAGATTTCTTGTTTCTGCCTGAGTCACTTTTGTGACTATCCTCTTTCCTTTGGTCACTTTCTCTATAATGTCTGTGACTGGTTTTCAATTTATTCTTACCCTTGAAGCTGAAAGAATCACTTGACAGTTTTCCTTTTCTTTCAACAATTTCATTTTCAGCTGCCACTTGTCTAACGTCAACTGCTGAACTTGTTCCAGCTCTCTGAAGAAATGGTCCCAAGTCTGGGCTTATTCTAACAGTCAGTGTGTCTTTTGAATCACCGTCTTTTTCAATACTTTTATCGGAGCCAACACTTTTCCTTCTTTTGAATTTCTTAAATTGAACTCTTTCAGTTCCAACACAACTAGAGGAATTTGATTCTGGTGGATTCATTATAGACTCCAATTCCAATTTCATTTTATCTATTTCTAAATCTAATTTCTTTTCATCATTAACTGAATCCAGTTTCTTTTCATGGATTTCCAAATCTGACCCATCTGAGTCATTGTCTAGTAATCTTTTTCTAAAATCTTTTAACTTTTGCAACTTGATCTGTGCCTGTCTGTTGCTTTCAGCAATTTGACTAATTGCATTGACAGTTTCCTTACTTTCATCTTGCTTTTTATATTTGCTTTTCTGTTCTTGAATTCCATTGGTTTGAACATTTAAACTGTCAGTTGAAGTGTCTGTGGTTTTGTTTTTACCATCATCAACATCATTATCATCATCGCTATCATCTGAACTGCTTGAATCAGATGCAAACACTTCAGCAAGTGGATACTTCATCCTTCTTTTCATTGCCTCTTTTAACTCTTGTTTCTTTCTTTTAATTAAAGTAGTCAGTCTTTCATGTGAGCTATTGTCGTCTTCATCAGATTCAGAGACAGTGTTTGAACTCTGCAAATCCTGGACCACATTCGGATCAGAGTCATCAGCATTATTTTCAAGAGAGTTGTCATTAATTGCTTCAGCATATCTTCTTTCAGCACTTTCTAGCGCTCTATTTAATCTAGGAAATCTGTCATTACCCTCCACGGCTTGGGAAGCCATCACACTTGCAAAAGCTATTGTGAATGGACTGTATGCAGGATCATCAACATCATCCTGACCGAAATCTGGAAATGAATCATCACTATCAATATCAGACTGAGACATTGCCATTATCCTGTTGTACAGGGCCTCTTCGTTACTGGACAATGAGTCATCACTGCTCCATCCATCCAGTTCTCTCTGCACTAACGAGTCAAAAAATGCCATCATTCTTGGATCCTCTTCTGTCGATTCTTGAGTGTAGTCATGTGACATGACATTACCGTTTTGCAGGACAAGGTTAATGTACTCCTCATGTGTATAGACTCGTCGCTCATGGGATCTCTCATCCTGATCACTTTTCTTTTGTTTGACGTGATGCTTAAATGGACTCCAAACCTATAAGGGAAACAATCCAGCTAACACTTGTTTGTACAGGATCTTTATGGAACAGAAATGTTCACTTAAATAAAATGTTTTCAAACTTATCTCAGAAACTGTAGAGCTAAAAATTCTGAGCAAGATCAGTTATTATCAGTTAAAAAGCATGTCCTCTACTACTTAGCAAGCTTTTGATTTCTCTGAATGACCTAGGATGCTATGACAATCACAAAGGAATGAAAAAAACTAGAAGGTACACTAATTCAACATTTTAAGATTTTTATTGATTTTTATTCATTCTATACTCGTTATCATCTTTCCTTGTCTGATGAAATATATCTTCAGAGTTGCCAATGACTTGCATTCAAAATAGCATTTGTTAGGTTTTGTATGGCGACTCTTAAAGGATGCCCATTGACTCAGTTTTGTTATAGTGTATTATCTTTCCATTAAATACATATTAAGCTCAACCATGTTAGCTCAAAATTCGCAAATGGGTACAAAGAAGTGCTGCTGTCCAAGACCTCCTAATGAACACAATTCAGACAGAATACGCAATTTGCTGTGTTCCATATTTCAACATGTACTTTATGAAGAGTGTATAAGAAGCATAATTCCTGTAGAAAATATTGCTTACCTTGATAATTTTTTCCACACCAGAAGAAATAATCAGGTGATTAGATGGATTGAAGCGAACCTGATTTACTATGGAACGATGTCCCTTTAAAACCATGTGTGCACTGTTGATATATGACCCTGTAAATATATCATTATGTGTAAAGTTAAGTTGCATCACTTAACAAACATATAAAACATTTAAAAGAATCATTTTAAAATCTATAATGGTGAGAAATGTAAAAAAATGTTTCTCTCTTCAAATCTTGGTTAAGAAAGAAAAACATTTATATGAAACATGTTCTGGAAAACCAGTACTGAAGATTATAAACCTACGATTTGAAACTGGTCACTATTTCAGTCAATCTATGAGATTTGAGACTGGTTTCTATTCTTAGTTTTATAATCTTTGGGCCTGGGCCAAAGATCCATTCTGAAACTGGAGACCAGTTTGCTACCTCAAGTAACTGACTATCTGAAATAGATCTCTTCCAAAATGACCAATCATAAACTAAAATTTTATAAACTGGTTACCAAACTTAGGTTTTAAAATCTAAAGGCCAGTCTTATTGATGCATTTCATTTTAAAATGATAAATTTACAAACATTCTGCAGACCATAACTTTAAAATTATTAATAAAAATTATAAATAATTCTCCTATCTGAAAGAATCTTTCAAATAATAATAAACATTTTAAAGAATTTTTCAAATAACTATAAACACATTTGGGACTACTGCTGTTAATAAATTTACTTCTAGTGTTTTCTGTATAATGCAGCCCTGCTCCTTAGTGCTTGCTCATTAATTGAAATGTCTTTTTTTTTAATCCAGCCTGTGGGCTGTTTTAGTTCCTGTCTATTGTACTCACTTTCTGAGAGATCCTCAGGCAAGGCCCACATGTACAGGTTGAACTCATCAGAACCTGACAGCACATACTGAAACAACAAGAATATGTCATCTGTTATTTGATAAATGTCCTTGAAAAGAGAATTTTATGTTGGAGGTTCTTTTCTGCACAAGTACGTTAAATTGTATATCATCAAGGTTTGAAAAGAAGTTACGTAAGTACAATGTTAGGTATCAGTCTTGCATCATGTCATATATATTCCCTATTTATCAAATTTACCCTTTACACCATATATAAGCCTTTAATCACATGGGTGACCAGTGTACATCTATGTGTGCTGTCTGATCTGTATCTACACTGTTTGCTTTTTGACAAAAAATAATATACTGAATCTAAAAGCGAAAAGGATCAACACTGTTTGCTTTTTTATTGATAAGTCATTTCTAATTAACCCTTTCTTCCATATACTATTTTATTATATACACATTTTTACGCATGTGCGACCAGTGTAGATCCAGATCAGCTGGCACATCCTTGCCATCTGATCAGGATCTGCACTTTTTCCATTTTGGTCAGAAATAATAAATAAAAAGCAAACAGTGCAGATCCTGATCACACGGTACGGATGTGCTGGCTGATCTGGATCTACACTGTTCGCCCATGCAATAAAGGTGTGTCTATGGAGGAAAGTGTTAAGAAGGGAACAGCGTAAATCCTGATCATTGATGTGTCACTGGATCTACCATTGTCACACATGCAATAAAACCCATATATATGGAGTACATGTAGTTGGTTAACCACAGGAGCTTACCAGCTTTCATCATCAACCAGTCCAAATAGTAATTACAGAAGGTCAAACCTGATCATTATCTCCAGCAAAGCAGATACTCTTCATCGTACAGGAGTTGTAATATCCACTGTGGTCAAACTCGCACACTGGTACACTGCTGTGTATCTTGTACAGTACAGGAGGCAAGCGTCGCCGCAATGCAATAATCTGGTCTCCCCTCTGGTTGAAGCGTACACTCATACAGCTCTGCTCAACCAAACCACCACCATACCTCAACAAGCACCTGTAGCGTAAAAACAGTATTTAGTATCAAACCTTGAAATCTTTACTCCATAGGTACACCTTTACTGCATAGGTGAACAGTTTAGATCCAGATCAGCTGGCACATATGTACTGTCGACTGGATCTGCATCTGCACTGTTTGCATATTTTAATCATTTGGCTATTTTTTTTACCAAGATGCAAAGTGTAGATATCAGATGTGCCAGCTGATCCCATCTACACTTTTTGCATATGCTAAAAAGTTTTGTCTCTCTAACTTTAGATCAGCTGATTTAATGTAATGTACTCAACTTTTTTTCAGCGCAATGCCGTCTATTCATAGGGATGTCTGAGTTTTTTTTGAAGAATTTAGATAAACAGAAAATAGACAGTAAAAACTGCATAAATACATCTTGCAACTTTCATAATAACAAGGTGTATTCATCTCTTGTATGCTGCTCTAAAGCATACTGTTAAACTCATTTGTGTACCCAGAGAAAACAGTAAACTAGAATGTGTCTCTGGACACTGATGCCCCCACTGCTGCAAAAAAATTTGAAATAACAAAGGGCCATACCTCTGGTAAAAATGGTCACAGGAAAAAATCCTTTCTTTACAATCATCTACAGATCATGTTTGATCATCTGTGCCAGTTTAAAGAAAACCGCCAGATAGTTCAGGAGGAGTTGATGCCACAAGATTTGGAGGACGTGGGTATGTACGGACGAGTGCAACCCCACTTCATGGGGGCATAAAAATCTACATTCAATGTCACATTTACTTTTCAAAGTTATATTTTCCTAACACAGCATATAAAAATTAATATACAATTGTTACCTGATTCAACATAAAAATGCAAAAACAAAGGTGAGCTAAACAAAAAAGCATTGCTGAAATAGTTATGCTATAATAAGCTTACGTTCTGGGTTTCCTGACATCCCACAATGCAACACCTGCTTTAGCATTTGCTGTTGCTAGGAGACGAGGTTCCACCGGGTTGTACATCACTGAGTGCATTGAGGATGCATAGTTTGCCAGGCAAAATGGATCTGAAACAAACAAGATGAACAAGTACTTAAAACCAGTGATGTGCCATGGCAAAATGTGACTTGCTGACATTGATGTAAATGCAGACTAAGATCAAATTGTGAAATTACATGTTCTGCAAAGGACCCAAACTTTTTTCTAGATGAAGTAAGAATGGTTCTCAGATTGAATGGTAAATAGTGTAGAACCCAATCAGACAGTGTGCAGGCTGATCTGGGTCTACACTAGCTGCATAGCCCTTGAGCCCCATTTTATCATGATGTTCACATACTGATGAGCATGTGCATGTGATTTTAGATCAAATGACTTATACTGTGCAGGAAATGACTACTAAATGGGGCATGCCACAGGGAAATGTATATTTGGAAAGGTGACATTGATCCTTTTACTCTTTCTTCCATATAAACGCATTTTTACGCATGTGCGACAGGTGAAGATCCAGATCAGCCGGCACATCCATGCCGTCTAATCAGGATCTGCACTGGTTGCATTTTGGTCAGAAAAAACCTAATGAATAAAAAAGCGAATAGTTTAGATCCTGATCAGATGGAACAGATGTGCCAGCTGAACTGGATTTAAACTGTTTGCCCATGCAATAAAGGTGTATCTATGGAGGAAAGGGTTAAAGAATGCCATACAGTTGAGCAGTTATCACATATTGAAATTGAGACAATAACAAACAATTGTCAGTTTCGTATACACACTTGATTTATAACAAATAATAGTTTTAGAGATGCAGAATACAGGGTTATTTTCTTCTATAGCAGGTGATGAATACACGTGCCACCTTCTCTAAATTCTTACAAGCTGGGTTTTAATCCCCTTAAGTCTGTATTTTTACCCAGTTGATAATGCATAAGCCCATTCCCAAAGCAGGAACAAATAAAAATTTACCGAGTTACTTGTTTAAATATCAAACTAGCAGAAATAGAACATGTCATTCCTTGAATCAGCCTAACACCCTGATCACATAATTCGTCACCTAAGTGCAAAAAATGGTATAAATACTATCAAAATATGAAGGAGCTATACTGTTTTTGCACTAAGCTGACAATGTATAACATCATTCTTAGCCTGACAAACTGACCAGCCACAGAGGTAGGTACGAGCCTTACTCCAAGTAACCTGCATGTAATTTTTTTACATTTTCATTTCCACCGGTTAAAATTTCAATCATAAGTAAAACTGATTTTTTTCAAATTATAAATATCACACACAGGTAATATAAATTAATTATAATACACAGTAAATACCTACCTGCACAGGAATCTCTGGTGTCAAAAATGAGGACCCTTCCATCATCACATGAGCTGGCAAATACGCTGGGATTGGTAGGATCAGGACTCAAACCATAGACCGCATCATCATGTGTAAATACATCTTTTGTCTCACCACTTCAACATACACAACACAGTTATTATAATTAACCCTTTACTCCATGTCTGTGGCTTTCATCCCATGTGTGAATAGTGTAGATCTAGATCAGCCTACATATCTGTACAGTCTGATTAGGATCTGCACCAATTGCTTTTTTATAAGATTATTTCTCAGCAATGAAGTGAACTATGCAGGCTGATCTGGATCTACATTGGTCATACGTTTGATTTAAAGCGTATCCAAGGAGGAACTGTTTATGATATTTACAGATTATACTTGCTAAAATTATGATTTTGAATGTTATACAATGTATAATGTGCATCTGTAAATATGTTCATTTCACTACAATACAATAAGTAAGATACATGTATTAAGAAATTGAACTATCTGTTACACTGAAGCATAAGGCAATTGAAAAGGTTGTTTTGTAAATGACTACCAGTTATCTGTCTACCATATCACCTTTAACAAATAGTAGTCTAATAATTTAAGTCCCATTGGCAGCTGAGACTGTAAAACTGGAAGTCTGGTCACAGTCTACATTGTTAATATTGTGGTATTGTTTAAAGCTTAAATAAGGCCAAACATATAGGGTCTACATTGTTTATATTGTGGTATTGTTTTAAATCTCAGTAAGGCCAAACATACACTTTAAAGCAGCCTTACTTCAATTTAACACACTCTTGTATTAAATATTACATGTTTTTGGAACTTTAGGCACAAATTTGCAGCATTAGTTCGGGCTAATAAAATTTTAATTTACTAAAATAAATTTGGTCTGCGCGACTAAAAGCGAAAGTAGGATTTCCGAAAAGTCACAGAAATCGAGATCGCGCATGAAGTGGTCTCTTTGTCAGTGCTAAATATAGCTCCATTATATTTAGCTTCTTAAAAGTTCGTTAATGATAATTTAACAATATCATTGAAAATCCCGTTTATAAAAAAGAATTTGATCGGACCTTTTGTATTCTGTTAGAGAGTTTATATATTTGAGTCTATATGGACAAATATGACTTTTCAATAGTATATTCTTACTTAAGTTTAGGACTGGGGCTTTAATCAAAGAGATGCCCATATTTTCATATTCCATCATAACATTTCTTCCAACTTCCTTTAAAAAATGACAAGGAAAGCTTAAAGAATACACAGCTTTTAACTTACGTTGTTAAGTCATGGACAATCACTTGCTCATCATTGCCTGAAACGTACAGAAGATAGGCCTTCAAGAAAACTAGAAATGATTTAGTAGTTTGTCCACTAAGCCAAAAACTACAATTTTCCCATTGGCGATATATTGCTGAATCCACTTTCTTTCAGACAGGTTACATTTCCTCACATTTCATGATGAGGAAAGCATGCTATACTTAACGTACATCTTACATTTATAAATGAATTATATGTATAAAGTTCAACTAATTTTCAAACTTTTACTATTGCAAAGCTTTCAGAAAACACCATATGTGATTCCAACAAATGATTATTTTATGAAGATGTGCATGTCTGCAAGTGGATAGACAGAATTGGGCCAAAATCATTTAACTTGCAACTTAAAAGCCAGCCTCAAAACTGAAGCTTAAAATATTAGGCAGTTTGGACAATGGTTATTCTCAGCTAATCATTTGCTTGAGAATTAAGATCAGTCTCAATTCTCAGTCTTCTAATTTTGGGGCCTGGACCAAAGATTATAAAAATGAGACAGGGCCTTCCCCAGAAAAATTTTAAGGCATCCTGGCATTCTACGCGTGACGTGCTAATTCATGCAAAATATTTTCACATGGTTGATGGGTGCGTCTTGCAAATATATTAATATATATTTAGCACAAAACATAGTTTTATAAGTTTTATTGAAATATGACAAAGTACATTTTCCACAGAACTACCACACACTTTCTATTGTATTGTACTTAATATTAAAAAAAACAGTTGTTGCTTCATTTTTTATGTACATCAGTCTAAAAAAACATACCACAATTGTCTCTTGTTGCAACATATCTTACACTACATACACAGCCCTTGATTGCAGACCTGTTCTTGTCATTATGATAATGCCACAATTTAATATATGTTGGAAAGTCAACATGTTCAATAGAATGGCCATTTAAAGATGTACAGTAAGTACTTTTATAGCATTAAATTACTTTAAAATCGTCTTCATTTTTGGTAATTATTTGTTATAATAAACCTTCTGTAATCACCTGTTAATAAAAGTGACAAGATTATCATTTACCGCTTACATGATCACAACTTCACAGTTTGCAGGTCATCAAAGAACAATATAACGATTTTAATCTCATTTAGGCCATCATAACTGCCGAGATAATCTGTTCTTAATTGGTTGATTTACAACCGTCTTCTCTGTATTCAACAGACACTCATCCAACTATCCGACTTCTGATACACAGCAGACGCTCATTAAATATTGTAAGGTGTGATCTTGTACAGTAGATGCTTAACAATATCAGAGAAACGCTTGAAATTGGCGAGAAAGTTTCGTAATTTGACATATTTATTGACCATGTTTATTGAATTTTATAGCATCCCGGCCAGGATTTATGGCATACCGGCAGATTATAAGCGTCCCGCAAATGTTAGTTTAGAAATTAAGGCATCCCGGCGCCGGTATGCCATAACTGCCTGGGGAAAGCCCTGGAGAATTGAGACCAGTATCAAATCAGAATGGAGACCAGACTCAAATCTCAAGCATCTGAAAAAAAGTCTCCTTTCAAATCAAACAACTGCTTGAGATTTGAGAATGGTCTTCAATCTCAGTTTTACAATCTTCCGCCCTGGTCTGTAATGGTTAGAAACATTGGTAAATAGTTTTATAAACTTAATGTCAAACTAGAAACATCTAAACATGTAAAAAAGGCAAGTTACAAAACAGAAATGGATATCTCACCTCCTGAGAACAGCATTTTATTCTGTATATCAAAGGCCATACAGAAAATGTTGCTGTTATGCTCCCCTTTCATCACAACAGGTTTACCAATGTCTGACAGCATCTTCTCAACATCCCACAGTAACACACGCCTGTCATCTCCACCTAAAATAAACAAGAAGCAAGTTAACATAGTGGGATTAGTGTCCCTGATCACATGTCAATGATTGGGAGATTTTTTTTTAAAATCTTTAGCTCATACTGAGTAAGAAGTATATAGAACCTAAGAATATTTGTTTGTTTCTATGAAATATCACTGATTTTTCCCAAGTGAATACCAAAAATGGTTTTTGCACTTGGGCCTTTGCTTAAACAATATTTCACGTAAACAAAAACTAGCTGTTAGTACTACTACTGCTGCTGTTAACTACTTACATACCAGTAAATTAGCTTATTGCTTATGGATAGTTTTTGGCTGCTCAGCCTGGAGATAGTTTGGAATAATTCAGTGGATTGTAAGAAACACTTCTCCACAACCATACCACTCCAAGTAAACCCCAATAATAATAATTTATACTTTTAGAAAACAATGAATACAAAACTTAAACATGTGATTTTTATTCATCTGAACCCTTTTCAGGCTCACATAACTGTAGACAGTGATCCCTTGACGTTTTTTACACCATTTTTACGCATGTGCGACCAATGGAGGCACATCCGTGTACCGCCTGATCTGGATCTAACCTGTTTCACTCGCAATAAAGTTGTATCTCTGGAGGAAAGGGTTAATGTGACTTTTTAATATAACTATTGTTCAAGCACAGACAATCATTATGGACAAATTAGAATCGTGCTTTGGATCTATAACAAGTATCAGTAGGATTTAGTGTATATTCCAGTCATGTAGATTAATACGTTGTTTCTTAAAGTCAGAGATCCGAGGTTCGATTACTGGTCGTGGTTACATATTTCACCTCAAAACTGCCAAAAAGGTGTTTTCAGCAGGGTGAATTACCTTCGGAGCTCCTTTGGGTGAAGTGGGAGTTCAAAGTTCAAGTCCTGCTAGAGGTTACTAATTTCAACTCAAAACTGCCACAATATTTAAAACGTTATTCCTAGACTTATCTGCATGAATAGGAATGCAGTATACTGTATAGGTTGATTTTGGAAATTCTTATCATTTTGGTGGTGTATGGTTCTTTGCAGTGCCCTAAGAGATTTCTTCTGTGATATCTAGGAGTGCCTTGGTGTGATTATTAGTTTTGTTTGGGATTTTCCTTTACCTTTAATCCATATATACGCGTTTTAATGCCTGCAGAACCAATGTAGATCCAGATCAGCCGGCACATCCATGCCATCTGCTCTCGATCCACATGTGACACACCTTGGTAAGAGTGTCTCCTAGACGGGCCAAGTTGAGGAGACATAGTCTCCTTGACCGGCTGCCTGTCAGAGACTCTTTTTTTTTCTTGAGCGGCTCCGCTGAAGAAGAGTAAACGGTAGTATTTTCTCCTTGACTGGTTACAAAATTGGTGCTTATACTAATACGATATATCCAGAGACACTTCCTAACCTAATAAATAATGTGAATTTAAATTCAACCAGTGTAGATCCTGATCAGATGGGATGAATGTGCTAGCTGATCTGATCTACATTGTTTTGCCCAGGATTTGACCAACACCTTTGACCGGGGATATGGACTTGGCGGATGGCATGATAACTTTAATATACCTGAAGCAATGTGTTTGCCGACTCCATGTGAAAATTCTATTGCATTGACACAGCCATAATGCCCCACAAAGTCTTTGGAATAAAGCTGCTCAGAATTCGCATATCTTTCTCGAAGAACTTGATCCTCACGTCGTCCGGACGGACAGACAGATCTGTCAGCCAAATAGCCCAAGACATTCCTTATAAACCTCATTTTCGTTTAAATTAGTGTATCATTTGCACTAAATATTTGAACAGACCGCAAGTCTTCACTGGGATAAAGCATCTAGATCTAGTCTATCTAAAAAAATTTCCCCAAAACGTCACTTTTCTATTTTGTTTTCGGCGGAAGTAGTGATACGGTTTCGCGTTCAAACAACCTATCGTCGATACGCGCTAACAGACCCAGATCGAAAGGAAAGCGTTTCTTAAAATAAAATTCTGCCGCAAGTTAGCAAGGTAGCCAGGTAGCTACTGCAATAATATTGTATTTAAGCAGTAAAAATGTTTGCTTCTTTTCTAGATAAAGATATTTTCTTGAATAAAAATGCAACTTGTATTTTCTGGAAACTCCTATTTAATATTATTTTCTGAAGCGAAAAGCGAATACTGTAGACCTTAATCAGACTGCACAGATGCGCAGGATGATCTAGGTGTACAGTTGTCGCAAATGTGGCTATAGGCATCTAAGTGATTATTGTACTAATTGCATTTTAAGATCGCTAACGTTATTACGCTACATAAATAACTGACAGTTCAAAGCACGCACAAGGATTTATCCTTTGATACAGGTATGTGTTATTAGTGTCAAAATCAGAAAATGTGCTTCAGAGCGTTCAAGTTAAGGGTTTAGTTCAGCTGAGGTTTAAAGACCTATAACTCAGTAGTAGAGATTTAGCTTTATTTGATCCATAGCCTTTTTACTTGTATCATACGTTATTGTAGTTTTTTATTCTTGTTATATTGGAAGACTCTTTTAAAGTTTAAAATCTGCAATGGAAAAGAAATGTGATGATAAAATCATTTATGAATTATCTACAACTAAAATTTGTTTACAGCTGCATTTTCTATGACCACACGGCGGACGTTTCGGATAGAAATTCGGCGGGACCATGAAGTCGGGCATCAGTAGGAAAGATGGACTTAAAACTTATAAATTAAAATAACAAGGGCATTCAACGTAAAGTACTTGACAGGTTCGATAAGAAGGTAGACAATTTCGATAAAGAACTAAAAACATGGTTGCAAATTGATAATTTTACAATAGAAAGTCGTGCTGTGCTAGAAATAGATGAAAAAGGAACTTTGAAAGCCACCGAACACGACAAATGTGAAAATATTGCGGGCTCAGTTTGAACGAGCCTGTTCATGGACAGCAATGAAAATGAATATTACTGCCCACGCCGCCTAGCCAGTAGAAAGAGTAGAAGAGAAAGTAGACACAATTAAAGTGGCAGAGATGGAAGAGGGCTAGAAGAAAATTCGTTGTAAGGACAGGTTGAAGGAATTAAGATATACACCATGGGCCAAGGCAAAACATGAGAAATAACTTCTTATTTGGAAACATCAACGAAGAAACAGACAAAAGACCGGCGAAGTTGGAACATGAAACTAGGGAGTTCATTGTAAATAAGCATAAAATAAGCATAAAAATTTTGCCACTGGACGTTTAAATAAGGTTTTAGGGTGCACTAACCACGCACTTACCTCAGTGTTCTCATAAGAACAAACAAGTACAAGTTGTCTTTGTGAGATAAGCTCAAACGCAGTTTCTTAATACTTATACATTTCGCTTGACAAAGCCATTAGGTTCTTTTGTTTATAATATGTTTGTGTTGGCAAGCAACGTTGTCGAGTTGACGGGTAGGCGTTTAAAACCTTAGGCGCATGTGTGAAATTGGTGCACCTTAGAACCTGGTTTTTACCCCCAAGCGGCTTAAAACCAAACCAGATTCTAAGGTTAATTTGATTTGGTGGTCTTTTTCTTTAAAATGATCAAATGATAAACTTATGCTATCCATTCCTCTCTTCGGTTTGGTTGTGAGGAGCGAGTGGGTTTTCTGTTCTGTTTTCTGTTCTGTTTTCTGACTGTTCCTTACACACATATTTCTTATGTATACCTTTTGGAGTGACAATAGATTTGAATTTCTGTTGTTTTGTTTTGAGTGTGCATGTTTTTTTTTTGTTTTTATTACCATAAACCTCTTCTGAGCATTAAAGGGTCTACATGAGGTTTTTGATTTGGGCATTGGGTGATTTCAACTGCCCGTTTAATGACTTGACAGAAATCTTAAGTCCTACTGAAGTGTTCAGCGAATGTTAAAGAGACAAGAACAACACTGTAGGTTTCTAAATATCTATTAAAACTCAAGTTACTAAGCAGTCAATCATACTTTCACACCAGTATATAACATACGAGACACGTCATAGGAAAAGATGCATTCGAGCTGCTGACGTTTATCTTAGAAATGACGTCAAAAAGTTGAGCAGACGACATTGTTTTCTAGAAATTAAAATGTATTTCGCGGTAAAATTAACATAATATATAATATACGGTAGTTAAAATTTTCAATTAAAAGCAACTATTAGTTATAAGAAAATAATAGAAAATTTTTCGTTCTTTCGAAATAGCGTGCAACTAAAACGTCCAAAAATATAAACGAAGATACATTTTTCCATCACGTGCCCCTTTTATTAACACGTTCACCCAAAGTTTCACATACCTGGTCATTAACTGCATATTTAACAATATATGCTTGTTTGGTTTCTTACATAGGTCAAGAAAAAGTTTAAACAGAACCTCGTCGCAAGGAATCAATTATTCAGTCTTTTTAATATTTATTAGTTGTTTTTCTAAACCAAATCAATGCCATTTACTTTTATTGCAGGCTCAAAATCAAGAAAGGTTGGTAATTACAAAATTAGATACTTGAAAAGTGCAGTTGATTTTTTAAGAATTTATATTTTTATGCCAAAAAAAGGATCCTTAGTACAAAAAAAGAAATTATTAGTAGTTTTCGGGTTGCTTGAGTTTAAATTGCATGAAATACATTTTCAAAAAAAAAATGATGTGCAAGAATGCACATCTAACCTATCCCAAATCAATTATTACACGTTTAGATCACACACTGAACAATTAATTACATGTATGTAACGTGTCAAGTGAATGTCTATGTAATAAAACTTACAGACAAAAATGTTATCACTGAGGCAAATGTATATGAGCAATAAGACATCTGGGTAGTTATATATTTTGGCTAAATTGTCTTCAAAAAGTGTGTTCTAAATATATAGCGATTTTTAAGAATTTTGTTATAAACACAAATAAACTTTTCTTACACAAGAGACAACACTTTCTAAACTTCAAATATTAATAGAAATTTGAAAACTCTAAAGTTTACTAGATCCAAAATGAAATACATGTATATCAAAACAATGGAATCGTACTCTTTTATAGAAGAGAAATGAATGCTGTTTTCTGATCAGTTTTTACATAAACCCTGTCCCTTCCTTATGACTCCGTTTTTCATAAAAACAAAGTATAAATAAGTTATCATCAAAGACAAACATCACTAAAACATCTACATAAAATTTTGTACATATAAATATTAATAATGAAAACCTCATTTCAGTTACTTGAAACTGAGTCCATAGTTTCACCACAAACTAGACATGAAATGTTAGATATCTGAATTGTAAAGTCGTCAGATAAGATTGCTTTTTTCTAAAAACTGCAAATAAATGACAAGCTTTAAAACATGACGCTGTGGTAAAAATAACTAATTTCAACGAATATAGTCATAGAGGTTTCTTGTATTAAATCTCTAAAATAAGGTAAAATTTCGATATAATCAGTTTCAGGCACAGATAGCACGTAACACATAAAGATGATTCTTTCCCGCAAATGTTAAGGAACAAGGAAAACTCATATCCTCAGCTCATCACTCATAAAGTGAAATTCATATAGTGAAAAGTTCCACAAATGAGTATTTTTAATGTTTTCAACAATATAAAATCAACAGTTACTGAAAAATCTGCAAGAATAATTATTTATAAAAAGAAGTTTTGATTTTGACTATCTTTTGTTACCAGCTTGCACCCTTTAAAACGGTATTTTTAATACCATCGTTTATGATGGATCAAAATGTTATGTTTGTTAGTGTAAATATTGAGTTGCGCTCAACCCGGGGCTAGGCGGCGTGGACAGTAATATGCATTTCCATTGCTGTCCATGAACAGGCTTAATCAAACCGAGCCTGCAATATTTTCATATTTGTCGTCTTCGGTGGCCTTTAAAGCCCTCTTTTCATCTATTAAAAAATACTCCAAATATACCCATAAATCTTTTAGAAAGAAAGCAATGTTAATATAAAATGAAAATCATTACAAAACAAACATTATATATAACATAATAAGTATGTATATACAACCGTTAAAATTACACACAATACACATGTAGTAGCACTAAAATACAGGTTTGTTAGTTTGTTTATGAAAAAGTGAAAATAAGCTATTCGAAAACCAAAATCCACCACACAGCTCCCCATGGAGAAAAATGCATTTACACTAAAATGAATTCCATTCCAATCAGGAATATAACACAAAAACAGTCGTTGTTCCCCACAAACACAACAATGTCAGAAACAGAGCAAACAAAGATCTCAGTGCACTAATCAGATTCGTAGCACAACATTATTTTCAATGCTCATATGAACCACATTCTAAAATTTCAAGTTGAAATTCCAATCACTTAAAGCATAAATAATCTGTTTCAAAATGTTACCTTGAAGGAAAATAATGTCTTTTTACCATATGTACATTACCTATCAATACCTATATATGCATTTCAAATAAGTATTACCATGAACTGCAAATCAAAATCAAACCACAGACAGTAATTTGACTGATAAATATTCAACCTTACAAATTTAGAAACCATAACATCTTGATAAACATAGAAATGGCTATCATTTGAAAGCAATTATTGAAGTGTTTTAGATTTAAAAGAACCCAGATCAGCCAATCGTCGCACTTGATGTATTTATTTACACTGTTTATAAATTCTGAAAACATTATGAATGCAACATATAAACGGCACACAGGCGCGAAGCCTCATAAAGACAGGACAAAAAGCCCAGGTGATATCAAATACATACAGATAAGTATTCAATCAATAAATTTAAGATACCGCCTAAATGCAACTGGTGAACGACCAGCATTTTAGCACCATTAGACGCAGAAGCGGGAAAATGGTGTTAACAAGTGTTTTCGTCCAAACGACAGACAGATAGGACTTTCTATACAGATTGGACATTCTATCAATTCTCTAAAGAACCATCGACCCAATGCTGGCTGTGTTCGTTAACAAGAGATAACATTCACTCATCGAATGGATATGGTTCTTATGTATTCCACTCACTGCCTACATAACACTAAATGAAATTCAATAAACATATAGACGCAGGAACAAATGCATATATATATATACAGTGCAGTCACATTCTGGTGCAACACGAATAGTAAACAAAATATAAGATTGTAAAATATCAGCTTTGAGTTAGCATATGAAAATATCCTGCAAAAATCACAATCCAATTAAATTAAACAGTTATTATGTTAATTTCATAATAGAACAGTTCTTTAAAGAGCATACAGTTCAGATATATGATTCAATAATTTAACTAGCAGAAATGTTCACCATTTCACAGTGTTTCCTAGCCCTTTTCTCCATATATAATCCTTAATTGCGTGGGCGATCAGTAAAGATCCAGATCAGCCGACACATCCGTGCCATTTGATCAGAATCTACAGAGCTCGCTTTTTGATTTATTACATTATTTTTGACCAAACGCGAACAATGCAGATCTTGATCAGACGACACATGTGCCGACAGATCTGGATTTTAACTGTTTGCACATGCAATAAAAAGGGTATATATGGAGTACAAGGGCTAATAAAAGTCAATTGAACATAATCATGATAATAATGTACATTTACAAGACATGCAGGATGTAAATTAATAAAAATATGATAAATGGCATAATGTTTATCACTTTATTACAAACATGTATATAACTGAATGTTTAGGTCCATGTCAACTGATTACTGTTGTAATGATATATTCTGTAACCTTCAAAGCATGACAACGGTTAATCATTACACTCACTGATTCCTTCTATTAAACGTCAATAATATTGGAAGTCGTAGCTTGCATCCTCATGCCAGATCTCTAATTAAAATAAAGATACTAGTTCGATTTTCCAACATCCAAATTCTGCATAATTTTTAAATTAATATTTCTGGAGATAATTCTACTCTGTAAAGTCCAATAATGAAAAGTCACAGCAAAATATTTGTCCACATGTTAACCATCGAAACAGTATTAAGTCCAAAAAGTAATCTTACCAAAACAATGGAACCAACATATTTTGTAAAAATGCTGCATTGGTTTTACAACAGTTTTACCTATGTCCAGCTTCTTCATTCCGTTCTATATTTTCCATCAAATGCAAAGAAACAATATGTTGTACTCTAAGACAGAAAACATCACTATCAAAGCGAGCCTGCAATATTTCATATTTGTCTTTTGAAGTTCCCTTTTATCTATTTATGTTTGGGACATGTGTTATATGTTGATATATCTCTTATTTCAACATCTACCTTTTCATCGAAATTTCTTATTTCATCCCAGTCTATTGTTACCTTTGGACAGTGATTCATCGCAGTAACTAAATGCTCCATGGTAGCGGTACCTTCCAGTTTGACTGTCCATTTTTTCAACATAGTATATATTTTCATGGCCGTACTGTACGGATTGTCTTCAATAATATGGTCAATTTGTACTTGGGTAAGTCCTAATTCCAAACCAAGTAATTGCCAGTTGCTCCCAATACACTGCGACGATAACTGACCGAGCATCATGTCATTTAAAATATAGTTCATTTTTCCACTTGGCAGCGGTATATCAGTATACCACTCGGATTTGGCTGTTTCAGTATTTATGTCATGTGGTACCAAATCTGGACAAGTTACGCGCTTCTGTTCATCCAACTGTGTTTTGGTTAGAATGTTTGTACTACCATTTATGTCATGGCTTTCATGGTTACATCTAAAGCAAACGGTATAAGGCATAGTTTTACGTTCATCATATGCCTTGAGCTTTCGGAATTCATGCTTTATAACCGACTCTGCAAAACGACGGAAACTGTCTCCTTGTTCGCATTGGCTGTTTGTTTCAGAGATCAGTAACTTCACCAAGAACAGTTCAATGCATTCATGCTTCAATCCGGACACACCTACATAATCAGTATTCAGTCTTATGATACAAATGTTTCGAAAGACAAGCGGTTTGTCCCTCAGCTGTGTGTCTGACCATCTTCCAAGCAAAGCTGCTGTCAGCCGGCAATATACCAATGAAACAACTGCAGAATCATTGAACTTCATGGTGAACCGTAAAGATGTTTTCTTTCTGCCCTTTAAAAACTCCATTACTTCACTTTGTGAAGACATCTCTTGGAGCAAACTTGGAACAATATACCAGCCAAGACCCGTTAAATTATTCGTATTTTCGTCGTACCGAGTTGCCTCTGAAATGATGTGGTGTTTTGTGAGAAAACCTAACAAAATCTGCTTGTATTCTAGGAACTTTGGATCACCTTTTCCCCATTGGTATTCTATGAGAGATTTCTCGAGTCTGCCTTCCGACCGTAATCGTTTCAATAACGGCTGTACTTCGGGATCTTTTGTGCAGAGCCGTTCGATGGTAATAATGCTCTTGAAATGCATCAATCAGGAACTGTGGATCCAAAATGATGTAATCTGAAATTGGTGGTTCATCGAAGAATACAAAAGTCCCCTTTGAGTGGTGGTACTGCAGAAATAGCTTAACTTGGTCTTTACTTCCCAATGGATATTCCATCGCCGAATCCATCGACTTTATCACATCGAGCTGAATTATTTTAAGATGTTTCATGTCGTTCAAAAGTTTCTCGAGTTGTATCCATTTTGCAGGTATCTCGATCGTACTGGATAGATTATCTCCAATTTCCATTACTGTGTTCCGCAGAGTATCAACTGCTTGGTCTTTTGATGTCTGATTGTTTACTGCAAAATCTTGTGGGTAAATATGATTTATCAGACATGTGTTGCCAAATAATTCACGAATATTACTGAAATATTGCTGAATGTATTTGTTTTTCGTTTCCTCGCTCCCGTGGATTTTATCTTTATGTGTTCCAACTAGTAACACCACTGGCTCATTTCCGTCATCTTTTCCCACAAAAGAATGAATGGAGTTCATCCAAAACTGAATATAATGCGCCATGGTTTTTGATCCTTGTTCCGAGGGAAAGTCTTCGTCTTCGTCGATGACTTCCTGGTTCAACTGCGTCGATAAATCAAAAACTAATAAATAAATTGCTTTCCTGCTGTGGAACATTGTATGAGTTGCATAAAATACAAATTGTCCTCCAAAGTCCCAAAAGTCAAACGATGTTTGAATTTTGTCTGCGGGTTTGAGGCTAGGCTTACTTTTAATTTCTTTCTCAAATTTGCATTTTTGCTCACGTGTTAACATTGCTATCTTTTCATCATGTTTGCTTTTATAACTCACTTTAGTCCGCTGAATATCAACGTTTTTTTTTTAGATGTATTGGATGGACGTTAAATCCATGCCTGTGGCGATTCTTTCGGCATTAAGTGTATTTGACCGAATTAATGTATCAGGTTGCTTTTTGTTTTCAAGTTGCCTTTTGTTTTCCGGATCGGGCTCTTCAGGCAGATGCGTTCTCGCTTTCGCTCAATGCAACTCTCACAAGCCGTTTCAGAATTTTTTGGTTGTCATCTGCTTTTATGTATGTAAGTTTTCCATTTCTACTTTTCAAGCACTCATACTTCCCAATGTCTATGCCATTCGTACTTTCCACGCCTGATAATGATTGGTAAAGTAGTCGTCTCATCAGAGAAGTTTTCCCCTGCCTGTAGTTACCGACTATGTTTACTCGAATAGAATTGTCTTTTTCTTTACCGTCCTTAAGAGCCTTTTCATAAAGTTCTCTTGCATTCGGGTCTTGGTCTATTTCTTGTGGAACTGAAACATTTAAAAATAATGTCAATTAAAACTTGTCAAGTTAAACTGTTCAGTTTAAATTTATCTATCAAGAAGTTTTCTTTCATTTTTTGCATTACGATAAATTAAACAAATTAATTCACATCCACAATAGTAAAGATAAAAATCGTTATTAATCAGTTGTTGTATCTATTTTAACAATTAAATATCATCTGTTAAAAGCAAGAAAGGGTCATTATCAATTGAACAAAGAAGGCTGATGACCCCTGCTGGCTTAAAAAGGCAATATATATTTTATTTGTCTGGGTTAAACATTTTACCAATTACTGAATTTATCGATACAAGGGAACAGAACCAGTGTATGCCTCCTGTAGATAACTTTTTTTTCCTCTTCACTGAAAAGTTTAAGGCAAATCTGATTATTTTTATTAAAAACTAATCAGGTATGGTTATTTATCGGAAGTAGCTTAAGAAAAGTATTTACCTTTCTACACAGTTCTCTACAAAAAACATGTATCTGGTTAGAAAACTGAGTAAAATAATTGCATTAATTTAAGCATTGTTTACTTATTATGTTGATTCTCGGGAAAGGAAGCATTATTACCTGTTTGGACTTTTTCTTGTCGGCCTAAAATCTGAAAAAGCAAAATTGTAAATAAAACCATAAAATAATGGTCATGTGACAACGGAACACCTGGTTAATGCATGTACAATGGTTCTGGCGAGCAAACAAACAATTAACACTTGCAATTATCTAGGATTTGAGTGACCTGTTGCCCTTTTCAATAAGAACATTTTTTTTAAAAAGAGATCGTTTTAAAACAAGACACCACCAACATTAACAAAATTGTTGTCTAGCTCAGGATAACGTTAAAGTTTGGATTTCAATTAAAATAAATGAAATCGCTATTTTGGTAATCTCCGGTAAGTATATCCTACAATTAGGTTAGTGATGAAATTACATTTTTATTGTGAAATAATTTCTAAACAAACCAGATACACGATGGTTTGCACATTACTTAATATATCGGAATGAACGATCAGTAGCAAAATATATTGGTCACGTGGTACTTGTTTGCACCCACCTTCACGCCAGGACGCTAAAAAATGAATGCTTATATTGCTTGATCCTAAATAGATCCTCAACAGTGTTATGTCAGTGTTACAAATGGTTTGTCTTTTTTAATTTTGTCATATCCGAAAAATCAGCCATTTTTATCATAATGAAACATAGGAAAGTTGTCATCTTGTAACAGAAATGGTCATCTCTGGCACTTACGTCGTCAACAGTTTTCAAGATATCGACTTGAAACTTTAAACTTATGTTCGTGAGTAGATTTGCGCGAACTATTTTTTCTCATGTGGATCAGTCCATTATTTTTTGGAGGGGAGCACGATTCAACAAAATCTTGAAATTCATAGTAATGCTATGTATGCAGTGTGGCGGCCGTAAAAAGTCTCCCCGTAAATATAGTCAGTACTGTTATAAGTAAATTAACCCGTTACCGATGTCATGCAGTGATTGTAACGTATATCAAGGCTATCCGATCAACCTTTTTGGGGGTTGTCCCGGCTACCTCAGTTGGTTGCGTCGCAGGAATTGCAGGGCTAGGCGCTGTCGCCGTGACGTTGCGGGTTCGCTCCCAGCTAGAGGCACTATCATTTGTGACGCGAACTTCTTCTACAGTTTTCAAGATATTGACTTGAAACTTTAAACATTTGTGCGGCATGAAGTGTAGATGTTCCCGACATAATTTTTCATGTGGATCAGTCCATTACTTTTTTGTAGGGGACATTTTCTTGAAAACCCTAACATAATTTTGACGAATTGGCACTAAACATTGTAGACCAGCATATACTTATTGCAGGTATGGGTTGCTTTGGTATATTGCCAATGAATTTCAGAGTTCTCTTGCAAATGGTTTTTCTTTTGTTTTAGTATGTGCTTGGTAAGTAGAAAATGAATAAGACTAAATTGAACTTGCAAACATTAACTACACCCTTAGCTAAATACATTTCTTTACTAAAATCTAGGTGGCAATAAGTATTTTCCCCAAAATCCATTATTGAAATTTTAGCCAGTTTTTGCCATTTGCAATGTTGGCGACCACTTAAGGTGTCGAGTAGACAATTATTAGATAATTGTCTGTTAAATTGCAACTTTTTATGATGTAATTTTTAACATAATTGGTCATATTTATAATTAATGAATTATTATTATTATATAAAATTTATCTGTAATGTTAATTATGTCTAAATGAAAAAGGATGGGAATTTGGGTAAATTCCATACTCATACAGAAGCTGTAATGTTATAATAAAAAGTATATCGATATGAGTAAATAAATTAAAAATGATTATATTCCTTTTTTTCATGATAACGAGTCTATCAAAGGTGTCAATGCATTGTAACGCCGCATAGGAGCATCGCCGCATAAATAAATTTTTGTTCGTTTATGCGGTGATTAAACGCATAAAAATACTTCTTTTATGCTGCAAAAAGGCACACTTTTGACGCATATAACAATTAAAACAGATATTTGTACAAAAGTGGTAGATGTATACAATATCACCACTATTGAACTTTTAGAGAGGTACATTCTGACAAAGATTTAGTAATATCGATTTAACTGTGAACCAAACCAGTTGAATTTTATGCTCCCACGAAGTGGGAGTAATTTAGAGTTGCACTTTTCACATCCGTCCGTCCGTACGTCTGTACGTCCGTCCCCAAATCTCGTGGTTGTGGCATCAACTCCTCAAAAACTATCAGGTGTCTTTCAAACTTGCACTGATGATCAAGCTGGATGTGTAGATGATCGTAAAGAACATTTTTTCCTGCGACCATTTTACTAGAGGTATGGCCTTTTGTTAATTTCAGTAATGAAATTTTGTGGCATCTAGTCCTCATTTACTTTTAGGGGAATTTCTTTCAAACTTGCATAGATGATCAAGCTGGATGTGTAGATGAAAATAAACATGAAGCTATACATGTAACAGCTATGATCACCTACAAGTCCAGTGAAAAAAAATATTTTTGTTAATTTAACTTGTTAATGTCCGATGCAGTAAGTCCCAAGTAATGCACATGTGATATGTAATCATTGTCCCAAACTCAGGGCCTTTGAAAAAATCCATAGGAAAGACCCTGCCACGCCGATTTTGAAATAATGGTTACCATTACGTAGAATTAGCAAGTTGTAAAAATCACCAACGGGCAATGTGTGCCAAAAACTGGTCACAATAAAACAAAATTTACTGACTAGGCCAACGAGCATGCCATTAATATACATGTTTATAAATGAAAAGAAGATCTCAATTTTTATTAATGAAAGGAATATCTTAATATTGACTTAATCAAAGGCCATAATTCTGTCGTTACTGAAACAATAAAAATAGCAGGTAAAACTTCCTCAACAAATGAATTGAATGCAAATCTGGAGACTGTCATGTTTATAAAACTTCAAAACAGACGAATATCATCGTCATCAACGTCATCATCATCATCGTTTTCTTCAAATATTAGAACTTTGTTTTAAGCTTTATAATAAATGGTTAAATTAATCTTCTTTATGAAGCAAAAAGGCACAGTTGCGCCGCATATAAGAAATTTCTGCTTTATGCGTTGAGCGTCGCCGCATAAACACGTTCGATCTGTTTATGCGTTGAAAATCACCGCACAAACGAACAAAAATTTGTTTATGCGGCGATGGTCCTATGCGGCGTTACAATGCATACATTAAGGTAAGACTTAGAAATGCGATATACCATGGTACACCACTAGTCAAATTTGGTGATAAAGGTAAAATCCTCTGTAAACCTGAATCCTCTCTTAACCGGATTTTTTCTTCATTCCTGATGGTTACCGGTTAAGGTAAGACTTAGAAATGCGATATACCATACTAATAAGTACACCACTAGTCAAATTTGGTGATAAAGGTAAAATCCTCTGTAAACCGGAATCCTCTTTTAACCGGATTTTTTCTTCATTCCTGATGGTTACCGGTTTAGGGAGTTTTTACTGTAATAATGTGCGTTTTCTTTCCCGATCGGGAATTTTTTCAATCAATATTTTATGAACGGAAAAGTTCCCCGACTGTATGTACAGAGCTGAGTTAGCGACTTACCTAAGAACAGAGAGCAAGAAATTAAATACATGGATCACATTGTCAGGAATAAAAGAATTTTTTTTCAAGATCATTACATTCTTTAGAAGTAAGCCTGAAGGCTACCTAATACAAAGAGAACTCTTTTCACGCTTTTTATTCCCCCCGCCGAAAACTACTTGAGGGATTTTATTCATACTTCATACACTGACAGAGCACATTGGTAGGTAGTGCAGTGTGCAAGAACAATAACTCTACCTTCCCTATTTTTAGAGATATTCCCTTTATCATATTTACTTGATAAATTTTGTCCGGAGTATAACTCCAAAACTACTTCAGGGATTTTATTCAAACTTCATACACTGACAGAGCACATTGGTAGGTAGTGCAGAATGTAAGTACAATAACTCTACCTTGCCTATTTTTAGAGTTATTCCCCTTTATCATATTTACTTGATAAATTTTGTCCGGAGCATAACTCCAAAACTTCTTGAGGGATTTTATTCAAACTTCATACACTGACAGAGCACATTGGTAGGTAGTGCAGTGTGCAAGAACAATAACTCTACCTTGCCTATTTTAGAGTTATTCCACTTTATCATATTTACGTGATAAATTTTGTCCGGAGCATAACTCCAAAACTACTTGAGGGATTTTATTCAAACTTCATATACTGACAGAGCACATTGGTAGGTAGTGCAGTGTGCAAGTCCAATAACTCTACCTTGCCTATTTTTCTGGACGAATGATGGGTCATAATATATTATTACTATGTAACTATTACTTGATTATATTTACTTTAGTACAATTAGTCCGGCGCAAGGGATATGTGGCCCGGCTTTAAATAGAGGTTTTTAGCGAATGCTGAGAACCATGTGGCCCGGTTTTATAAATAGATCGTTGAGTAATGAACGGGAACCATGTTTAGTTCAAGGTCAAGCTATTTATAATTGAGTATATAAATATAGATATTGAATTGAATTATCTCCCCTTAACTATAAATATAATTATATACATGTATATATATATATATAGATTATATAAATAGATCAATGAGTCGGTGTTTTCTTTTATGCGAATTGAAAGTTTATTGTTGTAAGCAGTTATAGAAAAAGTGAACATGTAGTAAGAGACATTGTTCAGATAGTTATTCTTGGATGATATTGAAGTTTGTGTTCTGTTTACGAATATAGGCAATCCTATGACTTGATTTTTGGCGCGTGAATGTGACCTATGTTATGATGGTTCTTTGTTTACAAATGTTTCTGATGTTGAAATTGACGGTTCTAGTGGGTTTCTGTTTTACAAGAAGGCGATTTCGTGTCCATATAGTAAATAATGATTGTATAACCATTTTTTGTATGTCTTTTTCTGTTGTTCAGAATAATTGTGACCCATCCCCATCCCCTCCCATTTCCCCCCCCCCCCCCTGGTTTACGGGATCAAGATGCTGAATATAGAAAGTTAGTATAGATTTTTCATCCTGAAAGTACCAAAGGAATTGCCATGTACGTGGTATGACAATTTTGAAAGATACTGTTGAATTTAAATAGAGCAAATTCATTTAATGTGGTTAGTGCTATGATAATGTTTAACTTCCAGGTAACTCCTTGATGAAAATTAAATGTTGGCGTAACTGTCCACAAAATGCAAGGTCTAACATTATCTTCAGCTGCTGTTGATATCGGAAAAACGATATAACAAGGAGGAATGGCTTACAAAGCTCACAGTAGAGTATCTACTTCCGAAAATCTACAATGACAATAATGAAAAATCAGTTACATTTATGAAATTTTGAGTGCTCTTAACGATCCACTACACTCCTCCTTGTTCGACCATCGATTTAAAAAGAAAAGTATCAAACTAAACAAAATTAACATTCATTTGTGCAAAATTTCATTGAAAGGCATTTGCCGTTTTTGAAATGTTGATACTTTTTTATCGATAAAGGTGCAAAGAGGAGTGTAGTAAATCCTTAAAATGTGAGTAATTATTTTGTATCCTAAACTGAATACATATCAACACATATAGTTCTGTTAATTCTTCATCATAATTCATGTTACTATAGCAACCATCTCTTCCACTATTTTCTAGCTAGTTTTCATTATATTTAAAAGGAAAACTTTTCAATTCTTTGGTTTTCAAGTCATTCACTACATTTACTGCAAACTGTTAAATGTTCAGCAAACAAATTTTATCATAAATCCCATTCCATACCAATTCCGGTATACTTCATTTCAAACTGCACTCCTTGTATACAACGCGTTCCACAACTACATGTTATATACAAGCACATCCTTCAACGTTCAATACCCTTTGCCAATAAAAGACAACAATATAGAAGCACTTTAAAATTCTTTCTTTGTTTAAAAACAATCCATCACCTGCATGAACTCTTACACCCAACATCTAACTTCTTTTAAATGTCGTCCACATATAACACATCTGTGGTATACTTTTCTTGTTAAGAGTTATTCCCCTTTATCAGATTTACTTGATAAATTTTGTCTGTAGCATAACTCCAAAACTACTAGAGGGATTTTATTCAAACTTCATACACTGACAGAGCACATTGGTAGGTAATGCAGTGTGTCATACACTGACAGAGCACATTGGTAGGTAATGCAGTGTGTAAAAACAATAACTCTACCGTGCCTTTTTTTAGGGGTTTTCTTCAAACTGCAACCACTTACTTGAAAACTGTACTCAGCATGACCATAACTATATGGCATTTTAAGGATTTCCTCTCCAGGTAAATTATACGAAAGTACAACCTTCCGGTAACTTATTACCGGCGGGGGGATTGACCATGTGTAACATGGCTCTTGTTTAAAAAGTCTTCTTGTTTAAAAGCTTTACGCCAATTTTTATCGAAATAAAACAACACAAAAAAATCGATACAAACAGGACGAAGCCATCTTTGTAGGAAACTCCCGCTCCCAATCCCACTGTTTTGCGGTGGTGATGTTTCTTTAAAATCCTTTAAGTTCTGAAATGCAAACGTATTACATAAAAATGTAAAATGTAAAAACTTATTTCATACGCAATGTTCATGTTAAGTTTAACATCATCGGTTTTAACTGTAACTTGTTACATTTCTAATACTAAAGATTACTTTAAAAAAGAACATTGAAAACAAACATGACCATTCAGTCTTAATGTGTTTTACAGAATTAACAACAATGAGAATGGTACTGTTAAGTTCCTAAATGCTAGTTTCCACGTATTTTATAACCATACCTCGATCATTTCTTTTTGTGCTTTTATGGTTCTTGCTAGAGAGTAAAATGCCGCTTCCGCATTTATACCAGTTTTCCCACTTGTTTCCAAGAACTCCATGCCATGTTTATCCGCAAACTGAAAAATAAATCCAAACTGTATGCAGTTTTAGTAACCAAACAAAGGACAATGATCCTGTTTAAAATGAATGCAATGCAAATAAAGTATTTATTACTTTGTTTTAATCTCTGTTATGCTATTTTCGCTACTACCCGGAACCGCATGAACATTCCGAAAACTGAAAAAAAATTAGGTCTGTCATGGGTATCAGGCTGACAATCGAGCTGGGAGCTGTTTTCAGTTTTTTGTTGACAGAACGTGATTATCAAAAGAGCTTGAACTTTTATGTTAATTAAAAATAAAGCCTGACAAAAGAGTTCATATTTGTGTTGATAAAAAGTAAACCTTTTCGGGGATTGTCAAGAATGTTTGCAATTGTGTCCATCTAACGTGATCGAAGAATGCCCAGAGACCTTACGAATGTGTCGATCTAATGTGTTTGAGTATTATCAACTTTGGTTTTATAAAAATATGAAAAAATGAACTATGAAAGCCACCGAACACGACAAGTATCAAACTATTACAGGCTTGGCTTGAATGAGTCTGTTCATGAGCAGTTATGGAAGTGCAAATTACTGTTCACGCCGCCTAGCCCCGGGTTGAGCGCAACTTCATATTTACACAAATACAAGTATCGTGCTCAATGGCCTTTAAAGGGTCACACAACTGATAACAGCTTACCACAGCCTGGTACAGGGTACTCCCATATTCAGCTTACGGTAAAGAATTTTGGAGAAGTTGTGGTGTAAGTATTTCTTTTGTATCTGCTGAAATTCAAAACCTTCTAAAATGAAACATATTCTTACACAAACTTTCGCGTTTAACTCGCCGTAGTTTGTTTATTTCAAGATGAAATGTTGTGACTCTTGCAGAACATAGTCATTTGTTATCCAACAAGGCGCTGATATGTTTCATTTTTAGAAGGTTTTGAATTTCCGGAGATACAAATACTTACACCACCTCTCCTCTAAAATTCTTTACAGTGAGCTGTATGTGGGAATGCCACCTGTACTTGGGAGAGCCGGTAACAGGATGTACTAACGACCGCCACACGTCACAAACAAAGGTACTGTGATAATTAAATAGATGAAAAAAGAAATATAAAAGCCGCTGAACATGACAAATATCAAAATATGGCAGGATAGATCAAGCCAGTTCATGAGCAGTAATGAAAGTAAAATATTATTGCAATTAAATATAACTGGACATCTTCATAATGCCTAAATCCTCTCTCATGCGTTATATTAAGACGTTTTCTACAGTAAGAGAGTCTCTGCAATAGCATCCTAGTTCATTTTATAACACAATGCCTAATTTGCGTGTTATAAATTCAAACAAAAAACTGAACACAAACAGCTTAACAGTAGAGAGACAGAATTTAAATTTGAAATACTATCAGTTTCTATAATCAGATACAAAGAATAAACGAAGAAGTGAACCGTTGGGTTACTGCTTTGGAACAGTCAGTGACTAAGCACACTCCGCCAGTTTCTTAGAAATAAACACACATTGTCCTGGTGAGTGAACTTCTCATCATGTAAGTAGATAACAGGTCTTTAAAATTCAAAATGAAATAAAACAAAGTGAGAGAACAAAACCTGAGGTCTTCCATTCTCTAAACTTGGGACAGCCTTCAAAAGGACCAAGACTCGAATATTCCGTTTGGCAAGTTTCCAAAAATTTCAAGATTAAAATCTTGACTTGAGGTAGGACCGGTAAGGACCCAAAAATTAAATTGTTAGACCAGCTGACCGAGACACTCTAAACTTAAACATTACTGCCAATTTAATGGTCTTTAACAATAAGGTAAACATCATTCATTTAACACTAGTCTTAAATTTACCATCTTTCCCATCCTCCATGATACCGCCCTCTTGTGTTCTTGTTCATTTATTTCCGACAAGAATCAACTGTGTTCCATCCGCAGCATGCTGAAAAATAGGCACATGCGACGATCAGTTTGTAAAAGGAAAACTTTCATTTGTTTTGAAAATCTGACTTTATTTGTAGTTTTGGAGCATATCCAGTTGTTAATAACCAATAATTATAATTTTGTCTATAAATTTGTGTATTCACCCGCAATAGTGTAATGGCAACAAATATTTCGATGTTTTTCTGCCAATTTATATTTTAATCTTGTATTATTGATGTGAACTCTTCAATAATAGGCGGCGTGGGCAGTAATATGCATTTCCATTACTGTCCATGACAGGCTCAATCAAACCGAGCCTGCAATATTTCATATGTGTCGTGTTCGATGGCTTTCAAAGTTCCCTTTTCATCTATTTCAATATCACAGTAGCGTTGTTTGTGCCGTGTGGCGGCTACAAAAAGTCTCCCCGTACATTCAATCAGAGCACGATAATTATGTACTTTGTTAATAGAAGTTCTAAAATTACCTTTTGTTTCAATATTTCGGCCAGTTTTGAGATGGGTGGTTTCAATTTCCCAGCCAATATTGATTCGGATATTGTTCGATCACCCCCAAAGAACTTCCTGCTTTTTAAATTTTGCCTTTGGCGTCGTCTGTGATATGCAGGATTTATATCCTCTGATCCCCTGTCAAAATTCTATTCTGTTTAGTTCCGCCCATTCTTTTCACTCTTTTATCTGTGGACCATACGCCGCTGAACATGGAATGGTATTAATCTGAAAATACCGCATTGAAGGTTCCATGTCCACAGCCATATGCATACCATCTTTTGGGATGGTCAAAATTGTACTGTTTATTTGAGTAAATATTGAGTTGCGCTCAACCCGGGGCTAGGCGGTAGTAATATTTCCATTACTGTCCATGAACAGGCTCAATCAAACCGAGCCTGCAATATTTTCATATTTGTCGTATTCGATGGCTTTTAAAGTTCCCTTTTCATCTATTTCAAAAGTTTTTGTCATTCTAGTAAAATATATAAAAAAAACTATATTTGAGCATTTGATATTTTTATTTCCTACCGTTTTGATAAATCGAAGCCATTCTCTAACACTGCAGAAAGATCTCCTGTCTGTTATATCATAAACCAGCATAATGCCCTGAAACACGTGTCGTTGACTCAAAGATTAATAAACAGTAACGCCAAGAGCTAACCCACGCTGAAAATTTGTTTGATAATAAAGAAAGTACCGGATTTTGTCATCCAAGGGGCGGGAGTCTCAGTAATTCGCGTTTACTTGAATCTGTCAGTATAATTTATTACGTGTAAATAGACAGTGACGTTTTATAGACTGTTAATAGAAATAAAATTGTTTTACAACAAATAATGGCGAGTTTATTATTTTCCTGGGAGCATTACTCTTCAAAAATATGATGACATGAAATTTGTAAAACATTTTTGTTAATAAACCATTATTAAATTTATGTTTATATCACGCAGAGTAACGTTCTGTAGCTGGCTACAATGTTCATCCAATGACAATGATTTTACCTTAAAATCAAATTAATAAAACAACTCTTTCATTTATTGTTTTTTCTAAACCGCTTCATAAATAGCCAATATTAGATTGCCACCATTTTTATTAAAAACGTTCTGAAGCCTTTAATTATGTTTAGAGATTCCCAAATCTTCTTCAAAAAGGAAGAGTTTTGTATACCTTTTCTTGTTCGTTTCAAAATTTCTTTTGGGATTGCAATTTAAATATATAATTATAATTATCAATCAATGTCATGTTTAATGTTTAGTTTTTCAAGCAAAACACGCGCGTTATTGATATTCATAAAATGTACATGTATATCGCCGAAATCTATTACACGAAAATGGTGGATTTACAATTCATAAAATGTCAGGACACAAATAAAATGTTTGTATAATCCTAACATATATTTCAACATAGTTTCCTGTCAACAACTCAATAGGATCAAATATTATTTCGACATCCTGGTTAACATACTTGTGCATTATCTTCCCCCATCAACCTCCTTCTATCGGGCTGGTGATGGCGTAAGGGAAAATATTGATCCGTATATAACTTACGTGTGCCCCGCGATAGCATGCTGTTGTAATACTTCTGAAACGTTCCTGACCTGGAGTGTCCCTGAAACCAACGAAAATAAAGTGTGAACATCTGGATCATGACTCCATGCTAGACATAATATTATGGATCCCATGTTCAGTGGCGTATGGTCTCCAGATAAAAGACGGGATGTGTCCTAAACGAGAATACAATAAGCGGAACTAAACAGAATAGAATTAAGAAGGGGATCAGAGAGTATAAATCTTGCATGTCACAGACAACGCCAAAGGCAAAATTTCAAAAGCAGGAAATATATCCTAGGGGTGATTGAAAAATATCCAAATCTATACCGGCTGGGATATTGAAACCACCCATCTTTAAACTGGCCGAAATATTTTAAAATCAAAAGTAATTTTAGAAGTACTATTCACACAGTACATAAGTAACATGCTCAACGACCTTCAAAGGACGTAACTGACAAGCCAATATTCTAAAATTAAGAAAATCCGTACCACTCTATTATTATCTGATTTCTAAGAAGATGACTACTTTTGTATTTGCCAATTGTAATTTTTCGGTACTCCACGGCGTTTATCGAATATCTCGGCGCTAGTCTATGTATACTACTATCAGTCTCCAGGTTCTTAAAAGTGTGAACCGCATCAGGCTCGATCCAAACTGTTACAAACGAAGCTCGATAGGATACAAGTAAAAAAACTGCATACTGTAATAATATTCCTTTTGTATGGATCATTTGAAGGTAATGTAGTGTTAAATAAAAACATATATCGCACGATATATGTTTAAAGTGTATGTATGACAGTAAGCTTTTATATGTGTGAGTTTGAGGCAAAGTTTGCGCATGCGTTTATTTTTTTTAGAGCACGAGCGGAACACTTAAACACGAATTAATGAAGCCATAATTTCATTTAAAAAAACGATATTGTTCTCTAAAACGTTTTGAAAGCATCTTTCAGCTAAAGAAAGTCTCAAATGTTATTTTATACAAATTTTTAACAGTTTTGATTTGTACAAGCGACAAGATAGCACACCCGTTATGCATAGTTACCAGACTGATAAACAAAATACAAAATTACCATATTTGAATTGTGATAGTTTTTCCTTCAAGTTGTATTTGCTTTATCTTGAAGTCAAAACCTGTAATATAATAAAAAATAATGTTTTGATGTATACGGAGGTGTGTAAGTATAGGAGTATAATAGTATAAGTTATAAATAATAGCAGTTCTATAGTCATCATTAGGGTATCTATCATTATAAATCCAATATAATGTAAAGTGCTCTATGAATCATATGGAGCCCCTAAGGTGACATTTAGCATACTTCTTTTCATTTTCCATACTTTTTAAGGATTCGTTATTTCGTTAAAACAAAATATTATTTCGTTTAAACAGAAATATTATTTCGTTTAAACAAAATATTATTTCGTTTAAACGAAATAACGAATCCTATTATTTCGTTTAAACGAAACCTTATTTCGTTTATAACTTAAAAACGAATCATCTTATTTCGTTTAATAGGATTCGTTATTCGTTTAAACGAAATTATATTTCGTTTAAACGATATAATAGGATTCGTTATTTCGTTTAAACGAAATAAAAGGATTCGTTATTTCGTTGAAACGAAATAAGATTTCGTTTCAACGAAATAATAGGATTCGTTATTTCGTTTAAACGAAATAATAGGATTCTTTATTTCGTTTAAACGGAATATTATTTTGTTTAAACGAAATAACGAATCCTATTATTTCGTTTAAACGAAATATTATTTCGTTTAAACGAAATAATAGGATTCGTTAATTCGTTTAAACGAAGTGATAGGATATGTTATTTCGTTTAAACGAATTATTATTTTGTTTAAACGAAATAACGAATCCTATTATTTCGTTTAAACGAAATGAACTGGATATTGTAATATTATTTCGTTTAAACGAAAGAACTGATCCTATTTTTTCGTTTAAACGAAATAACGAATCCTTAAAAAAATATTGAAAATGAAAAAAAGTATGCTAAATGTCACCATAGGGGCTCCGAAGAATCATAAACTTGGCTCATTCACTGAAAGCTATGTAATCTAGAAATCATATCTGGACTTGTTATATATGTCATGTAACAAGTAAAAAGTGTTAACACTTTTTTTATTGTTTCATCCATGCACAAGACATGGATTCTTTAGTCGCTGCAAATTGGCATTTAAGTAGAAAATAGAAAATAATTATATACAAAACAGGAAGTGTTTAATTGACATCTCAAATAATGTAAATCTTGTGTGATGGTATTTGTGCATTGTTTTGAAATTCTTTATAGCCAAGATTTAAAAAGTTATTTTGAAAACAATAACACTGGTTGGCCCTAGAGAAAACATTGAACTCGATATTGTAATTAATTATATTGAATTTATTTGAGTGGAAAGTTCTTTATTATGACCCCCGGATTAGACAACATAGCAGGTACCACATTTTATTACTTTTCTTACACATTTTTTTTTTCAACTTTCGTCTCCTGTTAATATCAGTATTCATCTGTTTATAGCAATACTAGTATAATAACAGTTTATTTTGGAAATTGTTTAAAAATGATAATTTTATTTTCACAGCTCATCATCATTAAAATTGTATGATGTGCAAGAAGGAATTACCTTAAACATGTCATTTTAATTTCTTTTCAAAGAAATTCGTCTCTAGTTTTTATTAACTAATCTTACATCATAGTAATCTGTAATTATTTTGACACGCAAAGCACATTTAAATGTAAAATATCCACTTAGTTAAACTTAATGTTTACATTCGGTTTGACCTCCGTATGAATTACATGTACAACACTAACAAGTGGTTATTCATGCTGATACAATTGATAAAATGATAAATCAAAGCGCTAAAAGCGTTGAAAGACTGGCGCGCTGGTTGAATCGAACTTGCCCTGCACAGATATCATTACTTTAAACATATGAAACTATGTGTGATTTTTTCGTTAAACTTTGTGACAGTTACTATCATCAACATTAGCAAACAATGAAATGCACAAGGCTCACTTACATTAAGAAACAGTTACAATCTTAATTTTTACGTCGATCGCAACAATGCATTAACAAAAATATTTGCCAACTTACTAACGGTCTCCCCAGGATTTTTGGAAGGGTAGTCGCTGGACTGTTCGTGGATTTTAGCTCACGAAACTTTATTTTTTAACTATCATTTTATACAGTTTTATATTTGTACCAAAGTTTACTGCAACAACGGTATATAGTACAAAGATGTTTTTTTATCTCTTTAGAGCCAAGAAAGGTACAAAGTTAAAAAACATAAATAATGTGAAACAATGTGTAAACAGTATGTCAACATATGTTTTAATTACATAAACTGATCTGATCTCATCAAGTTACAATGACAACTATATACTCTGTATAGTTAGTTTTTCACCTTCATTGTCCAAGATATCTCACACATATCAAACCCAGTGTTTCATTACAACTGACAGGATTAGGATTAAACTTTCAGACGCCTCTTTTTTCTTGGACCCAAGTGCTGACTGCCTTTTTATAATCAAACTTCAGTACATCAGGACCTTCCATGGATATCATTAACAATGAATTTAATGTTGAATTGTTAAGCCTGCTTCTAAGCTTTGTCTTCACTCTTGATAAGGTGGAAAATCCCACTCACAATCTGAAATTAAATTAATTTGCGATACCGGTAAACATATAGACAGCTTCATATATATAAAAGTAATATCGTCTCAACACACCCCTACAAAAACAAACAACTCCGTTTGTGCTGACGAGACTAGTTTATTTGAGCAACAACAGATACTTGAGGGTGAAAACATACCAAACCGAACCAATCCAATACATGCTACAACATTTACAGTGATCATACTTCACTACAATTTACAAATATCCGAATATAACATACAATTCCAATAAGAAAAAATAATTTTCACCCCCAACTGAGCATGTCACAATCTTATCTGTAAACTCATGAATCCTAATTATTACGAATACCATGAATAAGATAAGATCGAATATTTTTCATAGGGTTACTAGCCGTCCAGGAAAAACCTCGTATATCGAAGGAAACCTGTGTTCGTAACATGCGCGAAACACGTAAAGTGTTTCTTAGACTAACCCTCCAAATATGAGACAACGAACATATCTCAACATGCTCCCTTAAAACAAATACAAATCCAATTTTAACAAATACAACTGATTTGTGTTCATAAATTGCAAATAAGTACACTGAATGTATAAAATGCCACCACGAAAATTAAATTCGATGTTGCTCGTTGAGAAGTCTCGGTAGAATTGACCACCTCTATTTTCACCCCGCCAAAACACGTCATTTTCACGCGCTAAACAGCGCCCCCTATCCAAACTGACCAAACTAGTTTTTGGTCAGGCTATTTTGAGACAACCGTTCTCCGCTTTACGTTGTAACGCGGAGAACTATATGTCTCAACACACCCCTACAAAAACAAACAACTCCGTTTGTGCTGACGAGACTAGTTTATAGAAATTAACAAAGTTAGAAGTACAATGCGTTTCATTTTCGTGATGGCTTTATAACTTAGAACATATATTTTCATAATTGTAATGCTTTTGTTATCAATAACCTTTTCTCTAAAGAATCCTTGATATAACCGTCTTTTGCCTGGTCGGTTTTCCATCTACCATGCCTCTTAATACACCGATCAGATATACCATCTGCGTTTGCTGCAGACGAGGCCCCACTCGCTCGCAAAGTATGCGTTCCTAACTTGAGATTAGGAGCTACAATCGCCAACTTAGAGACAATACATTCTCGTGCTCTAGTGTAACTGATCTTTTTATTTTTATTTATCAAACAGAATTAACCTTTTGATTTTAAAACAGGTTTGAATAAGAAATCTTCAGAAACTTTAGATAACCCTGCCAGATCTATGTAACGTTGTAACATTGAATATGGACAAGCAACTGTGTTACCTTTAGCAATTAAAACCTCTCTCCCCTCCCTATAAATATCCGTTTTACTTGATCTTATCTTTAATAGCAAATGATCATTTTGAAAAACAACATCTGAACAGCGCAAGTTACTCATTTCGTTATAACGCAAAAAACCTGCATAGCAAAGTAATATCATAGTTATATCCCTTACATTTGTCAGCGACATGTCATTTTCCAAAAGTTTACACAAACCAATGAGCATTTTGGAGTCCACAACGTCTTTCCTTTCCTTAGGTTTTGAATTAAGCCTTTTAGCAGCGTCGCACAAATGCTTCACAAAACTGTTATCCGTAGGATCGTCCAATCCGTGAATAGAATGATTCCATTTAATAGCATAAATCGCTGAAGAAACAACACTGTAAGATTTTCCTTTATCAAGCAACTGCGTTATGTACATTGCAACTGATATTGCACTGGCTGGCCGATATGACAAACACATAGAATTACAGTATTTCATAAAACTATTAAAACAACCACTATACTTTTCCGTTGTGGAAGGTGCTCTCGATTGCAACACATAACTAGCCATTTTTCCAGCTATGTCACACGATTTCTCATTGTCTACGCCAGCCTTCATGATCTGTTGTTGAATGCTAGATTTTAAGCCAGGACCTGTTAAAAAAAAAGAGTATTATCATTTTTGGAATAAACATCATACAAAATTTACATTAAATGCTATCATATGAAAAGGTAACGGGTCCTTATTAAATATCCCGTTGTTACCTTTACCAGTGCAAATAACACCATACTTTGGCAAGACTTTGTATTCTTGTATGTAATTTTTGAATGCATATTGATTTTCCAGAAGGCAAGGCCAAAATGGCGCCGAAACCCAAAGCGGCACGACCAGAGTACATTGTGCCTTCTCCTCTTCAAGTTTTTCAATACATTTTACCACCAACCTTGGTGGTGGAACAAGCCAATTTCGATTACCTTTCTAGAACTGACTAAAAGCGTCAATACCTTCAGTTCCAGGAACCCACCATCTGGAATTAAACCGCTTGCATTGTTTATTATAAGAAGAGGAAAATCTATCAATTTCATGCTTTCCCCAAACATTGTCAAAATATGCGAACCAAGTTTTGGATATTGACCAGTCGTCACAATCCCCGCATCTACTTAAAAAGTCTGCTTGATAATTATCATTCCTTGGTATCCATTCTGGCTCTATTAAAATATTATTTTTCTCGCATGACTGAATTATGTCCGTTGCGACCAGATGTAAATCTTCCTTTTTGCTACGGTAACCGCTGTGCAAAATAGAATGAACATTTTTATTGTCTGAGTAAATTTTTACCCTTTTCCCCTTAAAACCCCCATTTGACTAGCTATGACCCGCCTTACAGCTTCGATTTCCCTCCAGGTAGAACTTTTTTGCCGTTCTATTTCTGACCAAGTACCCACTACAACTGTATCATTCTCAGATAACGATTTTAACTCATTGCATTTCTGCGTACATGTACTTGAACAGCTCACTTCCGGGAGCAACCTGTTACTCACTTCTGTGAGCAAACTGCCCTGAGACCACTTGTTTCCAATTAAATACCCATTACCTACTTCCGGTAGGAACCTACTACTCACTTCCGGGAGCAACCTACTGCTCACTTCCGGGAGCAACCTACTGCCCACATTCGGGAGTAACCTACTACCCACATTCGGGAGTAACCTTCTGCTCACTTCCGGGAGCATCCTACTGCTCACTTCCGGGAGCAACCTACTGCTCACTTCCGGGAGCAACTTACTGCTCACTTCCGGGAGCAATCTACTGCTCACTTCCGGGAGCAACCTACTGCTCACTTCCGGGAGCAACCTACTGCCCAATTCCGGGGGCAATCTACAACCTACTTCCGGAGAATTCTTATATACAATATTTATGTGCGAGAAATCATCGACACTGACCGACCTATTGCTCGCTTCTGGGAGCGTATATTTAACAGAAACCGGTTGTATACGGTTAACGTCCGACGATAAACTAATACCCTCATTTTGGAGTGATCTAGGAGTTACATTTGTGTTTAACTTACAGCTTACATCGGTAAATCCGCTTACGCATAGCTGTGATGAAAACTTTTTCTGAGGAACTTTGCTTTCAAAACCTAATTTTAATAATGCCGTATCCTCTACATAACCGCCATACCCATCTCCGCTAGCATCACAGTATACTGAAAACTGACATACTGTTACGGCAGTCAGACTTCTGCCACTAGCATTAAGAATACGTACGTTTTCTTTCCAAAATTTTAGCTCCCCAATGGCTTTTTCCGACACTAAAACTGGTGAATTCCAACTAGCTCTCGACAGTAAACAATTGTACATGAATCTGGTGTTCATACGAACTTTCTTGCCTAAAACAAATTGCAGCGAAATGATCTGACCTATAACTGAAGCCAATGACCTCGCTTGAATCAAACTACATTTATCTTTAAGAACTATGTCCAACGTCTTTTCCAAAGATTGTTCCAATTTCTCTATTCTACATGCCTGTATAAAAACTTTGTTTAACTCAAAGTCAATAGAATAACCCAACCAATCTGCCTTACGTTTAGGCAACCAGTTGCATTTATCATTTGCTAACAAGAAACCAAAATCAACCAGAGACTGTTTTACAAAAACGCTCGATTCCATGGCTTCTGAAAATGTTTCCTTGCCGCCAATTCCATCGTCTAAAAACATAATGACTTTGTGTCCCTTTGACCTCAGTAAATTTATCACTACCCGCAAAACTTTAGTAAATATATGACCTGCTACCGATATACCGAACGGTAAAGAACCATAAACAAAGTATTCTTTGCGACCATTAAATTCCCATGAAAATCCTAAAAAGGTTCTGTGTGGTTCAAATATGTCAATATGATGATATGCGCTCTTAAGATCGTACGTATAAACATACGTGCCTGGTTTAAAGATGTCATACGCTACTTTTATATCCTCAAATTTAACCCTAAATAAATGCAAATGCGGATTTATATGTCTACAATCTAGCACCAGCCTAGGTTTCCCAGATTTCCCATATGCTACGGTTAATGGGTTTACAATCAAGGGTTTTTCGCTCGCTTTAAAAAACCACGCCTTTTTCGATCAAAGATTGTATTTCTTTACCAACAAATTCTTTGTTTTTAAGAGCTGAACCATTGTTTTTAAACTCCGCCGTTTTAGGTATTGTTTTAAACGGCAATTTATACCCCTGTTCTATGACACTGATTATGTAAAAATCTTCAGAAACCTGTCTCCATTTGGAAACATGCGCCCTTAATCTACCTGCGGGAGAACACACATCGCTAGATTCCATGTTTTCTGATCTAGCATCAAACACACCACTACTAGCCTCTCCGGCCGCCTCGCACTGCGGCGTATCTACTTCAAGCTGTGACAATTCCACAGCTGCATTTTGCTGTGCCGTAAGCTGTGGCATATCTACGCTACTAAAACAATAACAAATACTCATCTTATTATTTGATGAAATGCCTGGACATTCCAACTTCCAGTGACCCGGTTTCCCGCAGTTAAAACATAACCCAGGCTTCAACGCTGCCGCTGAGGTGGCGGTTGCAGATGGTGCCTTTGCAACAGGCCTTCCGGAACCGCGCTGATAGGGTGAATAACGCCCACGTGTCTTCCGCCCTCTCTCAGCTTTGTACTTCCGCGCTGCCCGTAATTCAGCTTTCATCATACGCTTTTCGTTTTCGTCCTCTGAGTCTTCCGCCAGTGGATTGGACTGGTATTCATTTACCACCCGCCATCCTAACTCGCTCGAGTCCGCTAATAAAACTAACTTCTGTCGGTGTGATAGCATCTCTAAGGCTGAAGATAATAAATATGTGTCAAACATACGAAATTACTCCCTATTCAGTGAAATAAAAACATGTTATTTTTGGGAACTTTTAAAAGATCACTGCAAAACATATGCTTAAAGCTGTTTTACCTCCAAACCTCTTTCAGTAAGCCTTTTTATAAAATGACTCGTTCAATTTTGGAAACGCTTTTCCAAACAGAATTATAAATAACTTTATTTATATGATATATTTATATACGTTTCCACGTGCACTTCGTGTATTGGGATTTTACTTCACGCACCATTGCACGAAATAGCCACCAATTAGGCTGTAAACAAAACAATGTCATGAAACGGTCTATACCTTCTTTAATCATTGCCTTGGACTCCATTTGATCCTCTGAACCTGCCGCACCCTCTAATGTCCTGATGACCTTTGCATTTAACTTATACTGTTCCTCGTTCGACTTTCGCTTAAATTTCGGAGTTTCCGAAGAAATAATCTTATTCATTTTAGATAACTCTTGTGATTGTAAATCTGTACTTAGCTTAAACATGGCTCGTATCTGTTCAAGCATATCGTCCTTATGTTTTGCCAACTTGGCTTCTACCAAGCCATCCACGTCTGCGACGTCCATATTGCGGCTAGGCTCTAGATAAATTCGATGTTGCTCGTTGAGAAGTCTCGGTAGAATTGACCACCTCTATTTTGACCCCGCCAAAACACGTCATTTTCACGCGCTAAACAGCGCCCCCTATCCAAACTGACCAAACTAGTTTTTGGTCAGGCTATTTTGAGACAACCGTTCTCCGCTTTACGTTGTAACGCGGAGAACTATATATAATAGGTATTCAGTTAACACAAACAGGTATAATAAATTATATAGTGCACCCCTAGAAGCAGGTTAAAACCCCCAGTAGCAAATTATTTTGCCACTGACTGTTCCAATGCGCTAACCCATACGGTTCTCTTTTTTGTTAAACAATCAACAAACAAATCATTTATTTTCCTCTCTTTTCTTATTTGCGGCAGGGGTAGGCTGTGTTTTATGAGTGTGGCGATTCCTGATTTGCATATTTTCCTTTTTATTATAGTTGCATGAAATTAAGTTATTTTGTTTATTTAATGCAAGTCACAAGGCTAAGTAAATATATATAAAAAGACCATTGCCAACTTCTTGCAACCAGGAGTAGACTTTCTTCCACTTAGGATCGACACCTGACTGGATCGAACTGGCTGTTCAAGGTAGCCGGCGTTGATTCAGTGTCTCGGCATGTTGGGGTACCGCGTTCGGCGTCGGAGTAATTTCACGACGTGAAGGGGTACTTGGCGTCGTAAGAGTCGCTCTTGAAGGGCTATCCGGAATGATCTCGATCTCATTTCTAGAATTTTGAAGTTCAGAATGCCCGATGGAGTTGGCATCCGCCTCACAAGGCCGGTTTCTCTTGAAATAAGATAGAATCGACGAGTCGTCGTTCTTTTGTGCATGCATGCTTGAAAATGCGTCCGACGAAAATGAACTGATCGTTAAGTTCTAACTGGAACTTGCTAATAGATTTGTTTAAAACAAATCAGTTATCGCGCAATTATTTTCATACATCTATACAGTACAATTTTCGAAGTGCTTGTCTTCTAATCCACCGAGTCCAATCGTTCACTATAGGTCCCAGGAGGTGAACGCATGGATAGACCGCTTTTTCAGGAGGGAATTGGGTACTGTGGTTAGTAAATCGTCTCGCATTTCTTTGAAAATGCATATATCACATAAAGATATAGACTATGCTGATCTCCTATATTAACTTTAAACGACGGTCATCGCAAATTCGCCAATGTTTCGGTAACTTCTGAGAACATTCACAACAACTGCACAAGAAAATCGCAAAAAATTGCAAAATCTCTCTTTAGTCAATATTTCGACAATAAAGCATATCCCTGGGCATTTGTTTCGTCCTAAAGGTTCGTTTAGAACATGTCTTCATATGCTGTTAGCCTCCAAGATTTCACTTACTTATTTTTGGATTTAAACCACAAGTTAGAAAATCTTCAATATGAACGCAAGGGTCGTTTTCATCAATTTACAACATGAACGCATGGGCAGGGGGTGTTTTTATTTAAGCCCACGTTTTCATGTTTATCTCATATACAATCGACTATTTTACGTCGTATTTCCGAATATTACATCAGTATGGCTAAAACATTATTTCAAACTAGTCTCCACTTTCGTATCTCTTAGAACCTTTATTGTTAGAAGCAGTATTGAATATACTTGCTAAAATTAATTTGTAATTACTCATCATGCAAACATCTCATAATGACTGCTTTTCTTACCAAAACAAGCCATTTTTCCCCGTGTCCGATGTAAAATATTTCATCATATTCACTTAATATTGTCATTTTAGAACAACATAAAAGGAATACTAATATAACAATAATGCTTTGAAACTTAATGATTGACACACCACCGCCTTTACACACACACCCTTTTTATAAGCTCCATCATGTTTAGCACCCAATGAAAGAGGTTAAATAACATTGTTTCTATGGTCAATTTTAAATTAATATGAGCCACAGATTTTTTTACAGCACCAGCTATGGGAGCAGAAGTTTTGTTAGATCCTTTCTTCTTTATATCTTTTTTTTGTTTACTTAAAATATAATTGATATTTGTGTATGCAGTTAAAAGTAAATGTGAAATTCATGTCACAGTGTTTTTAGTATCTAGACCTTAAACGTAAGGATTTGGTCCTGAACGAAATTCTAGACAAATGTCCAATGTTGTTAAATGAAAACCAATAATTATATAAAAAAGACAGCATCTAAAAAGCACTCTATCCACATAGCTGGCACGAATATACTATAAGTTCTTTCACGGCTCTTGGCACTTCGTCAGCGATTTTCATTAAGTCTTTAAATGTTCATGAAACTTCTTCAATTTGAGTGGTTGCATTGAGATGAATGTATCTCCTCAATAAAAAACATGTATGTAAATATACCGGATCATTGTTACATTAATTTTCCTTTTAAGTCGAGTTTTGCTCGTGGGTGTCAATATTAAGTGAATAAAATATAATATTTTGACGATGAATGACTCGTTATGAGAAGGATGTTTGCATGATGAATAATTACATATCAATTTTACCAAGTATATAAATATAGTACTGCTTGTTACCAAAAGCTCCTGGAAGATACGAAAGAGGGGATTGATTTGAAATGATATTTTAGCTATTCAGATGTAATATCCGAAAAAATGACGACCATATAGTCGTGTTCATAAAGGATATAAATGAAACAAACATGGGTTTTTTTTAAATACCTCCCGCCCGTGCGTTCACGTTGAAAATTGATGAAAACTTCGACCCATGCGTTCATATTGAAGATTTTCTAACTTGTAGTCTAAATTCAAAAAAACGCCAGTAAAATAGCGGAGGCTAATGGGATATGAAGACATGTTCTAAACGAACCTTTAGGACGAAACAAATGCCCAGGGATATGCTTTATTGTCGAAATATTGACTTTTAATGAGCGATTTTCCCATTTTTGCGATTTTCTTGTGCAGTTGTTGTAAATGTTCTCAGAAGTTACCGAAACATTGGCGAATTTGCGATGACCATCGTTTAAAGTTAATATAGGAGATCAGCATAGGCCATATCTTTATGTGATATATGCATTTTCAAAGAAATGCGAGACGATTTACTAACCACAGTACCCAATTCCCTCCTGAAAAAAGCGGTTTATCCATGCGTTCTCCTCCTGGGACCTAGAGTGAACGATTGGACTCGGTGTAATCACAGAACAAAGAACAAAGATTAACCAAATCATTACTCATGATCGCATCTCATTAAAATCATTGAACATTATGTCAAACACACCCGCTGTTAATTGAGAATATCAACAGTCGGCAGAGCGAAAATACGATCAAACGACACCGACAGACTTGCGAATTAGGCCACGTGGAGAGGCGGAGTTATCCAGCTGATAGTAAAGAAATCGATTGGTCAAATCGCCCATTGCTTAACCTTGAATGAGGTGTATATTGAAAAGCGACCTGTGTTTACAATGCAAGAAACAGAAAATTATGACATGTCGATTTTGAATAAACGGATGTCGGCGAATTTAACGCTTGTTGGAAATAGATTAAAGCTTGTTAGCGGTTGTCGGGCGCGACAACCGTTTTGATAGCTGGGGAGAACACTGCGGCTGGCCCGAACCGGTCCTCGAAAGCCGAGCAAAATCTCGATCCACAACTACTCCAACCTAACCAAAATGGCAACCACGCTATCTCCCGCTTGTCACGTGACTGATTTGTTTTTATCGTTCTTTTAATATCCTTTCATAGTTTTTCGAACAACAACATTTAATTGTTTTCTTGTTTTTATTTGTAGCATTATCTTTCAAAGTTCGCATTCCTTCTCGAAATATTTGTATTTTCTTAAAATGCACTACTTTTTATGCCACACAAATACGAAATCTTTCAGGCGTAACTAAACTACTCATGCATATCCAGTTGCTTGTTCACTGCCGTAGCTGGTCGGGATTTCACTCTGCATTTGTTAGCTGACGTTTTTGGCATGGATGCTCCAAAATTACACGTAAACTTACTATCAATCGCTCAGAATTCGTGGAATGGTGTGCTGCATTGTGCTTCACACTTGTGCAGAACATTTCGGCCTGCTCTCGCGGTGACCACAAAACCCCACTTGCTTGATTGGTCGCAATGTTACACCCGAAGTTAACGACGGCGCGTCGCAGTGTTCACGGCATAGTTACTTAAGACTGGCGTATATTTGCGCGCCAGTCTAAAAATGGTAACTATTAAATCCGGGCATAAAACGATTTAAAAAGATAGTACAATACTAGTATGTTCGTTTGGATGGCTTATTAATGTTAAAGCCAGTCTACGTAAACATCACCGGAACCGAGTTTTTCTAACATATTTAAGTTCGTTTTGACCAAGAACTTTATGTACGTTAACACTATTTAAATATTTCGATTTCGTTTTTCTTCCATTTTTCCAAAACATCTGGTGTAAAGAATACACCAACACCTTTAAGGGCTTACTTGTCCAGTCTAATGAAACATTTAGTTTCGCAGAGTTTATTTTGTGAGTTTTTCATGGATCCTATTTTTTTGTTGCTGTTTTTTTTTAATATTTATTTTTAGACAAGAGTAAAATAGAAATCGGTGGATGAAGTAAGACGCGATCTAAGAAATATTTCTGTTAAACAGTATATTGCCCACGTTATTGAAACGTCTTTTTAAAAATAACATAAAATCTTTGGGTCATATTATTTCAAATCAAAGGAAAATGACAGGTCTATTATCTATTTTACTCTGGTAAATGAAAACTCACAAAAATAAATTATGCGAAGGCGTTGCATGAGACTGCACAAATAAGCCCATAAAAGTCTTGGTATACCTTACACCAGATGTTTCGAAAGTATGGAAGAACTAGAATGTGTCCACGGACAATGATGCCCTCACTGCTGCAACAACATTAGTAATAACAAAGAGCGATAACTATGATAAAAATGGTCGGAGTAAAAAATTCCTTTCTTAACGATCATCTGTAGTTTGTAAAGTTAGACACATCCTGCTTGATCTTCCGTGCAAGTAAGAAAGAAATCCGCCTGGCAATAGGAGTTGATGCCACAAGATTTTGGGGACGTTCGGATGAGTGCAACTCTATATGCCTCCCACTTTGTGGGGGCATAAAAAAGTTGAAATATTTAACCAGTGTAAACGTACATTAAATTCTTGGTCGAAACGAACTTAACACTGGGTAAGTTGCAGTTCTAAAATTATGTATTATATCAAAACTTATACATATTTTATTAATATATATAATATCAAAACTTATCCATATTTTATTTGCCTCCCAAATCCTCTGATAGGTTTCTTGAAACGTCTTGAAAAACTGTTATGCTATATGTTATATATTGTGCGTCTCAAAATTGCAGACGATTGATATTTTTTTTGCGGATCCTTGTCAGGCTTAGCAAATGTATTTGCGTAACACACACCAATACAACAATGGCATGATCATTGATAAATGACAAACTAAGTTCACATATAAACATTGAAACCTTTGTCATTCATTTGTTTGTTCTCTCGAGCACACGGTCGTTCGTTCGTTCAATCGTTCGTTTATTCAGTCTTTCATTCATTTAACATCAATTGGTAATCACACAACTGTCTTACCTATGGTGTTAAAATATTCCCTGTAGAATATGTTATCTGAAGATCTTAACAAAATCGAAGTCTTACCGACTGCCTCATCACCAACGAGCAATATCTTAAATAAATAATCATAGGTTCTTATGGCCATTTTCTACAAAATAGTTTGCATTTTTAACTTTTTTTAACCATAATTAAAATGTTAAGCACAGCGCGATTGTCCCTGTTTTAAAACAACTTTAACATCCTACTTATATGAGATAAAAAAGGTCAATTAATCAAATTGACCTTGACTAACGCTCATTTTCATTCTGCATTTTTCCACTCGGATCACGCTTCGGTGATTCTACGTTATCACCTCGGAAATAATGCAGTCGCCGCCATATTGACGAACTACATCCAAAATGGAGTTCACTTACCAGGAAATGAATTGTTAAACGAGTTTTATTGTGTTCTTTGACATTTTAAAGTCAAAAAAAGAAACTTAAGTAGGCGTAGGGTCATTAATTTTTATATTTTGTCTTTTTATTTGCGGAATGAACAAACTAAATTGTCAATCGATTAACTTGCAAGCGCGTAGCTGTAGCTGGTAACCTGACAAGTGTACATGCTCACATCATATGTTCGTTGTTGTTTGTAAATAAAGTCTGGTCCAAATATTTCTCTGACTTCAAGAATTTTCGGAAAGAACCAGCATACACTAACATGCTAAAAATTGTACTAAATCCAAGAAAATTATGTATGAAAAAGTTCTTACGTGTACATAGAGAACCGCTCAGTGACTGGGCAGATGTAGGCTGAGAACCTCTAGTAAAAGAGTTTGTAAAGAACTCCAACTGTATACAGAATAAGTGTACGCAGAGAACCATAGGGGGCCGGGACGGTGTTGGGATGGTGTGGGGTGCCTTTTAGAACTAAAATCTATGACTGATATAATATAACATTAACCTTGTTGTATCAGTCATAGATTTTAGTTCTAAAAGGCACCCCACACCGTCCCGGCCCCCTATGCAGAGAACTGTATACTAAGAAAAACTAAATGCATAGCTTGCTTTGTTACTCTCTGCCAATCCACATATTTTGTCTTGGTATGCATAATACTTTTTTTACGACTCTGGCTCAATGCCGAAAACAGATCCATGGATTATTTCACATGGATCAGCCACAATTTTTAATGTCTACTGTTTCAATGATTTTTTGCATCAATGTAAGTAATTTCATTGATGCAAAAAATCATTGAAATTTTTGAAATCATTTGAATTCTTTTTAATCACTACGTGTTTTTGTTCTATATATGCACCCTTTGGTTATTAATCACCCTCTGCTTAGTGCTAGTTGGCTTTGTAACACATAAGCAAGGTGAATGGTGTGATGCATGACCATATTAACCATTAACCAGGCGATGCAAGCATCATGCAACCTGGGGGTTCCAGCTAGCATAGAAACCATACATTACTAGCTAGAGGTAGCATAGTAGGCATTATACTATGGAATGTCAAAATGAACTATATAATATATGTTTTCTCATGCTTTATGTAACAGAAGTCATCATATCCAATAAACATGCTATGTTTGATTAATTGATTATGTCAAATGAATATTATGTTCATAATATTTATAGTTTAAAATGAATATATTCAGTCATGTCAAATGAACTGCTCTTTCATTACATTGTTTTTGTGTCGCCCTTTCGAAGAAATGGCGATACATTGGGATCGCTTTGTCCGTCTGTCCGTCCGTCTGTCCGTTCGTCCGTCCGTCGGTCTTTCCGTCACGAAAACTTAAGGTATCGCAAACATTGCAAATGGCGAAAACAGGCTAAAATTTCAAAAAATGAATTTTGGGGGAAATACTTATTGCCACCTAGATTTTAGTTATTAAATGTATTTAGCTATGGGTGAAGTAAATGTTTGCAAGCTCAATTTAGTCTAGTTCATGTTCTAATTACCAAGCACATACTAAAACAAAAGAAAAATCATTTGAATGAGAACTCTGAAATTCATGAACAATATACCAAAGCAACTCATACCTGAAATAAGTATATGCTGGTCTACAATGTTTAGTGCCAATTCGTCAAAATAATGTTAGGGTTTTCAAAAAAAAGCAACATATGCATATCAGGAATCGCCACACTCAAAAAACACAGCCTCCCCACGCAGCGAAAAAGAAGAGAGGAAGATAGAGAGAGCGCATGTTTTATATATGTATGTCAATTCAAATAGGACGCCACAAACAATTAATAAACAAGAGAACCTTTGGGGATACCGCCTTGGAACGGTCAGTGGCAAAACAAATTGCCACTGGGGGTTTCAACCAGGTTCTAGGGTGCACCAACCTCACACTTGCCCCAACAGGTTCTCGTATCACAAAACAAGTACAAATTGTCTTGGTGAAATAACTCCAACCCACCCATCAGCTCAACAATGTTGCATGCAAAAGCATACAAACATATAAACATAAGAATTTAATAGCATTGCAAAGCCAAAGGGCGGGTACTCAATGATCTTTCCGAGACCAGAGCACCTGGAGTAAAATCAGCAAGAACACGATGACAGGGATAAAAGAAACAAATCGAGCTTTTAGGTTCTTTTAAGAAAAGATTTCCCCATAAACTTTCATAAACTCTTACACCCCTGCCACCGTCGTGCAACCAAAGAGGTAAGCATAATGATCAACTGTAGATGGGTTAATCACCAGGGCTGCAGAGCGCTGTAAAATATCATGTTGGTAACCTTTCTTTTTAAATTTACAGATGGTTTTTACGAATAACCGGGAGAAATTAACATCGCCTTTTATCTTCTTAAGTTTATAAATTAAATCTCCATAAATAACTGGCTGTGAAATTCCTTGTTGCAATAGTGATTTTAAACTGCAGCTGTATTTATGAATTAGATCTGGATATCGGCGATAAAACTTGCAAAAGGTTTTCCTTAATTTGTGATACCGATAACCTTGTTTTAAAAGTTTTTCTGTAATGCAAAGATTACGTTCATTGAAATCATTCACATCGTTGCAAGCTCTTGAAAAGCGAACAAGCTGTGAGATATAAACCCCGTAAGAAGTTGCACGAGGAACATCGCCGTCTAGAAACGGAAAATTTACTATATTAAAATTAAAATCATCTCTTTTATCATAAATTTTAGTAGTGACGTAACCATTTTCGATGGATAGATTTAAATCAAGGAAGTTTGCTTGCTTTTCTGAAGTGTTCGCTTTGTTAAGCTGTAGTTCTTTAGGATAAATCTTATTAACCAGTGATGGAAAATGGTTATTATCTATATTTAATAAATCATCAAGGTACCTCGAGGTGTTGTTAAAAGCTGTAATAATATCATCTTGATGTTCGGTAGAAAGAGATAACATGAAATCTCTTTCATAACAGTATAAAAACAGATCAGCAACAAGGGGTGCACAATTAGTTCCTGGTTCAAAGTGAAAGTAGAAAGTGAAAGTAGGAAGTAAGTTTTCATTGAATTTCTTGATAACCCTAACATTATTTTGACGGATTGGCACTAAACATTATTGCTTATGACAACACGCTCATGATGATGTCAAATTCTTTAGGTCAAGGTCACACTGAAACTTTCAAATTATATTGCTTATGACAACACGCTCATGATGATGCCAACTTCTTAAGGTCAAGGTCACATTTGATGGAGTTAGGTTCACTTTTGTACTTAAATTTTGACACGAAAACTTAACGTTGGTTATAACTGCCATTTCTTAATATTTCTTCATGAAACTTTCAAATTATATTGCTTATGACAACACGCTCATGATGATGCCAAATTCTTTAGGTCAAGGTCACATTTGATGGAGTTAGGCCCCTTTTTGTACTTAGATTTTTACACGAAAACTTAACGTTGGCTATAACTTTGCCATTTCTTAATATTTCTTCATGAAAATTTCAAATTATATTGCTTATGACAACACGCTCAGGATGATGCCACCTTCTTTAGGTCAAGATCACATTTGATGGAGTTAGGCTCTTTTGAACTTGGATTCTAACACAAAAACTTAATGTTGGCAATAACTTTGCGATTTCTCAATATCTCTTAATGAATCTTTCAAATTATATTGCTTATGACATCACGCTCATAATAATGCTGAATTCTTTAGGTCAACGTTGCATTTGATGGAGTTACGCCCCTTTTTGTGCTTTGATTTTTACATGATACCATAACGTTGGCCATAACTTTGCGATTTCTCAATATTTCTTCATGAAACTTTCTAATTATATTGCTCAAGACAACACACTCGTGATGATGACAAGTTATTTTGGTCAAGTTGAAGTTATGCCCCTTTTTGTACTTGCATTTTTCTTCCGACATTGTACCCGAGGGCGGCACAAGTGTTCAACTGAACACCCATCTAGTTAATTAAATATAGCATTACAGTGCCAATGTTTGGTAATAAACTTTCAAATCTAGCCAGAGAGATAGCTGTACTCTCTGGAAATGAAGTGGCCCCTATTTTTACCTCAGGGCTTTTCATCAGAAAATTGGGAAGAGGCCTTAGCCTTTCAATTTGGGAAATTTATGCGCAATAATTATTTATTTTGGGAAAACAATATTCATTGGAAGATGTGTAATAATTTATAAATTTGAATAATTATAAGTATATTCAACTAAAATTATTTTTTTAAGCACTTAATTTTTCAGACTCAAATTTTCAAACTCCCCTCAGGGGATTTTGATCTATTTTGGACATATTATTATCTAGCATTTTGGGAAGAGCTTCTGCCAGGGAAAATACTATAATTTTGGATTGGGAAGTTGCCTTTTACAGACCTGTGTTATATAAGGCCGAAAAGCCCTGTACCTACTATTGTACTTGTTCCATACATTTTCTTGTTTGTTTTTTTTTGCAAACTTGCACATGCATATTTTTTTTCAATAGAACTGTTCTTATTGTCTATTCCCATTTTATTCTAGATATATCATGGTTGTTCATTTGAGGCCAAAGGTGTTTCATCTGTCATAAAACAAGATATCCTAACAGGAATCTCCTGGTACAATTTCTCATGCATACAACACAAAGGTCTAATCATTGAGAATATATAGGTCAGTGAATATTTACCATTTTTCATATGCTATAGTAATCATTCATATCGGTACTGTTCTACTGACAACTGCTTGTGAGTAAAATCACTTAATTTTGTCAAATCTGTAGCTTTTGTTATGTTTGCAAATTGGATACTTACAATCTGTCCACTAGAATTTGGAAGATATCCATCCTGTAACAAACTGTAAATATTTTTCTGAATTGTCTAACCTGAACCCCTAGGTCCTCTTGCACTGAGGGAGCCTAGCTAATGGCCAATGTGCTGTTGTGCATTAGCACTCACCATGCAAGCTATGTTACAGAGCAGATTAGCATGCTGCATAGGGTGATTAATAGCCAAAGGGTACATACCGTGCATTTTTATGGAAATATTTCTTGGTATGCGAAGTATAAATCCAACATACACAACTTTTTTATATTTGGTAATTTAAAATGGTGCATACCCAAACTCTATTAAGTAAAGTTTGAGCATTTTATCAGAGTGCTATTGTATCTAACAGTATTTTTATGCCTCCGCCATGTAATGGCGGAAGGGCATATAGTGTTCACCCTGGCTGTGGGTGTGTGTGTCAGTGTGTGTGTATGTTCGAAAATCGTGTCCGCTCTGTAACTTTGTTATTTCTTATAGGATTTTAAAATAACTTGGTATGAATGTTCACCAAATCAAGACGGTGTGTCGCGTACAATACCCATGCCTGTAGGTCCAAGGTCAAGGTCACTGTTACTAAAAATAGAATTTTCTTGTCCGGGCTGTAACTTCCTTATGAATGGAGGGATTTCAAAATAACTTGGCACAAATGTTCACCATGACAAGGCGGTGTGTAGCGTACAAGACCCATGCCTGTAGGTCCAAGGTCAAGGTCACTGTTACTAAAAATAGAATTTTGTTGGAAAAATCTTGTCCGCTCTGTAACTTTGTTATTTCTTAATGAATTTTAAAATAACTTGGTATAAGTATTCACCATATCAAGACGGTATGTCGCGTACAATACCCATGCCTGTAGGTCCAAGGTCAAGGTCACTGTTACTAAAAATAGAATGTTCTTGTCTGGGCTGTAACTTCCTTATGAATGGAGGGATTTCAAAATAACTTGGCACAAATGTTCACCATGACAAGGCAGTGTGTCGCGTACAAGACCCATGCCTGTAGGTCCAAGGTCAAGGTCACTGTTACTAAAAATAGAATTTTGTTGGAAAAATCTTGTCCGCTCTGTAACTTTGTTATTTCTATATGGATTTCAAAATAACTTGGTATAAATGTTCATTATATCAAGACGATGTGTCGCGTACAATACCCATGCCTGTAGGTCCAAGGTCAAGACCCATGCCTGTAGGTCCAAGGTCACTGTTACTAAAAATAGAATTTTGTTGGAAAAATCTTAACCGCTCTGTAACTTTCTTATTTCTAAATGGATTTTAAAATAACTTGAGAAGTTTTTGGTTGCTTGATTTCCTCATTTATATGCTGACTAACCATACAACATAACATTAAGAAAATGTCAATGAATGCTGTTTTACATAATATGTACACACACTTTTGATGTTTCAGATGCTGGCTGAATCATTCAACAAGTTTTTGGAGGCCATCAAGCAACTGTTAAACAGCCATAGTTCATTTAATTGGAAATTTAGATTGATTTGGCTTCATGTCATTGCTTCATTGTATGTTAACAAATGTTTCATTGATATGGAGCTGCTGTTGCCCTGTCATGCACCATGCAATAGCTGAGGAAGCAATGGAGTTTTAGTAGTTGTAGTAGTCTGCAAACAAGTCATCTTTTGAAGATGTGGATAAATGCCTTATACCAGCAAGAATCTGCTTGCCATGATGCCGGACAATTTTTTGGACACACAAAAACTAAAATGGGGACTGTAAATGTTTATAAAAGTAGTATAGTTTTGCCTTTATTTAATGAAAATATACTAATCCTTGAAACTTATACAAGTAAAATTCCTCGGAAGCTGTGTTATCAGGGTGTGGCTTTTCCTGATAAGCATTTAAACATTTTTTTAAACAGAATGTTTATTGTATTCACAACAATCCATTTAAAGTTATTAAGTAAACGTTTGATATTTTATAAATTTTTAATATATTATTTATATAAGAATGTCTAATCTTTCTCCTGATCTTGTTATGACCACAAGAATCACTAATTACAAGATGAAAATTAGTTGGTTAATCATATTTCAAAATGGAAGAGTAATAAAAAATAGAACGGTGATCTGGGTTTTAAATAAATTACATAGTTGTTCACTCAAAATATCCAGGTTACATAACCAACATTGCTGGAAAATCCCACGCCTCCAGATCTTAAGTAGTCACATTGACTACTTAAATATATTGGAAAAAAGCTGAGAATGGGAGGGGTGCTCATATAATGTTCTGTTAAATCATTATGCGCATAATAATAGTAGCAAAACTCAAGTTTGGTGTTTATGTAGGATCCAGGGTCCTTAGAGCCATAACATTTTATTGTTGCTAAGAATTGATGATACACACACACAGTTGGGCACGACTCCTATGGATGGGTTATTTACTTAGGTTTACTTAGGTTCTTTACTGATTCAGGAAACATCCGTCTCCTCTTCATCAGTCTCTGAATTATAGTTTCCTATTCAGGTGATGGTTGCTTTATAGTCGTCGTACAAAAGTTCTTGTTTTCTCCAGTGTTTATCAAGTCTGTTCTTGAAGGAATTGAGAGTAGGTGCTGAGACGATTGCTTCTGGTAAGTTGTTAAATGTTTTAGCCACTAGTTATTAACTGGTATCTGAAGGGCTAGGAGTAATTAAGATGGTAATAAAAGTATAAAGAGTCCTTGGCCCAGGATATATACCAAGCTTTTAGTGATGATCATAAAAAATGTGAGCATATGGAAATAGCTCAAAACACTGGATAATAAACATATATTCCTGATCCACCATTGGTGCCGTGTTAAAATATCTTAACTAGACAGAAATTTTCAATCAATATATACATTTACAATTTATTCAGTTTTATTGGGCTGTTTAACAATGTTATTAACTGGTATTGTTATTATCTGGTATTATAAATTGAATAATAACAGTGTATACCCTGATGGGTCTTTGATGGGTCTACACTGGTACCCAATGGCAATGTATCAAATGCTGTACAATACTGATGACATACACAAACTCCTCCTGGAACACTAATATAAAGATCAACAACAAAAAATTTTTTTTGTCAATTATTCAATTTGCTCCTATTTCAACTTTGATTTCGACTTTCGGAAAAGTCTGCCATGTTTGTTTACAATTAGCAACTGGAGGTTGTTCACCGGGGCAAATCACCAACAGGTGTATTCCTACAATTATCTACGAGGTGTATATCCGAAGCTTGCCGGAGATCGCCGAGTTGATACGATTGGTATTTTTCTACTCATTGAGGTATCATTAATGTTGCAAATGGCGAAAACTAGCTAAAATTTCAAAAATAAATTTTGGGGAAAATACTCCTTGCTACCTAGATTTTAGTGAAGAAATATATTTATCTAATGATGTTATAATGTGTGCATGCTCTGTTAAGTCTAATTCATGTTCTAACTACCTTGCACATACTAAAACAAATGAAAAAAACATTTGCATGAGAACTCTGAAATTCATGGACAATATACCAAAACAACTCATACATGAAATAACTATATGTTGGTCTACAATCATTATTGCCAATTAGTCAAAATAATGTTAGAGTTTTCAAGAAAATTCAAGAAAAAACTTACTTCCGGGTCTCATTTCGGTTTGATGGTCAAATCATTTCGATGTGCAACTTAAAGTTTCTGACATTATTTTGCCAGATGGCCGCAAATATGGTAAATAAGTGTTTATATAAACACTAATGATTGTACACCAGGGTGGGTTATCAAACTGCACCTTACCTTACACGATTTTGTTAACAACAGTAGGCCATTTTGGATGTAAATTGGTAAGTGTTTTTACTTTTTCTCATTTTAAAAATAACTCTTAAAATTGGGAAAAAGCTATGAACCTGCTACACATTTTCCGAATCGTTTGGTACCTAGATGCACTCTTAGTGGGACAAAAGTTACCTTGGACAAGGAAATTGAATCGGCGAGAACTGTGCAAGAATTTTCAAATTAAAGTGCAGCAAATATTGTTATATTGTATGTTTTTCACCAAGAAATGTTTTAATGTCTATAATCACACCAAAAATTAAATTCCATTTTAAATTTCATGTCCCAATACAAATTATTTTGTCAAACAAAACACTATTTCATAGCAAAATGATCGAATATTTATAATGGTAAACTGCAATGCTGAAAAATAAATGATAAAATGCAGTTTACTTTTTTCCAAACAACGTATTTCCTTGACTAATTATGTATTGTTTTGCTCCACTGGACTTATGTTTGTTCAGTTGACAATGAACACTGAAAAAATCATTGCTTGAGTATTTTCTATCACACGCATATAATTCCGACTGTATGTCAATTCAAATAGGACGCCACAAACAATTAATGAAGAAGAGAACCTTTGGGGATACCACCTTGGAACGGTCAGTGGCAAAACAAATTGCCACTGGGAGTTTAAAACACGTTCTAGGGTGCACCAACCTCACACTTGCCCCAAAAGGTTCTCGTATCACAAAACAAGTACAAGTAGTCTTGGTGAAATAACTCCAACCCACCCATCGGCTCAACAATGTTGCTTGCAAAAGCACACAAACATATAAAACATAAGAAGATAATAGCATTGCAAAGCCAAAGGGTAGGTTCTCAATGATCTTACCGAGACCAGAGCTCCTGGAGTGAAATCAGCAAGAAAACGATGACAGGGATAAGAGAAACAAATCGAGCTTCTAGGTTCTTTCAAGAAAAGATTTCCCCATAAACCTTCATAAACTCTTAAACCCCTGCCACCGTCGTGCAACCAAAGAGGTAAGCATAATGATCAACTGTAGATGGGTTAATCACCAGGCCTGCAGAGCGCTGTAAAATATCATGTTGGTAACCTTTCTTTTTAAATTTACAGATGGTTTTTACAAATAACCGAGAGAATTTAACATTGCCTTTTATCTTCTTAAGTTTGTAAATTAAATCTCCATAAAACACCGGCTGTGAAATACCTTGTTGCAATAGTGATTTTAAATTGCATTTGTATTTATGAATGAGATCTGGGTATCGGCGATAAAACTTGCAAAAGGTTTTCCTTAATTTGTGATACCGATAACCCTGTTTTAAAAGTTTGTCTGTAATGCACAGATTACGTTCATTGAAATCATTTACATCGTTGCAAGCTCTTGAAAAGTGAACAGATATAAACCCCGTAAGATGTTGCACGAGGAACATCGCCGTCTAAAAACGGAAAATTTACTATATTAAAATTAAAATCATCTCTTTTATCGTATATTTTAGTAGTGACGTAACAATTTTCAATAGACAGATTTAGATCAAGAAAGTTTGCTTGCTTTTCTGAAGTGTTCGCTTTATTAACCTGTAGTTCTTTAGGATAAATCTTATTAATCAGTGATGGAAAATGGTTATTATCTATATTTAATAAATCATCAAGGTATCTTGAGGTGTTATTAAAAGCTGTAATAAAATCATCTTGATGTTCGGTAGAAAGAGATAAAATAAAGTCTCTCTCATAACCGTATAAAAACAGATCAGCAACAAGGGGTGCACAATTAGTACCCATTTGAATGCCAATTACTTGTTTATAAATAGATGTACCAAATCTCAAATAAATATTATCCAATAAAAATGTGAGCGCCTGGGTAAGGTCTTGACAGGTCTATGAAGTATAATTATCATAAGAACCATCTGTAAAGAATGCCCTTTGTTCTTTACAAGCAATAAATGTTTTATTTTCTCTAGCAAAAGTTTTTTCAACGAGACTGGTTAGCTAGTCTTTTATCAAATTTTAAGGGAGAGAAGTATAAACGGTTGAAAAATCATAAGTAGACAAACAAAACGCCTGAAAATTATTTGATTTAAGCTTCTTCAAAACGTCATTTGAATTTTTCATAGACCAAAATAAATTTCTGCCCGTGGTTTCAAAAACTTTTTCGCAATACCTAATTACATGTTCTTTTATAGCTGTAAGACAAGATGTTAAGAGCACGCAAGATGTTAAGAGCACGGATAATTTTGTTGTAGTACAAGAACTAGAGTTTGCAATAAATCTTGCTTTGTACGATGTTTTGTGCATTTTAGGCAACCAATACATAGTAGGTACTTTGTCTTCTTTCAGCTCAACACTGTTTCTAAATTTTATAATTTGTAGAGTGTGTGTATTAACAATATCACTCTCAGATGAAGAGGTCAGTGTATAAGCATTAGTGCTATTAAGCTCTTCAGTTTGAACATTAATATAGTGTATACGTCACACTATAATTAGATTATTTGCAACATTATCAGCAGGTGTTAAAACAAATCTGTTGTGAAAATCTTGAATACCCTTTTTCAAATGACGGAAGTTAAAACGAGGTCGAGGTGGTAATAAAGCTATGTTTCTTTTATAGAAGGATATACGAGTGTCAATTATTTTGAATATTTGTTTTCCAGTTTGAAAGAGCATTAGGCTCAGCATGTTCTCGTTTACACCATTTATTGCAAAAAGAGTTTAAAGACTCTGCAATTTCCGCGCGACAGGTATTAAAGTCGATGTCTGATGGAATTCTATATTTCGGACCTTTTGAAATTAAATTGCGTATTCTAAAGTCTTTGATAACATTTAGATCTCCTGTTACGATGTGACCGGCAGGTTGATAGCAAAATTTTGAATTGGAACAGTCTCATGAAATAGGTATATTCTCAACAATCTGTAAATCCGAGGTAATTTTGTTGTAATTGAAAATTGTGTTTCTAATTGGTTTGTTGTATTTATAACAAACGATGGGTGTTTCAGTATTCTTGAAATAATTAGGTATAGCCGATTCAACAGTTTTATCTTTAAATATACTTGGAAGGTCAATAAAATCTATACCTTTATTTAAAAATGAAATTTTCAGGAAATGTCTTTGGTGATCAGATTCCAAGTCAATGTGTGGTTTGAGAACATGCCGAGTGTAACACTGAGCAAGGCTAGCAACTTCATAAAGAGGATGAGTTCTTATAACAATATCATCGGCTTCCTTATCCACTTTCTGTAAACTTGAAATAGAAAGAGAAGCCAAACGTGACAGCATAGTATGTCTACCAGAATGTTTTAAAATATTTTGAAGGTCATAAATAGAACATTGAACACGTGATTTCCTTTTGATGTTACCATTAGTCCTAATCCCGTGTGACCTCGATTTTCGTTTTCGTATTTGAAGCAAATCAAAAATGTCAAAATCAGGATTTTTTTGAAATGTTGCCTTCTTGATAAATATTATCATTTAAACCAAGTGGATAAGGAGTTTGTAATTTCTTTATCCATTCATTTTCTGAAACTAGTCTCGCTCTTATTTTAAATGCTCTAAAAGCATTGTTATCAAATATAATTTTTTCAACAGGTTGAATACTAACGTGTTTCAAAGTGTGGCCTGATTGTTTAAAATGTTAATATAAATATGTACTGATTTTATTATTGTTTCTTATTTTAGAACAGTGCTGACTAAAACGTGTTTTCAAAGGCCGCCCCGTCTGTCCAACATATTGAATCCCACAATTTAAAGCATTTCAGGTAAAATCATAAACAAAATTATCTGTTTGTCAGTCAATATCTGAATTGATATTTACTGAAAAAGTCCTTCCATTAACTGTTGATTTTATTGTTGAATTACATTTTAAAAAATTGCAGCACCTACACCTCTTTAAATTGCACTTGTAAATAAAAGGATAAAATCTGCGTCTTCCGTCGTTTAGTTTTATTGGACTGGAAATGTTATATTTTTGAAGAATGGGTGATTTGAGAGGTGACAATTTTATTTTCAAATTATTTTTTTTAAAAAAATTAGTACATTGTGCACTCTGCAAACCGGTCATATTGACTGAGGTAGCCGAAGATAAATTCATTGGAGACAAACATATGAAGACTGGTGATGTGACTTTCTTATTACAGGTTGGTTCCAGCACTCTTCTTGTTTGCTTTTGACATCTGCAAGAAATAAAACTATGTGTCACTAGAGACGCTGGACTGCAACGAAACCAGTTTCATGCGTATTTTGAATAATGACCCTTAAATGCGACCTTGACCATATGGCACTTTGCTCATCATCTCATAAAGGGAGAATGTACAGCGTTGACTATGTGGTATTGTCAATTATCTGCCCTTCTTATCAGTCGTCAGATTATCGGAGATTAACGAAGTCTAGGGTCAATAAAATATGTCATTTGCGCCGGAGGGGAAAACCAATAAAATAGCACAAAATTGTTTCATCATTAAGCATTCAGTTCGTTTCATAAAAGTTGTATCTTAGATATTGAAACTGGACGGTACATGGGTGTGTACACGGGAGTTACAAAGGAAAACAGAATCTGTAAATACTGTAATTATAAGATGATAGAAAACGAATACAACTTTTTGTTAATATGCCCCTAGTACTCGAATATTTTAAAAGACTATATATGAAGACATTTTTAGCCAACAATTGATAAATTTAATAGAATAATGAAATCAGAAAGTAAAGGCAATATTTTCAAAATTACAAAATTTATAAAAAATGTTAAAGTTTAACATTTGAGAAAAAAATAAGCACGCAGGTAACACAAAGAAATAAATAAGCAATAAATAATCTTGATAATGTATATATCTCTGAGAGTTTTATACATAACAACAAAACTAGTATTAAATACTTTATAATTAAGATAACTTAGTGTATAATATCAGTTTTCCTATATCGCAAAAGTTACACACAGCTTGAGGTAGACCATATTAATATGCGTTCAACAATTTCTTCGTTTTTATCAGTTCTGTGTAACTTAGTGCCGAGTTCTTTAATTTGGTTTTGGGCACATAGACGTCCGATTATTTCATTTATTTTAAAATCCTAAGCCCCGCGATATATAACTTCTGCCTGGTCCATTTCATCCTTATTATTGCACATGAATAAATTTATTTTGTTGAAAAGCAATTTTTATATGTGTACAATTGGTGAAACGGGTTCTAAACTTAATACATTTAAGAATTTACAAATTCAGTCATAATAAAAAGCGGCAGAATGTGTAGCCTTTTCCAAAGACCTATATAGATAAATATAGAGATGTAATATACTTAAAGAAATTAGAAACGCAACTTCTTTAAACAAGAAATACATTTCATGTTTAAAGAATTTGCGTTTCGAATTTCTATAAGTACATATAATAAAGTAAAAGAAATTAAAAACGCAACTTCTCTAATCACGAAACATTTTTTGCATGTACAGAAGTTGCGTATCTAATTTCTTTAAGTATATATAGGTCTTTGCCTTTTCTCAATTTCTATATACACCGAAAAAACAAATCGTTACACTTTTAAATTCATTGAATCGATGCATTTGCTAGGTTCATTGTTTGTAGAAACCATTTACCTTGTTTAAACACGGTACAGGAAATAAGCCATAAAACATATAATTATTGATCTGTCATAACTTTTTTTTACAACGCGTCATTTATTGGGAGGGGGTACAATAAAATTAATTATGCATGTTTTCGATCAGTTAATAAAATCCCGAATTCGTTCTATTACTGTTGCGCTCTTGTTTGTCAAAATAATTAAAGAATAATTTCATTGAATTATTATGTTTTACTGAAAAAATCTTACAATGTAATCTCGATACATGTTGAAGAGATTGCGATGCGATAGTTTTTATTTGTTCTAGCTTTAATTCCAGTTGGGTACATCATTACGTGCTTATGTTTCAAATGTGTTTAGAAATATTCCCTAAACTTAAGAATTTCAATTTTCCGATTGCATTTTACGATATAAATTTTGGATAAAATTTACATTTTAACTTCTTAATTGTAAATAGAAAGCATTTAACTTTTACAAATAATTAAGTAACATTGACTTAAGTTATCTTAATATATATGTGTTTTTTGTTTTAGATAGGCTTGTATATAGATGAGACATTTTAACGACGATTTTAATTTCTTTATGCATTTTCTTATGATTGACAATTTTTGTGACTCAATGCAAAGACCTATATAGATAGATGTAATATATAGATCTTTGCTCAATGTGACATATTGTTAATACACAAAATGTCACATTTCTTACCTGTTGATTTACCTGGGGTTCATTGTAATTTGTTACAATTATCACCTTTTTAGACTTTCGTCTGGGATTTATTATATCAATCTGATTTTATTTTACAACTATATCGAAAAGACATATACTTATTTCTAAATGCCATGAATAATTTAGTACGTATTTGTTTCCGCCTATGAAATTTGTAAAATATTGACGGATTCGCCAAAATTTAGTGTTTCTACTTAATTCAAAGTAATATCACACAATTTCAAAACAATACTCCAACTTCTACAAATTAAACTTGTAAGGCTCTTTATTGTTTTCTGTACTTGACTGCCGAATTAAACAATCTTCCGTCAATGATCGTAAAATATCGGGAATGTTCGCAAATTTACGGAGACTTAAATTTTCACTTAAAATATTCGATAGTCGTGTTAGAAAAAGCTAAAAAGGACCAAAATGTTTTAAATTTAATTTAATAAAAATTAGTTTAAACAATAGCTTAATATTTTTTGCAAAATATGTAACCTGGGTTTTTTAAAACTTATAATTTGGATAAAAGATATTAACAATAGAATACGTAAGGATAAGCGAACAAATCTAACTTTCTCTACAGTTTCTATGTAAATAAAAGGGAAAATAGGGTGGCTATATTCAAAGTCAAAAAGGACCAAATTATCGTTAAGATAAATTAAAATAAAAATAACCATCTTAATCGGCAGAAATTTATCTTTAATATGTACTATGGGTTTTTTCGACTGTTTAAGCAATAAAAATGTAGTAAGGAAAAAACTGAATTGTTCCTTCATAATCTATTAAGAAATTCTTTATCGATTTTTGCTAACCGATGATGAGCAAAGTTAGATATGACATGGCGTATCTCTTATATTGTTTCTCTAATAAACTTGAATATTGACACAGATACGCAGTGTCACCAGAAAAATGAGTTTGAATAAAATGTATACAAATAATGGCCACTGACTGACCAAATAAAACTAATGTCTACCTTTGTATAAGCATATATTTCATCTAATATTAGAAATCTATTATAATTGAGTATAGATAGTGTGTTATGTAAAAGATGTTTTTACTTATTCAAACTGGTAGCGGTAAATACAGAGACAAATATAGAGACACGTGAAAATATATAAATTTAAAGAACCTGTTTGAAATAGATGAAACACGAGATAAAAAACGAACTTTGAAAGCCATCGAACTCGACAAATATGAAAAAAATTAGGCTCGGTTTAAGTGAGCCTGTTCATGGGCAGTAATGGAAATGCATTTTACAGCTTACGCCACCTAGCCCCGGGTTGAGCGCAACTCAGTATTTACACCAATAAAAAGTACAATTTCGATCCATCTCAAACGATGGTATGTATATGGCGGTGAACATGGAACCTTCAATGCGGTATTTTCAGATTCATATCATTCCGCGGCGTATGGTCCAAAGACAAAAGAATGGGGTTGCCCTAAACGAGAAAACAATGGGCGGAACTAAACAAAATAGAATTTTGACAGTGTATCTGAGAATAAAAAATCCTGCATATCACCGACAACGCCAAAGGCAAAATTTAAAAAGAAGAAAGTATAAGTACATCCTTAGGATGATTGAACAATATCCAAATCTATTTTGGCTGGGATATTGAAACCACCCATGTTCAAACTAGCCAAAATATTAAAACAAAAGTAATTTTAGCAGTACTATTGACATAGTACATAAGTATCATGCTCAAAGATATTGTGATATTGAAATAGATGAAAAGGAAACGTTGAATGCCATCAAACACGACAGATATAAAAAAAATTGCAGGAAGCACGCGACTTAGACTCAATACACTGGTAAACGGATAAGAACACTTAAACAGACAAACACTATTCTACCTTATTTTTTTATTTTTACCACCTTAAGTCTGTCGTAAGAAGTATAACCAGATACTAAAGGACATTATATTCAGAAGGAATTCAATTAAACAAAATTCGCTCCTGTGATTTTAAAAGTAATTCGTCTCCCAAAAGCATTTTACTCTAATTTCAACTAAATTTTTATAATGCAACACTAGTGCATCTTTCTGCAACACTAGTGCACCTTACCAAAGAGTGGTGCAATCGCTTTATAATTATACATTCAAACCAGTACAATATACTTGCTGCATCAGCAGCGTTTGAACCAACTTAAAATAAGAGTCATATCACCAGTCTTTATATTGTTATATTTAAAAATGAAATAACTGAATTGCAAACATGCAGATGTTGATAGGAAAGCCACTTTATCGATTTTAATGTGATGAAATACGAGCCTACACCCGGAATCATATGCCTGTGATAGAAAATACGCAAAGCTGTATTTGTTTCAGTGACAAGTGACAACTGAACAAACCTCCAGAGGAGCGAATCAAAACAATAAATAATTTAAACCGGACTCTGCTATTGAGGAGTCTCCCATCCACCCAAATGTTACATTTTATTTATTTAATTGATTATGTGCCCGTCATGTGTTTATGGTGGTCATATTAGTTAAGAAATACGATGGAGATATTTTATGTTTAGTTTGGAAAAAAAAGTTAACTGCACTTTATCATTTATTTTTCAGCACTGCACTCTACCATAAAGAATATTCGATCATTTCGCTGTGAAACAGTGTTTGTTTGACAAAATAATTTGTATTGGGTCATGAAATGTAATTAAATTTTGTGAGATTACAGACAATACAACCTTTCTTGGTGAAAAACATACCAAAAAACAAAATTCCCTGCACTTTAATCTGAAAATTCTTGTTAATATCTCGCCGATTCAATTTGCTTGTCCAAGCTAACGTGTGTTCCACTAAGTGTTAATACTCGATTTAGGTACCAATAGATTCGGAAAATGTGTAGCAGGTTCATAGCTATATCTCAATTATAAGAGTTATTTATAAAATGAGTAAATGTAAAAAAAAAACTTGCCAATTAAGATCCAGAATGACCGACTTTTGTTCACAATATGCATGCAGTTTGATTACCCACCCAGTAGACCAGCACATACTTATTTCATGTATGAGTTGTTTTTGGTATATTGTCCATTAATTTCAGAGTTTCATGCAAATAGTTTTTCATTTGTTTTCGTTTGTGCTTGGTAATTAAAACATGAATAAGACTACACTGAGCTTGCAAACATTAGTACATCCTTAGATAAGTACATTTCTTCACAAAATTCCAGGTTGCAATTAATATTTTCCCTAAAATTCATTTTTGAAATTTTAGCAAGTTTTCGCCATTTGCAATGTAAGTGACCCCTAAAACGGAGTAGCATCGCACAGATATTACGAACATTTTAATATTGTATATTAGAGCACGGTCGTTACAAAAATATGAATAATGATAAGTTAATATAATTTAATAATTTAAATATGTGTTTCTTATGGAAGCATATTTGTGCCACAACTTAACCACATAAAATAACGTGAAAATAATGGAGGATTTCGCAAAAAAAAGTTTTTTTTCGCGAAAACATCCATATTTTCACGATTAAAAAAGTTATGTTAACACGAATTTATTTCTGTTAGTGCTCTAAACTGCCACAACATAAAGATAAAGTTTTCATGTAAATAATGGAGGATTTCACGAAAACATATACCTTCACGAAACCTTAAAAATTTCACGAAAGATATTTTTGCATAAAAATAATGGAAGATTTCACGAAATCAGATTTCATGAAACGAAAAACAGATAACTTTTCATAAAAGCGTAACAATTTCACGAAAGATGCCAGTTATCTAAAAATTAATGTATATGTCGCCAACTCAAAGTAGTTTTTTTTCTAAATGACCACTCAGGTTCTCAAATATACCATTTCGAAAATACGTAGAAATTATTTCAGAAATCATGGAAGCATATTTGCACCACAACTTAACCATATAAATTAACGTGAAAAAATGGAGGATTTCGCAAAAATGTGTTTTTTTCGCGAAAACAGATAAATTACACACGAAAGAAATTAACACGAATTTATTCCTGATAATGCTCTAAATTGCCTTAACATTAAGATATAGTATCCATGAAAATAATGGAGGATTTCACGAAAACAGATTTTTTTCTCGAAAACAGATAACTTTTTTTCGCTAAAACATCCATAATTTTCACGTTATTTTATGTGGCTAAGTTGTGGCACAAATATGCTTCCATAATTTCTGAAATAATTTCTACGTATTTTCGAAATGGTATATTTGAGAACCTGAGTGGTCATTTAGAAAAAAAACTACTTTGAGTTGGCGACATATACACAGTCGTGACCAAAACGGACTGTTGCTGATTTGACTACAGGTTCTCTGGTCTCGGTAAGATCATTGAGTACCCGCCAATTCGCTTTGCAATGCAATAAGCTTTTAATATTTTATATGTTTGTGTGTTTGTGTGCTTTTGGGTGCAACAATTTTGAGCTGATGGATGGATTGAAGTTATTTCACCAAGACAACTTGTACTTGTTTGAGAACCTGATGGGGGTAAGCGTGAGGTTGATGCACCCTAGAACCTGCTTTAAACCCCCAGATGCAAAATGTTTTGCAACTTACCCATCCAAAGCGGTAACTCCAATGATGCTCTTTTTCGTTAATTGTTTGTGGTAACTTATTTGAAGTTGATATTCTTATAAACAAATGCTATCTTTTCCTCTCTACCGTTTCGCTGCGTGAGTAGGCTGTTTTATTAGAGTGTGGCGACTCCTGATATTTCACTTTGAAACTTTGACCCTGTCTTCGTGTTCTTGCTGATTTGACTCCAGGTACTCTGGTCTTGGTAAGATCATTGAGAACCCACCCCTTTGCTTTTGTGGTAGCGACCGAGAGTGACAGTCCGGACTGGACAGGACTGTCTGGTTCCTAGCTCCGAGTAGAAGACGGTCACATGGGGGACGCCAAACGTCATTCCAACTGCTGCTGCCATACTGTACAACCACTCTGCTTTACTACTCTGAATATTTCCGAGGGAAAGCCGGGTCTACAGACGGTTAGTGTTTTGTGATCATTCCTATTATTCTTGTTTCTAAGTAGGCAGTCGTGGGACGACGCCTGCTTTAGTTTGCAATGCTATTAGCTTCTTATGTTTATATGTTTGTGTGCTTTTGCATGCAAACTTGTTGAGTTGATGGGTGGTTTGCAGATATTTCACCAAGACAAATTGAACTTTATTGTTGATATGAGAACCTTTTTGGGCAAGTATGAGTTTGGTGCACTCTAGAACCTGGTTTTACCCACAGTGGCAAATTGTTTTGCCACTGACCGTTCCAAGGCGGTCACCCAAAGGTTCTCATTTTCATTCATTGTCTGAGGTGTCTGCTTAGATTACCATACTGCGTAGAACATACGGAAAACATTTTTGTATCTCACCGTCTATTGCGGATGCTCCGACAGTAGTTGAGCTTGTGTTAGGTTCGGCGCGGTGCAGTACAGTAAGTTGAACCCGTAAATACCCGTCATCTTATCGTATATCCATTGGATTAATGGCTGCTGCGCACCCTTTTTGTTATATAGTAGTTATATAGTCGTTGATCAAACTTTTTGTGTTTTAGCTAAAACCAGGCTCCTAACGTAAACAGTAGCCAATCAGCAGTATAGAATAATTCAAAGTAACTTTTGTTCTTGTGGCATACAGATTCGTTTTTATACAAACCAACAAACTTTCATTCATAATACATAATTACATTATAGCATTTTAACTGGTGTGACCCAATGTGATTTTGAAACCCACGCTTGGCTCATTGATACACATTAAATGGCTTAATAACAAACGTTGCTAGAAAAAAATTAAAACTATTCAAGATGTTAAAATTTCAGCTTTAATAGTCTAATAATGCATCCCTTGTTGTTTAATAAATGGTATTTCAATATTTTAGGTGCTGCTTTCCAACGCAGGCAAATAACATTGGACGGAAAATTTCATTTGTGGTATGTGCATTCTTGATTATAAAATGGAACCATGTTAAATGCTTTTAAAGTTAAACATACATGTAGATCAACACACATTGTATAGGAGTTGGGAAAGGCAATTTACCATAATAGTTAATAATTTATATATGGATATAATTTTCAAAAATCTCAGTTGTAAAAATTTGTTGTTTTTTTCTGCGATTGCAGGGCTATGAAAGGCCTAGAAAGGTTTCTTGATATGACAAAATTATATTTTCGTGGAGCACATGTAAGTTCTTTGAGAATATTCAGTATATTTTCATTTTTTAACCAGGTTGTCTTTGGAAAACCCTGCTTATTGGATTGGGGTATGTCGTAGGGCGGACGAGCGAGCATCATCATTTCATTAAGTTTTTTTGTTAAAGTTGTCCTTTTCTCTGTCCTTTAGTACCCGTTCTAGTCAGCACAGTTGTATGAAATTACAGTAGCAATTAGTATTATTATTAGAACTTGTTTCATAACCCCTGACTGTATTCTGTCAAAGTTATGCTCCCTTTTTACTTAGAATTTTATTAGGTTTGTTGTTTAAGTTTTTTCTCAGTAACTATAAAAACTAGAGCTTTAAAACTGAATATTATTGTCGGATATCTCAGTAACATTTACCAGGGCAAGTTTTATAACTCTTGACTGAGTGCATTTATTAAGGTTCGTAAGAACTGTATTTACTTTTACGTCCTTGGTCAGATAGGAAAAGAAGTATAGCAATCTTGGGTCGTAGTTTGAGGCTTTTATGATGGCCACTAAACACCCTATCACGAGTAGATTGTGTTATTGTAAATGAAGCCTGATTAGAAAAGAGTTCAAAATAACATAAGAAGAACTCTCCGCAATGAAAGGATCGGTATTGTTGTAAAGAAAATGCCTGGTTGTTAATGGTAGAAACTAACACTAAAAAAACAAATCATATCACAATAATCTATAATGAAAAGTCAATTTTTAGTAACAGTGTTAATTAAAATAAATTCTCTTTTTTATTGGGGTGGGGGTGGGGGGTATGTATTTGTCGACAAGGTGATATAGATATTGGCATCTTTTTAAAGCAGGCCGTCGTATATTTGAACGTGGCAGGTGCTTTTCTAAAGGAATAATAAAGTTTAGTTATTTAATAAAAACTTTAAATGCCTGACATTTATTTAAAAAAAAAACAATCTACCTGCTTATTAAAGTGTCCGTTTATAAAAAAATTCAGTATGGTAAGTCACTTTTATACTTTCAAAAACACAGTTTAGTTTTAGATACGTTAATTTTAAGTCCCCATTTCTGGGATTATTGTTGTAAATTATCAAATTGTGCTTGTAGACTGGTTGTAAAAGGAACAATATAATCTGCAAATGGAATTAAATACAAAGAAAATAGTTCAATATCAGTGTCAGATAATTCATTAACTTTTTTTAAACAATATCATTGATAAACAAGAGCTGCCAGAGGAGACAGCACGCTCGACTATTCGAATCATTTGATACAAATGTAATTTGAAGATTAAAACAATAACAACTATGGCCATACATTCATGTGTAATCAGGAAAAAAATTGACAAGTGAATGGTAAGGGAGAAATTCATTTCAAATAACAGAAATAAATCCTTAGTGTACCATAAATATTAAACTGAAAAGGGGAAAACTATGAAATATTTCGGGATTTGTTAGAAAACTTGTTAGTAATTTTTTATTAGAGACATTTACTTTTAGTTCAATATCAATCACTTCAGTAATGTTACAGAACAAACAATGAAATGTAGATATAATGGAAGTTTGAAGTTGATACCTTAAGTATTTGCAAAGTTATCGATGAAGTGAACTTAATTGAAAATATATGTGAAAAAAGAAACATTGAAAAACTTGTAAAGTAATTGTATTACAGTTATGGGTCTTGATGGTAATGATGTAGATTTTGATGGTGACAAAATATTCAAAGTTTCAATGAAATATCGAATAGTCGAGGTAAAAACTAAATGCAAAAGGGGCATAACTTACAGAAATATTTTCAATAGAGTTATGGATCTTGTTGATAATGATTTAGAAACTGATGGCAAACATATATTACTAGTTTCAAAGTAATATCTCCTGTTCTTTCAAAATTATGGGACAATTGCATAAATGAAAAAGGGGCATAACTTAAAAATATTGGTAGCAGAGTTATGGTGTTGTTGATAATGACCTAGATTTTGATGTTGAATATATTTTCCAGGTTTCAAGGTGATAGCTCAAGTAGTTTTAAAGTTAAGGGCCAAGTGTATATTTTGCTTAACGCAAAATTTAAGTGTTAAAGGGGCATACTTTGAAAAATATTAGAAGCAGGGTTATGGGTCTTGTTGGTTGTGATGTAGATTTTGATGGTGAAAATGTATTTCAAGTTTCAAGGCAATATCTCAAGTAGTTTTAAAGTTATGGGCAAAATGCATATTTTGCTTAACACAAAATATAAGAAAAAAGGGGCATAACTTGGAATATATTGACAGCGGAGCTATGGGTCTTGTTGGTAATGATGTAGAATTTGATGGTGAATATATATTACAAGTTTCAAGTTGATATCTCAAGTAGTTTATAAGTTATGGACCAAAGTGCATATTTTTCTTAACACATAATTTAAGCGAAAAAGGGCATTACTTGAAAAATATTTGTAGCAGAGTTATGGGTGTTATTGGTAATGATGTAGAATTTGATGGTGAATATATATATATTCAAGTTTCAAGTTGATATCATAAGTAGTTTTGAAGTTATGGAACAGAGTGCATTTTTTGTTTAACGGACGCCGACGCCGACACCGACGCCGACGCCGACATCGGGGCGAGTAGGATAGCAACCCTATTCTTCGAATAGTCGAGCTAAAAAGCAAGCAGCAAGAGGACTATGACTCCCCTTGTTTCACACCAAGAGTTTTAGAATTTTGGTTCTTAAAATTTGAGCCTATTTGGCAAGTAATATTTTACGTGGTTTATTTTAAAATTTTAAAAGGATGAAAAAAAAAATGTTTGTCAAAACAACTTTCGATGTCTGCATCCAATAAATGTCTTATGACATTCGCATTTGTCATTAATTCAGTCATAAGCATTCCGTCTTTCAAGTGAAAGTAGAGACTGATTATCTACAACTGTGGGATACAAGTATGCAGTTTAATTAGATAGGTAAACTACAGGGTCACTTCGTTTGCACAGACTGTCGTTCATGGTTATGTGTATACGGAGGAACTTCTCAATGCCTTACTTAACAATTTCACACAATGCAATTGTATATAATGTTGACTTCAAAATAATGTGTGGTTCATTTGTTGCTTATCAAACTTTGAGTAGTATAGTTTGTTTTTGTTGTTTTTTGCGTGTGACATACACTCATCTAAAGTTCAAATTGGCCATCAATCATATATGTTTACCATGTATGCTAGTTTCGTTTCTTCCCTGTGTCAAGAGAGGTTGTGAAAAGAACTGGTTTGTCTTTGAATCAATTATTAAATGTCTTTTTCATCTTTATTGACTTTTTTCTTCAATGAATCCCAAACTATTTACTTACACCACATGGTCAAAATTAGAACAGTCTTTAATTGAAAGGGAGGTAATTTAAAAAAATGGTACTTTGAAGGAGATTTATTTAAACAAAAAAGGCAATGATTAATAAGACTTTATGTTTTTATTACTAACGAGGGACCATGTTAAAACAAAAGTAGCAATTTAGAGCTGTTCAAAAGTCAATGCTCACAAAACTAAAGCTACAATTGAAGACTGCCGTCGGCAACTGATCACAAATAAAGAGTTAAGTCAATGTCATTCTAATGAAAAATGAAAAATTAAAAACAAAAAGTGACCAATTAGAACTTTTGGTGGGTGTACACTTAAATAAGACACTCGCTGTGAGAATCATTGGACTGGGTATTCTGCGCAAGAATGAGGCGATAAGCAAAACCACTTCGCTGGCTTTCTGTACTTTCTGTACGTTGATTTATTAATTGTTTTCGATGTAAGAAATGTACGATTATTCTTTCTTTCTTTTAGTATGTGTTGGGAGGCTTTGTTTCCCCCTTGTGTTTTTTTCTTGATTTGCGTATTTTGTATATTTTAATTTATATTAAAGATTTAATAGATCAAAGATGGTTCTAACTCTAGCACCTTTTCGATGACGTCGGTACGATGAAAATACCTCAGCACTTTCTTTGAAAAGGACATTGTTCGCTAGAATGACCTTTAAGTAAGATTTTTCCTCTTTTTCTGAGCATTTTTTTAAACTAGTAATTTAAAAAGCATGCTCTAGTTGCGGTATTTTGGCATACAAATAAATGATCATGATCCTTACCCGATTGGCTACATTGCCTTATAGATTACTAACTCAGTATTAACTGTTGTAACAATAGACACGATTCTATATACTTGTTGTTTATTAATGTTTGCTTTGTTTCTGCTGTCACTTAATATAAGTACTAGACTGAATGAATGAAGAGTTGCGGTCACAAAAACTATGTAACACGTAAGCTTGCACGAAGAGGAGCTTAATACAATAATACCCTCCTATAACTATCGGTGGAGATAATTAAGGTTGTAAGTTTACTTAAGATGGGTTAGTGTTAGAGTTTTGATTTAGGACTCGTTATACCATAGGAAGTCACAATTCTAATTAAAGTTCATTTTTCTACTTGTAGGGACTCATAATATTATGTCACGGTCATTATAATACATGTATGGCCGTGGAGTCACTATTGTATATTAAATAATGACCGGAGGTTACGCAAACGTTTTGACTGGAATTTTGTAACATGTGTTTCACTGTCATTGGTTGAAACTATGCAATGTACTTTCATTTAGTTGATGTGTTCTGGCTGTGAAATACATCCGTGATTTAGCATGTTTATTATCAGTTGTTCTTTAAGGTAAAGGATCGAATAGTTTATGTACAGAACTACCATCGATACAGCCTTTTCTGAAATATAAGCCAAGTTGCCTTTTGAGAACAATTGCTGACAAAAACACAGCTTAACCGTCTGGTGGGTAGCAGTGACTTACAAAGTGTGTATGCACCTATCAGAAGCAAAATTTGTGTCGGTTATAAGATAGCAGTTCTGACGATAGATTAAGTTTTTCAATGAGCGATACCACAACAAAAATACAAATTCAGATTAATAAATACACGAGTTCTTTTATTTCGTATTCATTTTAAACTTTCTACTTGGTCTCTTACTTTTCACTTTGCTGTTGTCACACATTTCTGCTTTTTTATCATTTAAGGCACACACACGCTTTTATTTGAGGACCCTTATGTCATTGGTCTTAAAGGGGTCACCCATACAAATGCTTCATAATATTATTTATGTACTGATTTTATTTTCACATAAAAATACATGTAGTCATAAAACCAAGGCTTGGAAGATTTTACAGATGTTTAATATTTTTACTACTGCTCATAATTATAAAGGCTTCATTAAACAATTTTTGCTGGTCAAGCTGTTGACTTTCGTCATCTGAAACTTCTTAGTTTTTTTAATTTGTAAATAGTGACACACAACAACTGAAACGTTCTGTTATTAATTGTTATTCCTGTTTTTCTGCCTAGGCATAAGAAAGCAAAGACGCTATTGCAAGATATTTGGTGAAGGTAAGCGTTAAGAGGGAGATGTATTGAGATCAGGCGAATAGCATGTCCGTTTTTCCGTATTTAAAAAAAACTATTATTATTATTATTATTATTATTATTATTATTATTATTATTAAATAATTGGAAGGTTACAGGAGAAAGGCTCTAGATTGATCTCAAAATTAAAGTGAAAATACTGTTTCCTCACACATCAGCCTACAAAAAGACAACGGTTACCGTTTTACAGTAAAACGATCCTAAATGTCAACGTATACACAGTGAAATAACTTATATGTTTCAGGATTTTGCAGCGGAATATCAGTATACCACTAGACTTTGGCAGTTTCCATATTTATGTCATGTGTCTCCAGATCTGGACACGGAACATGTTTCTGTTCATCAAAATGTGTTTTGCTTAGAAAGTTTACACTACCATTTATGCCATGGTAACATCTAAAGCAAACGGTATACGGCATAGATTTTAGGTAAGTGGTTTCATTATCCCAGCCAAAATAGATTTGGATTTACCATCGATATACTTCGTGGTTTTAATAAAATTTCCTTTGGCGTTCTCTGCAGATTTTATATTCTATTCTATTTGGTTCCTCCCATTGTTTTCTCGTTTAGGGCAAACCCATCCTTTTTCTTAGTAACATACGCCACTGTTCATGGAGCGGTGTCAATCTGAAATTTCCATGTTCACCGCTATATGCAATCCATCGGTTTGGGATGGATCAAAATTGTACAGTATGCATTACCATTACAGCCCACAAACCGGATTAATTTAAAGCGAGCCTGAAATATTTATATATTGTCGTGTTGGTGGCTTTCAAAGTTGCCTGACAACGGTTTCAAATTATCATAACGTTCATAATTTTATGTCTTCCGTATATATCTTTCTTAGTTGGCAGTAGCTCTAGCGCTATAGCTCCAGTACTGTTCAGTAGTGTTGTCTGTGCTGTGAGGCGGCCGTACAACGTGTCCCTTACATTCAATCAGTGCTGTTAACAATTACTTATATTTGTGTCAGTACTTAAGTTGAGCTCAACCCTTGTTTAGGCGGCGTGGACAGTAATATGCATTTCCATTATTGGCCATGAACAGACTCAATCAAACCGAGCCTGCCATATTTTGATATATGTCGTGATTTGTTGTTTTCAAAGCTCCCTTTTTATATTTTCTGCAATTACTTCAATGTAACAATCAAATCTATAGATAAGGAAATTGATCGACTTCGATATCTGGTTCTTAGATGCTTAATACACTTTTTGAGGGAGAATGCACCAATAAATTGCAATTAAAAGAAGTGAGATGTGCATATCGGGAAAATTAACTTTCAAGAGTCAAAACAGTATTTCGTTCAAAAAATTAACATAAATTTTCAAGGTTCCTCTTCCACGTTACAATTCCATCTTGTACGCCGAATGCGCATGTCTCAGTTTGTTAAGATTTGGATTCACTACCACCAGTGTAACTTAATAACAACTGACCCCTATAAAATAATTACCCCCGGTCATTATTTTATAATGAAAAATTAGCCCTTTATATTGTTATTCCTGCTTTTCTGTCGTGCTTAAGAAAACAAAAACGCTATTTCAAGATATTTGGTGGGCGTTGATGGTGTGATGTGTTGAGATCAGGCGATGAGCATGTCCGCTTTCACATTGTTTTACAATAACTATCATTAGTATATTATTATTATTGATATTATTATTATTATTATTATTATTATTATTATTATTATTATTATATTTGGAAGCTCACAGTTAACATGCTCTTTATGATCTCAAAATGGAAGTGTGAATAATGCTTCCTCACATATCAGCCTACGAAAAGACAGCAATTTAACAGCAATAAAGATTCAAAACAACGTATACACGGTGAAATAAATTATATTTTTACTTTCAAAAGAACTTATTTTCAAATTTTATGTACCAATATGATAAAAATTTTTATTTGTACAATGAACTTATTTTACACAACATAATAACAACAAAATAAGAAAGGTAGTTATTGCACACATACTTATGTGTGAAGTAGTGATAGTAGGTTTTTTTTATTGTTTAGTTAGGTTTAAGACGCTTATTGTTTTTAATTGGAAGATTACAGGTTCTTCAATTATAAATGCAACTGATCTTCAAGATTTCTTATCTCATCCCAATCAATGGTGACTCCTCGACATAACTTCATTGCAATAACTAATTTTTCCATGGTTGCGTTACTTGCCATTTTGAGTCGCAACTGTTTAAACATACTAAATATCTTCATTGACGTATTGAATGGGTTGTCTTCAATGATATGATCAATCTGCACTTGGGAAAGTCCTAACTCAAAACCAAGTAATTGCCAGTTGCTTCCGATACACTGTGATAACTTACTGAGCAACTTGTCGTTTAAAACATAGTTCATTTGATCATTTGGTAGTGGAATATCAGTATACCACTCGGCTTTGGCGGTTTCCATATTTATGTCATGTTTCTCCAGATCTGGACATGGAACATGTTTCTGTTCATCAAGATGTGTTTTGCTCAGGACGTTTATACTACCATTCATGTCATGGCTTTTGTGGTTACATCTAAAGCAAACCGTATAAGGCATAGTTTTACGTTCATCATCTGCCTTGAGCTTACGAAATTCATGCTTTATAACCGACTCTGCGAAACGACGGAAGCTGTTCCCTTGTTCGCATTGGATCTTTATTTCAGAGAGCGTTAACTTCACCAAATACAACTCAATGCAATCATTATTTAATCCGGACACACCTACATAATCAATATTCAGTCGCACGATGCAAAGGTTTTGAAAGACAAGGGGTTTGTCTCTCAGTTGTGCCACTGACCATCTTCCAGTCAAAGCAGCCGTCAACCGGTAAAACACCAATGAAACAACTGCAGAATTTACAAATTGCATGGCGAATCGTAAAGCTGATTTATCTCTACCTTTTAGAAAATCTGTTACTTCACTTTGTGTAGAAATCTCACGGAGAAAACTCGGAACAATATACCAGCCAAAACCCGTTGAATTGTTCGTATCTTCGTCGTACCGAGTGGCCTCTGCAATAATATGGTGTTTCGTAAGAAAACCTAACAAAATCTCCCTGTTTTTGAGGAACACGGCATTTTCCGTTTTTCCCCATTGGTGTTGTATGAGAGATTTCTCGAGTCTAGCTTCCGTCCGTAAGCGTTTCCATAAAGGCCGTACCGCGGGATCGTTCGTGCAGAAACGTTCGCTGGTAATAATGCTCTTAAAATGCTTCAATCAGGAACTGTGGGTGCATTTTGATGTGCTCTGAAATTGGTGACTCATCAAAGTATATATAAGTTCCCTTTGAGTGATGGTACTGCAAAAAAAGCTTAATTTGTTCCTCACTTCCTAATGGATATTCCTACGCCGAATCTACTGACTTTATCGCATCTAGCTGAATTATTTTCAGATGTTTCTTCTCGTTCAAAAGTTTTTCAAGTTGTATCCATTTGGCAGGTATCTCAATCGTACTGGATAAATTATCTCCAATTTCCATTACTGTGTTCCGCAGAGCATCAACTTCTTGGTCTTTTGATGACTGATTGTTTACTGCAAAATCTTGTGTGTAAATATGGTTAATCAGACAAGTGTTATCAAATAATTCACGAATATCTCTGAAATATTGCTGAATGTATTTATTTTTCGTTTCCTCGCTCCCGGGAATTTTATCCTTATGTGTTCCAACTAGTAATACCACTGGTTCCTTTCCGTCATCTGTTCCCACAAAAGAATGAATGAAGTTCATCCAAAACTGAATATAATGCGCCATGGTTTTTGATCCTTGTTTTGAGGGAAAGTCTTCGTCGATGACTTCCTGATTTAACGGCGTCGATAAATCAAAAAATAATAGATAAATTGCTTTCCTGCTATGGAACAGTGTATGAGTTGCATAAAATACATGGGTTCGAGGCTAGGTTTACTTCTAATTTCTTTCTCAAATTTCTTTTTCTGCTCCAATGTTAACATTGCTATCTTTTCATCATTATCGCTTTCGGGAATCACATTTGTCTGTTGATTATCTACGTCTTTTTTGGATGTATTGGGTGGATATTTTGAACCAAATTTTATATCTAATACTGCATCGGTTCTTTCAGCATTAAGTGTATTTGACTGAATTAATGTATGAGGTTGATTTTTGTTTTCAAGTTGACTTTTGTTTTCCGGCTCTGGCTCTTCGTTTGTGTCTGTCACATTTGCTTCATTAATTGCAGGTGAAGATGCGTTCTCGCTTTCACTCAATGCAACTCTCACAAGCCGTTTCAGAATCTTTTGTTCGTCATCTGGTGCTGCCTTTGTGTATGTAAGTTTTCCGTTTCTACTTTTTAAGCACTCATACTTCCCAATATCTATGCCATGCGTACTTTCCACATCCTGATAATGATTGGTAAAGTAGTCGTCTCATCAGAGAAGTTTTCCCCTGCCTGTAGTTACCGACTATGTTTACTCGAATAGACTTGTCTTTTTCTTTACCGTCCTTAAGAGACTTTTCATAAAGTTCTCTTGCATATGGGTCTTGATCTATTTCCTGAGAAACTGAAACATTTATAAATAATGTGATTTTAAAACTGCCACATTACAGTGTTCTGATTAAATGCATTAAAGCCATTCAAGAAACTTTATTTCAATTTTTATATTATAATAGATAAAAGACTCAAATAAAATAAAACAACCACAATATGAGAATACATAAAGATCATTATTAATAATTTGTTGTATCTATTTTAACAATTAAGGTGATATCATTTGTCACAATATACTGTTAAAGTTGGGGGAGTGTGGTTTCCTATTTTCATAAAATTTCATGTTATTTGATAATTAAAAATCTTCTTATTACTTCAGATATCAATTATAGGGCATATAAATGTTACAGGTCAATCAGGAATTATAAAAAATTAGAAATATGAAACAATTTCTCTCACTGAGTGTAGCCTTATTGCCGGGAGTCCAAACTTCCAAATTATCCACCATAGTATTAAACTACAGTCACAGGAAGGTTGTCTATATCAAGGTTAACAATGTCTTAGAATTTAGTTAAATAAACTTTACTAGAACAATAGTTATAAACAATGCAAACATTTAATGTCAAATTTTCCTTTTGTAGTCACTGGGAAAAACATGTTTTGCTATTGTTCTAGTAAAGTTTATTATATAAATGATCAGGTACGCATATTTATCTGAAGGTTCTTGCATTTGATTTTCGAAAAAGGAAGCATAAAGACCTGTTTGGACTTTTTCTTGTCGACCAAAAATCTGAAAAAGCAAGATCAAAATATAACCAATACGTTATTTTTCATGTGACAAAGGCTCATCTTGGTAAACGTTTAAGGCGCACAAACTAACAATTAACTAGGATTTCAATTAATAGTTGCAATGATCTAGGATTTCAATTACCAGTTGCAATCTAGGATTGGAGTCAAGATGCCTCTTTTTTAACGGCTGTGATCGTTAAAAAACAAGACACCGCCACAGGAAAGAAAATCTTTGTTGCAAAGGGTAACGTTAATGTTTGAACTTACATTGAAATAAGTTAAATTGCTATATAGGTAATATAAATTTAATATATCCCCAAGTAGGTTACTGGTGAAATTACATGTTTATTTAACACAAATTTCTTTATTTGCCACGTGGTACTTGTATGCACCAACCTCACATCTTCCAGCCAAGACCTCTAAAAAAGTATGCATCTTAAACAAATAATCGACAGTTTCAAAGACAAAAGAGCAAGGAATTAAATGGATCACACTGACAGGAATTAAATGTTTTTTTTCAAGACCATTATATTGTTTAGGAGTTAGCCGTAAGGTCAAGTAATGCAGAAAGAACTCTTTCAGAGGATTCTAGTATAAAGCATTACGCAAATTTTTTATCGAAATAAAACAACAACAAACAAAATTCGATACAAACAGGACGAAGCCATCTTTGTAGGAAACTCCCGCTACCACTCCCTCTGTTTTGCGGCATTGCTGTTTCTTTAAAAGCCTCTACCGTCCTTAAGTTCTGAAATGCAATAGTATTATATAAATATAGCTTCAGTGAAAAAGCTTATTGCATACGCAATGTTCCTATTAGGTTAAATATAATCGGTTTAGATTACTTTTTTTTTCGCTTAACTGAAAATCACATGGCAAATCTGATTTTTTAATTACAAAATGATCAGGTACGCATATTTATCTGAAGGTTCTTGCATGTGATTTTCGAAAAAGGAAGCATAAAGACCTGTTTGGACTTTTTCTTGTCGACCAAAAATCTGAAAAAGCAAGATCAAAATATAACCAATACGTTATTTTTCATGTGACAAAGGCTCATCTTGGTAAACGTTTAAGGCGCACAAACCAACAATTAACTAGGATTTCAATTAATAGTTGCAATGATCTAGGATTTCAATTACCAGTTGCAATCTAGGATTGGAGTCAAGATGCCTCTTTTTTAACGGCTGTGATCGTTAAAAAACAAGACACCGCCACAGGGAAGAAAATCTTTGTTGCAAAGGGTAACGTTAATGTTTGAATTTACATTGAAATAAGTTAAATTGCTATATAGGTAATATAAATTTAATATATCCCCAAGTAGGTTACTGGTGAAATTACATGTTTATTTAACACAAATTTCTTTATTTGCCACGTGGTACTTGTGTGCACCAACCTCACATCTTCCAGCCAAGACCTCTAAAAAAGTATGCATCTTAAACAAATAATCGACAGTTTCAAAGACAAAAGAGCAAGGAATTAAATGGATCACACTGACAGGAATTAAATGTTTTTTTTCAAGACCATTAAATTGTTTAGGAGTTAGCCGTAAGGTTAAGTAATGCAGAAAGAACTCTTTCAGAGGATTCTAGTATAAAGCATTACGCAATTTTTTTATCGAAATAAAACAACAACAAACAAAATTCGATACAAACAGGACGAAGCCATCTTTGTAGGAAACTCCCGCTACCACTCCCTCTGTTTTGCGGCATTGCTGTTTCTTTAAAAGCCTCTACCGTCCTTAAGTTCTGAAATGCAATAGTATTATATAAATATAGCTTCAGTGAAAAAGCTTATTTCATACGCAATGTTCCTATTAGGTTAAATATAATCGGTTTTGAACTTCATGCCATTTCTATCCGCCAACTGAAAAAACCCAACAGATTTAAGTTTTGGTAATCAAAACAAAGGACAATGACTCTGGTTTCTCTTGGTTCTAAGACTGACAAAAGGACTGGTGTTTGTTTGATCTTGACCGAACGTGATTATCGAAAGAGCTTGAAATCTTATGGTATTCAAAACTTTTTAAAGATTGACAAATGAGTGAATGTTTGTGTTGATAAAAGATAGGCCATTTCGAGGATTGTCGAAATGTTTGCAATTGTGTTCATCTTATGTGATCGAGCAGTGTCCTGAGAGCTTGTGAATGTGTCGACCGTATGTGTTCGAGTATTGTCAAGTTATGTTTTAGAAATAGATGAAAAAGGAACTATAAAAAGTGATATTATGCAAAATAGGAATCGCCACACCCACAAAACACATCCTCCCCACGCAGCGAATAAGAAGAGAGGAAAAGAGAGTTTGTGTTTATGTAGTCTCAGTATGTCAAATTCAAATAAGACACCACAAACAATTAATGAAACTAAGTACCCTTGGGGTTACCGCATTTAAACGATCAGTGGCAAAATAATTTGACACTGGGGGTTTAAACCAGGTACTTGGGTGCACCAACCTCACACTTGCCCCAACAGGTTCTCATATCAACACACAAGTAAAAGTTATCTTGGTGAAAACACTCCAACCCACCCATCAGCTCAACAATGTTTCATGCAAAAGCACTCAAACATATAAAACGTAAGAAGCTAATAGCATTGCAATGCAAAATGGTGGTTACTGAATGATCTTACCGACACCAAAGCTCCTGGAGTCAAATCAGCAAGAAGGCGATGACAGGGATAAAAGAAACAAATCGAACTTCTAGGTTCTTATACTAAATTATCCGTGCTCTTAACATCCTGTCTTACAGAACATATAAAAGAACATGTAATTAGGTATTGTGAAAAAGTCTTTGAAACCGCTGGCAAAAATTTATTTTGGTCTATAAAAAAAATCAAATGACGTTTTGAAGAAGCTTATGTCAAATAATTTTCAGGCGTTCTGTTTGTCTACTTATGATTTTTCAACTCTATATACTTGTCTCCCTCATAATTTTATAAGAGACAAGCTAACCAGTCTCATTGGAAAAACTTTTACTAGAGAAAATTAAACATTTATCGCTTGTAATGAACATAGGGCATTCTTTACAGATGGTTCATAAGATTAGCGAACAAGCTGTGAGATATAAACCCCGTAAGATGTTGCACGAGGAAAATCGCCGTCTAAAAACGGAATATTGACTATATTAAAATTAAAATCATCTCTTTTATCAAATATTTTAGAAGTGACGCAACCATTTTAAATGGATAGATTTAGATCAAGAAAGTTTGCTTGCTTTTCTGATGTGTTGAACACGATAAATATAAAATATTGCAGGTTCGGTTTGATTGAGCCTGTTCATGAGAAGTAATGGAAGTGCAAATTACTGTTCACGCCGTCTATCTTCGGTCTTAACGCAACTCGACATGGCACAAAACAGCGGTACTGATATAATATATGAAAAGGGAAACTATAAAAGCCACTGTATAGGACAAATATCAAAATATTTAAGCTTGGTTTGATCGAGCCTGTACATGAGCAGTGATGAAAGTAAAATATTGCTGCATTTTAATATCACTCTGCATCTTCATGATGTCAATATCCAGTCTCGTGCGTTATATGAAGACGTTTACTACCAAAAAAAATTGTCTGTTACGGTATCATAGAAAAAAAACTACACCCGTATAGCTAGACAGTATAGAGAGACAGAAAATAAATTTTAATCAATTTTTATAATCGCACACAAAGAACTAACAAAGAAGAGAACCTGAAGGGTTACAACGTATGAACGGTCAGTGGCAAAGCATATTGCCCCACCAGTTTCTTGAGAATAAACACAAATTGCCCTGGTGAGTGAACTCAAATAAACCCACCCTCTCATCACATTAGTAGAAAAAAACTTTTAAAATTCGGAATGTAATAAAACAAAGCAGAAGAATACCCGGTAAAACCTAGTGCCTTCAACACTCTCGCCATAGAGTAGCAGTCGAAAGGTCTAAAGCCCTGTGTTTCGTTTGACAAGCTTCCGAGTTTTAAGCTTTTAAACGGTGAGTAAGGTAGGTCCCGAAAGGTCCCAACAATTAAAATAGTCAGACCGGCTAACCAAAGCACCTAAAAGTGGTCAAGACCCTGCATCTGGTGCTAACGTGTATTTAGTTTGATAGGAAATCTTTCTTATAAACTCAAAAATCGTTAGTCTCTAACAATAAGTTAATTCAATCCTCGAGTAAGACCAGTCAAATACCATGTTTCCGCGCTCTCTTGAAACCTGCCTCTTGTGTTCTTCTTCGCATTTGTTGCCAACAAGAATCAACTGCGTTGCCTCCGTAGCATACTGGAATAAAGGCACATGTGACAATCAGTTTTTCTTTAAATTTAACTTTAAATATAACTTTTCGATGTAATCCTATTAAAATGCATACTAAAACGCCAGCAATTTTAGAAAGATATTTCAAGTAATTTCGCAACACTTACTATTTTTGTAGACCTTTTAGGATTAGGTACAAGTTGTTTTCTTACCTCTCTGATATCTTGAATCCATTTTTCAACACTCTGGAAAGATTTCTTGTTTGTGACATCATAAACCAGCATAATGCCCTGAAATACACGTCGTTGACTAAATGATAAGTATACTGTTATGTGAAGACACAAACTGGAAATATGTTCAATAATAAAGAAATAACCAAATTAAGTCATCAACAGGGTGAGAGTCTCAGTAGTACACTTTTATGTATTTATATTTTGTTGTTGCCTATCTGAATCCGTCGGTATAATTTATTAGCAATTATCTTTAAAAAATATGATATATTACATTTTGTTAATATATCATTTTTTAATTCATTTTATAGGTCATGTGACTGTCAAAAAGTCAATAACGTACTATAGCTGGCAACAATTTTCATCCAAAATTATCATGATTTCACCTTGCAATTAAAACAATTTTTATTGCACAATCTGTTTCATAAATAGCTATTGTTTCACAACCACCATTTTCTCTTAAAACTTATAACATTTGGTGTCGTATATATAAGAAAATAACAGCGGGTTTTCCTTAATGTTCCTTTTATTTAATAAACTGTTTTCCTGAATTCATTTATGATGATATTGCCCCTACTGGGGGGCGAACCCGTACGGCGTCAGTGCCCAGCAGAATGTCTTTTTTTAGACACTAACTAGACACTTACAAGAAATTATTATCAATAACTTTGAAATATGGGTTTTGTCAAGCGATATTACAGCTCTAATTACCGTTTGACAAAAACTGTAGAGATGTTGTTTTTTTTCTTGAATCGATTTTAATGATGCGAACACTACATGGCTTATGGTATGATTTCTTTATAATCCTAACGTTTTTTTTTCAATTTGGCGAGAACAGCGGCATGCATTTTAAAAGCTTAGTTTCCTTGCAACACATCATTACTCAGAAGCATGAAGTATTATTTCTGGTAAACAAGCTGGAGCCGTTATTTTACCCCATCGACCCCTTCTTTGTCGAGCTTGTGCTTGCGTCAGAGAAAATATTGATCCGTATTTAACTTAGTGTGCCCCGCGATAGTATGCTGTTGTAATAGATCTGAAACGTTCTTGGCCTTCAGTGTCACTGAAACCAATGAAAATAAACTGTGTGAACATCTAGATTACCAGTCCATGCCAGATATATCTTTTTATTACGTACCCATGAATGATTCCAACCAGAAGATGATTCTTGAGAATGGTGCAATGTGTCAAATTAGATAATCCGCACCAAACTATGGTCTTCTGATTTCTTAACAGATGGACTACTTTGTGTTTGCCAAGTGTAAGTTTTCGGTTTTCTGCGGCATTTACCAAATTCCAAAACAGTAATGGGAAATCATTTCGCTATTCTATATATCATTATTTAAGTACCATTTCTTGTCGCGTGTGGGTCAAAAAAATGTACGATACGATACAGACTGCATACTTTATCAATTTTCCATTTTTATAAATCTATTGAAGGTTATTAAGTGTTAAATGAAATAATTATAATGTTAAGATTTACCATATTTGAAGTTTGATAGTTTTTCCTTCGAGTTGTATTTGCTTTTTGAAGTCAATATCTGTAATTCAAGAATAAATTAATACATTGATATAACCGGTATTTATCATTGCTATTCCAATAAATTTGTAAAGAGCTCTATGAATCACAAACGTGGCTATTCACCGATAGTCTTGTTATCGAATCTGGACAATGTTTTTTGTTTAAAGGTTTAAAAGATCGGATATACGCGCATAAACAGGAGATGTTTTGACTTAGACGTTTTGACTTGGAGCGTTTTGACTGTAAAGCGTTTTGATGATGTCTTGAATATGTAAAAGTATATTTCTTTAATTTTTTTATCAGCCTTTATAACATACGTTTAGAAAAAATAAAATAGTTAAGAAAAATATCTAGTCCCTAATATTATGTTCAATTCTAATTACAACCAACACAAAAACTAAGCAATAAAACAGTTTAAATGCCAACATAATTAATATGATACTGACGACATTGAATGAGTTCCATTAATAGCGATCTTTCAAATACGAAGAGAGAAATCTGTATTTTTATTGATTTATCATCTATTTACGTGACCAGACAATAACAAGGTCAAAGATATTTTTACAAATACTTCATATTGTTAACATTTTTAGACAAAAGGACATCACATATTGATTTGACTGCTATAAGTGTGGGTGTATTAGGATATATTGTATTGACCAAAGATAGAAAATTGTTATTATTAATATTCAAGAAAATCCAAAAGGTACCACGGGATGCTGTTCAGTGGTGTTATAATGTCAAGAACCAATCATAAACATGTATGATGATGAATATTGATTAAAACAACCTCATTGGTTTAATATATAAATTTAACGTAAGCGAGACTCTTTTATAAACAAAACCTCAATCAGTTTAAAAATAAAACTTACTTATTGTGCTAATAAAAGTCTGATTGAATCTGTCTTCTGAAAATCTGAACATAATCCCAGTCTTGTCGATATTAGAATCGCCAACAAGCAATATCTTAAATAAATAATCGTAGTCCCTTTTAGCCAATTTTAACTTAGGTATAGTTCAAACTTTCAAAAATAAAATCTGCCATTTTTATACACTTAAATAATAAAACGTTTACAATTTAACCACGGAGTCAAGGTCACAATTTTACATCCTGTTTATTCTACAAAGCACGTACACAAGTACAGTAAGGATGAAAGATCTGATTCGAAATAAAACGAAAATATCATTTATCATGTTCGAATATTTGGGGTGTGGTTTTACATAACAAGCTACCAGTCGGTAACATACTGGCAACATTTACCTCGGACAGTCTTTGTTTTAGATTTGACCGCCATGAAAATTCTAAATAAGATATAAGCGAGCAAAGTTAATTGCTGTTGCACTTAAACATATTTATAATCTATAAATCTTTAATTCGGAAACTTCTGGTTGCAGTTCACTTATTTTTAGAATTGAAATTTGCACTTTATACATGACATGAAATAAATAAGGCATGGTAGGTCAAGAACGTTACTCAAGTGCTACAAAAGCGCATACTCGTTGAAAGAGCTTAGTCACCTTGTTTATTGTTAGTCGGGTATGACGTGTAGTCTGAATCATTCAATAGCTCTGATTTCGCAAAGGCAATCAGTACGTCTTAAGACATTGTTCGTTTAAAAACCAGACGCTTCAAAACGAGGCTCGTAATAAGGATATTAGTATGGAACACCGTTGTTGTCTCGTGAAAATTGGTTGTTAGACTGTCGCCCTGCCGATGTCTTTAGCTGGAAATCGAAAAATCATATCCTTCGGCACACGCACTTTTTAACTGTATTATTGCGCCCACAGCCGTGTTCAAGTAAGCTGGGTTCTGCGGTTACCACGAGATCTGATGGAAAGTTTATTCAGACGTTGCACGCAAAATAGTTATCTTATTGCAATCTTAGAAATGTTTTAGAATGAAATCTTTTCAATAAGAAGCTTGTAGTTTTTGTCTAAATTTGGACCGTTTGGTTCAAAATTACGTCTGAAGTGAAAAACTTTGCCCTACAGCCATTTTTGTATTTCTTAAGATAATTCTTTGGCATACACTCATGGCGACCTTAGAAATATTTAACAGTGAAATCACTTAGATTTAATTTTAAAAAAATCTATAAATTTCCCAATTACGAAAAGAAAAAAGTGTTAAGACAATTTAGAACAGTAAAGAAAAATAGTTAAAGATTGAAATCCCTAAAATTCTATTTGCAATCAAACACAAAAACGAAGCATTGCAAAACAAAAACAGTTCAAATGCCCACATTATCACTGTGATACTGACAAAGCTAAGATCCTTTAAAAGATCTTTTAATTATAAAGAGAGAAATCAACAATTTTATTTTTGTCATCAATTTTTCGCAACCATGAAATTAAAGGCCAAACACACTTTTACAAATATCTCTTACTGTATACATGTATTAAACAAGATGATCTTAGATACTGTTGTTAGTAACTCATTACCCAGAAAGGCATTTAAATTGATGTTTAGTGTGGCTTTGTTTTTGTCTTTGGATGCAGAATTTGTGGATTTTTAGGTCAAACTTTTTTTCTTTACTGTTCTTACTTTTCTTAACGTATAACAATAAACATTTTAATAAACAAATAAACAAAACAAGATTTATTTATGAAAAGTTTGATGTAACTGCATTTTTTCCGTTAGGGAGATTTTGGTATTTTTTTTTCCTTTTTTTCAATCACAATCAGGGTTTCACTTCTCGTACTTGTACTTACTCGAATACCAGTTTTCAAGTACTCAGCAGGACTCAGTTCTCATCTTAAATTACGAGTTTTAGTACTCGTACTTATTTAAGTACTGAAGAAAAGTGGTCAGTACTTGTGAATACTTTACAAGTACTGTACGAGTACTTTCACACTTCAATGAAATAATATGAAATTAAATACAACTTAACCTAATAAAGTGTGTATAAACATTAAATGGTAAGAAATAATTCATTAATATGACATATTGGGAAGGGTAATTAAACCACTTTTGTATATGCTGTTATGTACTTACTATTTTATACTTTTTCATGCATTATATTCAATCATTAGATAAACGTGATAATTGTCAATGGTTGAAATACCTTACTACAATTAACAGTGCATTCTTTAAGATTATGAGATTTAGCAATGGAGTCAACAGAACTGATTATCACCTTATTATAATACAATGGAAGATAACATGTTTTCTCACCTTTGCAAATATGATTATTGTGAAACCCGATAGTTGTAGATGATACTTTGAAAGGCTCATGATATTACTATGGAATACCTGTGACTATTGACAGTCGAAATAGTTGTTGATTGTCAATTTTTTTTCAATAATGGAATACTTATGATTTCTGTTTGTGTTTATATATTTTTTGTCTAGTGACAATGTTATAATTATAAAAAAAATACTAAGTTTTTGTAAAAGCAAAATACTCGTGAGTACATTTAGTAGTACTCAGTACTTACTCAAGTAAAAGTGAGTATTCAGTACTTACTCAAGTACATCTTAAGCATCCAGTACTCAGTACTTACTCAAGTACTGAACCTCAGTAATCAGCGAAACCCTGATCACAACACGATGAAAACTGCCATAGCAAACAACGTGACAGTCTAAAACCATTATCACGATGAGGCAGCCACGGCGTACCATATATTTGCATTCATTTATGTAAAATTGGGTAGGCAAGTACTTAAACGTCCTTTGTTTTATAAACCATATACATGATTTTCTAACTCGATATCATATTACCTAAATTTTACTTTGCTCAGTGTGGAAGAAATATGGTTAAAGCACTGTGAACTAATTTCCTTAGAAATCGCGATTGATTTTAGATTCGTTTACCATACAAAAGCGCCACCTGTTGGTCAGACTTTTTATATAGCGATGTCTCTAGACGTTCGTCAGAGCAGCGTGACACTGATCAATGATCCAGACTAGTATGGCGTGTTGTATTCTGGAAGCGCTAGACACCGGTACACGACCGTTGACGGGACACTTCGTCGATACATGTTTACGTCCAGTTAAGGTCACCTCGGGTTGATACGACACTGCTTCGATACGAATCTAGGTCGATACTACACTACTTTTGAACATTGTCTCAGCTCGGTGATACTTCCACTTCCGGGTGTCTACTCGGTTCGTTACGCTTCTTATTCCAGGCTTGGTTTAGCTCGGATACGCTCCATAATTTTCGCGGATACAGCTTGAGGTCTTCATAGTTGGATAGGCATCTATTTAACGACGGCGAACGGGCTAAATAACTTTCCAAAACTTCCATAAACAGACGTTTTTGGAACATCGAACTGTCACTTTAGTGCACCTACACATAGATAACACGTCACTTTCTGGTGTTTAAGCAAGTATTAAAACTTAGTCATATCCACAACAAGCCACCAACCAGAATTCTTCACTAACACCATTTTGTTGTATTTCTCAATAGCGTGAATACCCCAAGGTACTAGATAAAATAAGGTTTCAAAAAAATTGTTAACTGATGACACATAGGAAAATGATGATTGTCAACTTTATTTATTGTTTTGTGAAAAGATATTCAGTTTTAAATCATCGTGGAATACTTAACTATACCCAACAAAAATAGTTCTGCACACAAGTGTTCTTGTGCGTAAATTTTATAATGTAGCAAACAACTGGTAAAAATACTTACAATTATATCAAGATTAATTGTTTGCCATGTTAAAGACGAAAACGGAATAGAACTTGTTTGGTAAATAACCTTGAAATATCAGTTTGAGTGTGATAGGGGCCAACAGTCAAAAGTTGCAAAATTTGCTGTATCAAGGTAGAGGTTTGAAATCTATGCAGCCAAAGTTGTATACATGTAGCAATTATAAGAATGCACTGTGATGATGACAACAGAAAGTAATCAATAGTTGATCCCAAGCCATTTCTAGCATAACACTCAAACTTTAGAATTTATTAATTAAATTATCACATTGTCTAACTTACTAACCAAAAGATATGTCATAACAGTTTAGTGATGATTCGAACAGTTTCAATTCTTTATACGAGTCTAAGCATACTTTTAATTAATTGTGTAAGAAAAACGGTTATTCAATCCACATCCAATTTTATTTGAGCAAAACAAAACTGCATTGTTTGAAATTTATATTAATGTATTTCCTACGTCCACCAAGGAAGGTTTTCATTGTTAATTTGACTGTAATGGCAAATGCCACCTAGACTTCTTTCTCAAGAAGACAGAGCACGTGCAGTTGATCTGATTTCTTTTATCTACCTGGTATTCTTGTTCACGAATTAAACCTAATTCCAAAAATGAAAATTCGTTGGCTGGTGAATACGAGGAGCGGACGGCACATCCAGGCGCAGACACGGTAAGTTTTTTCATACTTGACAGTGGTGTAGACAATTATCGTTTTCGCTAGTTTTGATTTACTCTTGGAAAGAAATTTCGGCTGATTTTAAAAGCCAAATGAATTCTGCACATACCCGTTGATTTCTGAAGCGGTAGAAGGGATGATAATCATTTTATCGGGATTAAAATATGGAAGTTTGTGATGAAATCTTGAAGATCTGCGTTTTATAGCAAAATGCTCCATACATCTGAAAATCTGCACAAGTCTGTTTGAACTATTGGAAAATTAAATCATTCCCCCTGGCAATTTGTAAAATATTAGCACAAAAAGACTTTTAACAAATTCGCGAAGGCTTAGTGAATAGAGCTGCGGTAACGGAAATTGGCAGGTCCATGGAGCAGAACGCGATTTTATTGGCGGGGACCAGGAGCAGATATAATCGAGTAGGAAAAATCGTTTGATATATTGTTTTGACACCATTTTTCGTCCTCAAAAATGAAAGTTTGTTGACATACAGTGATAGTATTGTCCATCCGTATGTCTGTTCATGTCATAAATTATACAGAAATCATTTCTAAAGGAGTTTTGTAAGCTTGTGATGCATGAACTGTCATTAGTTAACGGAGTTTCCGCTGGTTTATCAATTTAAGCCTTAGTATACGTATGTTACTGGATGATTTTAATATACTTACTTTTTATCAGCTATTTGTCGTAAATGCTAACTTTTGGCGAAAAACGGCTTCAATCTATTTTTGAAATTGTGGAGTTAATTAAGCATTAAATTATTTATCAGCCTGTGTCTTTAAAACATGGTTAGCCATCATTTCGTCATTGAGGTGAATGAAATAAAAACACGCTGGGTATTATCAGCTTCAGTCGAAACATAAAAATAAGCTGTGGACTACATCTGTACACTATATCTCTTCTCACGTAAGAAAAAACTTTCTTCGATGATTTAAAAGAAAGATTTAACTGTTGGTTATGGAACTTCTTCTGCGAATATTTTCACCATATGTTTTAATTTACTAAAACACAATTTGCGAAAAACGACCATGCCTTGTGTACAGTGTCTAGCACAGTTATGTACGGAGTGTAAATGAAAAATTGCGAGTGTACGGTGTGAAGTAGGTAACGAATTCAATTATCAGCCAAAATTAACTTAAACTTTTGTGCCTGAGCATACACATACACTGATTAAGGAATTGCGTTTAGCGTCGAGAGCAGGGAGCGTGAAGCTGGGTACAAGTTTTAGTATATTCAAAGAATAAAAGTGTTTAATTGAACCAAACACATTATACTTAACACAAGTTTTTGCTTTCCAAAAAGCTAGTCGGTCGTAAGCAAATAAATTAATAGAATAAGTATGTACTCGTTCTTGCATTTACTTTTGGACCAATGGAAGTCAAGGATATGTCCAATTTTTTGTCGATCAAAGTCACACAGATTGTATCTGACAAACTATTTGTGAATTTAGTTGAAGTTTCAAGTTTATTTCCATTTACATTTCTCTGTATATACAAAACATAAACAGGAGAACATATATACATTGTACAATGCTTTTACTTTAAAGCATGCAAACAAAGTTAAACGGCTTTGTTTTTTGATTTATTGAAACATGAAGAAGACGTGTAGCGGCAAAAGACATTTATATAAATAATCATGTCTCTAGTAGACGAAATTTATTATTTTATTAAGGACGTGTAGAAATAATGACGTTGTTCAAGCACGAACGAATCGGATGAATATGTTACATTAACGCGAATAATCAAAGAGGTACCATAGAACTTTCCACAGTCGATCCTTATTCGTACAGTGAGCAGAAAAGCGATGCTTATAATATTCAGTATTCATTACCAACATTCATAAAGTGTAGTTTTAGTTTGGCCATAGATCTCGTCAAACTTGAAGTTGATGAGCGTTAGAAGACAGTAAACAATAAATTAGGATGTTGATGCATTTATCATTTTCACTTAAGCTTTATGTTGCTCATATCTTTTGTTTTTGTTTGAACGATTTTCTCTGAAACTATTACAGAAACTAAATAAGCATTATTTGTATTTAAATTAATCTATCACCAAAGAAATCGTCGTTATGCCACTGTTCTGAAAATTCTTCACAACTATTTCTCTACTTTAAAGGCTGGGTTTGCATTGCTTGCAGTATATTCTAGTAGATCGCCCTTACATAGAAATGATAGTGCTTTTGTTGCTACCCTTCCGAGAACATTCACCGAAATTGCTCTGGAAATCGCAAAGAAATTGCAAAATTGCTGACCTCTTGTGTTTACTTTAAACAATGGTCACCTCGCATTCTCTAAACTTCCGTTAACTTCTGAGAACATTCACAACATTTGCACTGGAAATCGCAAAAAGCAAAATCTCTTTAAAAGACAATATTTTGACAATTAAGCAAATTGTGAGCATTCGTTTCCTCCTAAATGCTTGTTAAAAACATCTCTTTTTTGCTATAAGTCTCTACTATTTCACGACCTTATGTTTGGTGATTTATACCACAAGAAAGAAAATTTTTAATGTTAACACATGGGTAGAAGTTTCCATCAATTTTCAAAAGTCATCGCTTGGACATGAGTTGTTTTTTTTAATCCGCATTATTTCATCTAACATGGCATACACTAAAATTGACATAATTAAAACAAACAGACAAACAGACAAAACCAGGAAAATGTGCGAGAACCAGCAATATGACATGTTGAAGTTCAGAAGTCTAACGAAATTGTTGAAGAAAAGAATAGTAAATATAATATGTGTGAGTCCCTGTCAGGCTGCTCATCCCCCATCCGAGGACAGTGACGAAATTTTGTTGTTGAATATAAACTCTAGATTTTTGAATACAATTACAGGCATGTGTTTTTGGTTAAAAGTTTATGCTAATGACCGACTAGCTTTCTGTTAACTTTTGTTTATAGACAGCCTTTCCCGCCAAAGTCGGATATTCGTTAGTCTCTAAGCAAAACATATACGATGTCTTGCTTTTGAAAAATAAAATCAATATAACGGATCGAATCTATTTCATATATGGGATCGTCCTGAAAAGTTGTGTGATTCAAATAAAGTATCGGTTCAACTTATAAGCAAATAATAATTTGCTATGAAGGTTTGCATCACGTGACTTTCTAAAAAAGACGCATAACATTATTTCTACACCCTGTAGAAAATACAACACACGTATGTTTATATAATTTAACATGTCGTTATAGATCATCTCAATTTCTGATTTGATGTTACTACAACGTCCAAATATTGTTTCATCAACATTTAGAATACTTTTCTTGCAAATGGGGGAACGGAATAGCATCCTCAAGCTCTAGACGGGCGGCTTGGTCTAAAGTGACCACGTCCGGTGCCGCTGTTATCCGGTGTTACCCTTCAACGTTCAAGTTTGGTCCATTATAATATGTCGGTCATCAGGATGACAAAAAATTAAGTATACAAGAAAAATGATTATCTACATTAAAGTCTTTTCCGGTAAACGTCTTCTCTATATATCATGCAGTGACGATATATAGCCTCTACACTTTCCTTGTGCATGAGTATTAGAAACAGGTGGCATTGTCTAAATTATCCGTTATGGACCGTGAAACACTTTTAAAGATCTCAAGTATGGTCGATTATAATATGTCGGTCATCAGGATGACCGACAATAAATATTAATGTTAGAACACCGTTTCCGTCCGTCTTTACCACTTTTGATACGTGACCATAACTTAAACGAAAAATGTTGAAATCTCATAGACCTTAGTTCATTCCAAAATCTCTAGAACGTTACAGTAGAACTCCAAAGCGATAATCCCTCGGGTTCTAATTTTTGTTAATTGTTTGTGGTGTCTCTTTTGAAACTGAACATTATATTAACCATGCTCTCTCTTTCTCTTCTTCTTCTTCTTCTTCTTCTTCTTCTTCTTGACGTTGTGGGGAGGCTGTTTTTTCTGAATGTGGCAATTCCTGATATGCATTTTTGACCTCTTTTCGAAAATTTTTATTAAACAATATTTAATCATGTTCAAGTTATGCATTGTTAAGTGAACTAATGCAGGTTTAGGATTTATTCTTTTTATCCGGTCTTCGGACTTCATTTAAAAACAAACGTATGAAAATTATCTTTGGTAAAATGGGGAAAGACTATATTGCTGTTTAGTAAAACTTGTGCATATCTTTAACGAGATTTTTTTAGTAACAATAAATTAACGTGGAAGAAAGTCTATATTTTATTATTTCCTACCGATTTGGAGAAAACAAATGTGTTTTGGGGCTTCATGATAGGAAAATATCAACATAATGTCAAGAACTAGGTTACGCTTCAACGCAAATTTAACCAAAAACACAACATGCAGAAAAAAGCAAATACAGTTGAACCTCCCTTAGCAGCCACCTGCATTCAGAAACCACCTTTCTCAAACAGCCAGTTTGAATATGTCCTAAACTGAAATCTTGTTCTTAGTCTTTAAAAGCCACCTGCTTTATACAGGTTAACTGTACTGCATTAAAACCAGATAAAATTGTCTCACAATTTTGTTAAGTTTACAGAAATCGATAGAGTAATGACGGAGAAATGAATTTAAACATTATCTGGTGTGAACTTGACGTCAGTCATTCAACTTTTGTTTTTGGTATTTTGAGGTGCTTTTTTCTGTGAACGATCAACAACAGTGTGTCAAATGAATAACCAGCGATAATGCCGTTTACTCATAGACGTTTTTGCAAAACAAGCTTACAAAACTCCTTAAGTAATGATTTCTGTATATTTTATTACACGAGAAGACATACGGAGGGACAATACTAGCACTATAATACTATACTATCACTAATGAGGACGAAAAAGTGTCAAAACAATACATCAAACGATTTTTCATACTCGATTATACCTGCTCCTGGTCCCCGCCAATAAATTCGCTTTCTGCTCCATGGAGCTGCCAATTTCTACCCCAGCTCTATTCACGAAGCCTTCGCGAATTTGTTAAAAGTTTTTTGTGCTAATATTTAACATACTGCCAGAAGAATGATTAAATTTTCCAATAGTGCTTACAGATTTATGCAGTTTTTCAGATCTATGGAGCATTTTGCTATAAAACGCAGGTCTTCAAGATTTCATCACAAACGTTCGTATTTTAATCGCGATAAAATGTTTATCATCCCTTCTACCGCTTCAGAAATCAACGGGTATGTGCAGAATTTATTTGGCCGAAAATCAGCCGAAATTTCTTTCCAAGAGTAAATCAAAACTAGCGAAAATGATAATTTCCTTCACCACTGTCAAGTATGAAAAAAACTTACCGTGTCTGCGCCTGGATGTGCCGTCCGCTCCTGGCTCTGCCGGTTGACGGGTGTGTTATTATATAATATAATTTTATTTATTGTTATTTCTGCTTTTCTGTCAGGCCCAAAGAAAACAAAAACGCTATTTCAAGATATTTTTTGAGAGAGAAATATTTGTGTAGATATCAGGAAAATCGCAGGTGCGCTTTCTCTGTGTTTTTTAAATAACTGTCATCAGTTATTATTATTATTATTATTATTATATTTGGAAGCTCACAGGAGACATGTTCTAGACTTATCTCAAAATTGACGTGTGAATATTGCTTATACCAACGTATATAACAAAGTAAACACAAGTCAAACAACGTATACACGATGAAATTACTTATATTTTTACTTTCATCCGAACATATTTTCAAATTTCATGTACCAATATTGTAAATATTTATTTGTACAACGAAAACTTATTTTACCAAATTTAATATCAACAAAAGAAAGGCAATTGTTGCACAAATATTTATGTGTAAAGTAGTGATATTATATAGTTATTTGGTTTCTTGACAGGGAATGTGAGGATATATTGCCGGTCTGGGTGTCATATTAACCGAGCCGCAGGCGAGGGATAATATGACACCCAGACCGGCAATATATCCTCACATACCCTTTCAAGGAACCAAATAATTGTTTTATTATACTGCAAAGACTTTTTCAGACAAAAATAATTTGAAATTTCGATTTTTCATTATTTCGCTTATTTAATGCTGCACGGCTTAATTCCCCTCTGAGAACCTCAATAATTTAAAATTACATGTCTGACGTCATTAATTTACCTGCATGACGTCACTTCTATAGAAGTTGAATGGATTATCGATTTGATATTTATTTACAAAATTTGAGAATAATCTGATCGTTTTCAACGTTAAAAACATAACACAAATATTTTCTGTAACAATTTAAGTAATCTCTAAGCATACCGCTTTATAATTTACAAAATCGGCTTCAAATTATGCATTTTTCCAGAAATTCAAAACAAAATGGCGGACGACATCAAAAGGTGGGAGGCCAGAGGGGGGAATTAAGGCACGTGCGTTCATATCTACGGCCGAGCCGTAAATACGGATATACATCAACGTCAAATTATCCAATCAAATTCAAGCAAATTTCTTTGCAGTATAATAATAGGTTTTATTCTTATTGTTTAGTTTGATTTAGAGGTCTTTAATTGTTTTTAATTGCAATGTTAGCAGGTTCTCCAATTATAAATGCAACTGATCTTCAAGATTTCTTATCTCATCCCAGTCAATGGTGACTCCTGGACAGAACTTCATTGCAATAACTAATTTTTCCATGGTAGCATCACTTGCCATTTTGAGTCTCCACTGTTTTAACATACTAAATATCCTCAATGACGTATTGAAAGGGTTGTCTTCAATGATATGATCAATCTGTACTTGGGAAAGTCCCAACTCCAAACCAAGTAATTGCCAGTTGCTTCCGATACACTGTGATAACTTACCGAGCATCTTGTCGCTTAAAACAAAGTTCATTTGAGCATTTGGCAGCGGAGTATCAGTATACCACTCGGCTTTGGCGGTTTCCATATTTATGTCATGTGGCTCCAGATCTGGACATGGAACATGTTTCTGTTCATCAAGATGTGTTTTGCTTAGAATGTTTATACTACCATTTATACCATGGCTTTCGTGGTTACATCTAAAGCAAACGGTATATGGCATAGTTTTACGTTCATCATCTGCCTTGAGCTTTCGAAATTCATGCTTTATAACCGACTCTGCGAAACGACGGAATCTGTCTCCTTGTTCGTATTGGTTCTTGATTTCAGAGAGCGGTAACTTCACCAAATACAACTCAATGCAATCATTATTCAATCCGGACACACCCACATAATCAGTATTCAGTCGCACGATGCAAAGATTTTGAAAGACAAGGGGTTTGTCTCCCAGTTGTGCGACTGACCATCTTCCAGTCAAAGCAGCCGTCAACCGGAAATACACCAATGAAACAACTGCAGAATTAACAAATTTCATGGTGAATCGTAAAGATGATTTATCTCTACCTTTTAGAAAATCTGTTACTTCACTTTGTGTAGACATCTCACGGAGAAAACTCGGAACAATATACCAGCCAAGACCCGTTGAAGTGTTTGCATCTTCGTCGTACCGAGTGGCCTCTGAAATAATATGGTGTTTCGTAAGAAAACCTAACAAAATCTCCCTGTTTTTGAGGAACATGGCATCTTCCGTTTTTCCCCATTGGCGTTCTATGAGAGATTTCTCGAGTCTAGCTTCCGTCCGTAAGCGTTTCCATAAAGGCCGAACTGCGGGATCGTTTGTGCAGAAACGTTCGCTGGTAATAATGCTCTTAAATGCATCAATCAGGAACTGTGGGTCCAAAATGATGTGCTCTGAAATCGGTGTCTCGTCGAAGTATATGAAAGTTCCCTTAGAGTGATGGTACTGCAGAAATAGCTTAATTTGTTCCTCGCTTCCCAATGGATATTCCATCGCCGAATCTACTGACTGTATCACATCGAGTTGAATTATTTTCAGATGTTTCCTCTCGTTCAAAAGTTTTTCGAGTTGTATCCATTTGGCAGGTATCTCAATCGTACTGGATAGATTATCTCCAATTTCCATTATTAAGTTGCGCAGTGCATCAACTGCTTGGTCCTTTGTGATCTGATTATTTACTGCAAAATCTTGTGGGTAAATATGATTGAACAGACATGTGTTATCAAACAATTCACGAATATCGTTGAAATATTGCTGAATGTATTTGGTTTTCGTTTCCTCGCTCCCGGGGATTTTATCTTTATGTGTTCCAACAAGTAACACCACTGGTTCTTTTCCATCATCTGTTCCCACAAAAGAATGAATGGAGTTCATCCAAAACTGAATATAATGCGCCATGGTTTTTGATCCTTGTTCCGAAGGAAAGTCTTCGTCGATGACTTCCTGATTTAACGGCGTCGATAAATCAAAAACTAGTAGATAAATTGCTTTCCTGCTATGGAACATTGTATGAGTTGCATAAAATACAAACTGTCCTCCAAAGTCCCAGAAGTCAAATGATGTTTGAAGTTTGTCTGTGGGTTCTAGGCTAGGTTTACTTCTAATTTCTTTCTCAAATTTCCTTTTCTGCTCCAATGTCAACATAACTATCTTTTCATCATTCTCGCTCTCATGAATCACTTTTGTCCGCTGATTATCAACATCTTTTATAGATGTAATGGGTGGATATTTTGACCCTAATTTTATATCTAATACTGCACCGGTTCTTCCGGTATTTAGTGTATTTGACTGAATTAATGTATCAGGTTGCTCTCTGTTTTCAAGATGACTTTTATTTCCGAGTTCTGGCTCTTCGTTTGTTTCAGTCACATTTGCTTCATTTACTGTAGGGGCTGATGCGTTCTCGCTTTTACTCAATGCAACTCTCACAAGCCGTTTCAGAATCCTTTGGTTGTCATCTGATGATGCCTTTATGTATGTAAGTTTTCCACTACTACTTTTCAAGCACTCATACTTCCCTATGTCTATGCCATTTGTACTTTCCACGCCTGATAATGATTGGTAAAGTAGTCGTCTCATCAGAGAAGTTTTGCCCTGCCTGTAGTTACCGACTATGTTTACTCGAATAGACTTGTCTTTTTCTTTACCGTCCTTAAGAGCCTTTTCATAAAGTTCTCTTGCATATGGGTCTTGATCTATTTCTTGCGGAACTGAAACATTTAAAAATAAGGTCAATTAAAAACTGTAAAATTACACTATTCATCTGCAATTGAACAAAGAAGGCTGGTGACCAATTCTGGCTTAAAAAGACAATATATTTCATTGGTCAGGGTTTAACATTTTATCAATTACTGAATTTATCGCTTACGTGACACAGGAACATTACGATAATATTGCTCAGGCGTCCTTTAGATTACTTTTGTTTTCTCTTAACTGAAAAGTCACATGGCAAATCTGATTTTTTAATTTAAAATTGATCAGGTACGCATATTTATCTGAAGGATCTTGAAATATTTACCTTCTACCAAGAGTCCTCTACAAAAAGGTGAACAGAGACCTTGGTTAGAAAACTGAGTAAAATAATTGTATATATTTAAGTATTGTTTACTTATTCTTTTGATTCTCGAATAAGAAAGCATAATTACCTGTTTGGACTTTTTCTTGTCGACCAAAAATCTGGAAAAGCAAGATCAAAATATAACCAATACATTATAGTTCTGATTTGTCAGGCGCACAAACCAACAGTTAACTGTTGCAACGATCACTAGGATTTCAATTAGAGTTGCAATGATCTAGGATTTCAATAAACAGTTGCACTCTAGGATTGGAGTCAAGATGCCTCATTTTCAATGCGAATTTTTCACGACTGTAATCGTTAAAAGCAAGACACCGCCATTAGTAAAAAAAATTTTGTTGCGAAGAGAAACGTTAATATTTTGATTAACATTGAAATAAGTGAAATTACTATTTTGGTAATCTCCATTTAATATATCCTGCAAGTAGGTTATCGATGAAATTACATGTTTATTTTACACAAGTTTTTTTATTTGCTATGTGACACTTGTGACGTTGTGTGCACCAACATCACTTTTTCCACACAGGATCTCTAAAAAAGTACCCATCTTAAACAAAAAATCTGCAGTTTTAAGGCAAATGAGCTAGAAATGAAATAAAATGGATCACACTGACATGAATAAATAACTTTTTCAAGATCATTAAATTCTTTAGAGACATAAGGTTAACTAATGCAGAAAGAACTCTTTCAACGCTTTTCAGAGTATTCTAGTATAAAATCATAACGCAATTTTTTTTATCGGAATAAAACAACAACAAACAAAATTCGATACAAACGGGACGAAGCCATCTTTGTAAGAAACTCCCGCCACCACTCTCACTGGTTTGCGGCGGTGCTGTTTCTTTGAAAGCCTCTACCTTCCTTAAGTTCTGAAATGCAAACGTATTATATAAATATATCTTCAATGTAAAAATGTGTTTCATACGAAATAGTAATGTTAAGTTTAACAACACTGGTCTTTTGTTTGTTTACAGTTTAATAAAGTTTAATAAAAATTTTATAAGTCGGCTAGCATCTATAATCAAACAATAACTTTAAAAATTTTACTCTAACTTGTTCATTTATATACTTAAGATTACTTTTTTACTTTAAAAAAGAACATTAAAACATGCATGAAAATTCAGACATTGTGTTTTATATACATGTAAAGATCTACAGATTTAACACCAGTATACACCGGTACTGGTAAATATCTAAATGCTAGTTATTTTCTAACGAATCTCATAACAATACCTCGGTCATTTCTATCTGTGCTTTTATGCTCCTTGCCAGAGAGAAAAATGCCTCTTCCACATTCATTCCAGTTTTCCCGCTTATTTCCAAGAACTTCATGTCATTATTATCCGCCAACTGAAAATTAAATATACAACTTAAGTACCTAAAACAAAGGACAATCATCCTGTTCAACATGCAGGCAAATAAAGAATATTTTTATGTTGATTTTATCTGCTCTCCTATCGCGCACTACTCTCCGGCACTGCATGAACAATTTCCGACAAATGAAAATAAAATTTATGACGTCATGTGTCGAAGACTGACAAATGGAGATTGTGTTTGGTTTTGACCGAACGTTATTATTAAAACAGCTTGAATTGTATGTTTATCAGAACTTTTCAAAACTTTACAAAAGAGTTAATGTTTGTGTTGATCGAAGTTATACGATGATTATCAAGAATGTTTGCAATTGTGTTCATCTTACGTGACCGAGTTCTGTCTATGAATGTGTCGATCTAATGTATTGTCAAATAGATAAAAATGAACTTTAAAGGCCGCCGAACACGACAAATATCCCCTGTTCATGAGCAGTTATGGAAGTGCATATTACTGTTCACGCCGCCTAGTCCCGGGTTGAGCGCAACGTAACATTTACACAAATTCAAGTATCGTGCTCAGCGGCCTTTGAAGGGCAATACGAGTATAATAATTGATAACAGCTTACGGCCCTCACACGTCACAAACAACGCTACTGTGATAATTAAATAGATAAAAGAGAACTATAAAGTCGCTGAATGTTCGAGTATTGTCAACTTTTATTTTATAAATAGATGAAAAATTAACTATGAAAGCCGCCGAACACGACGAATATCAAAATGATGCAGGGTCGGTTAGATCAAGCCTGTTCATGAGCAGTAATGGAAGTAAAATATTATTGCAATTAAATATCACTGAACAGCTTCATCATGTCTAAATCCTATCTCATGCGTTATATTAAGACGTTTACTACAGTAAGGAAGTCTCTGCAATAGCATCCTAGTTCATTTTATTAAAAAATGTCTAATTTGCGTGTAATATAGAAAAAACAACTTCACCCATACAGCCAAATAGTAGATAGGCAGAATATTTATTTGAATACTATCAATTTCTATACTCAGACACAAAGAATTAACAAAGAAAAGAACCTGTGGGGTTACTGTTTGGAATATTCAGAGGCAAAGCATACTGCTCCGCCTGTTTCTTATTATGAATTAACACAAATTGCCCTGGTGAGTGAAGTCCAGTAAACCCATCCTCTCATCATATCAATAGATAACAAGTCTTTAAAAACAAAATGAATTACAACAAAGCGGACACTTAATATTTACTAGTATATAACAATTAGGTAAACATCATTCATTTAACACTAGTCTTAAATTTACCGTCTTTCCACGCTCACGTGAAACCTGCCTCTTGTGTTCTTTTTCGCATTTATTGCCGACAAGAATCACCTGTGTTCCATCCGCAGCATGCTGAAATAAAGGCACTTGTGCCAATCAGTTTTTAAAAAGAAAATTTTCATTTGTTGTAATAATCTGACTTTATTAAAGTCTGTCCCACCTAACCGTGAAACACATTTTCTGAATTTTTGATATTTTGTTCAGTTACGAAGATATTTGTGTTTGTTTCCACCCTATGGGAAATTTACATTGTTTATTTTGGTTGCCATTCGAAAATTCTCTTTGTCGGAGGTTTGCCGGCAAACGGATTACCAAAGAAATAAAAGTAAGTAGCTGAGGGGATGTCTCACAGTCATTAATCCGCGTAGTTGTGATCATTCAATATTTGAAATAAAAATGTAGGGAAATCCGGCAAAATACGGACAAATTTCATTGACGAATCAAGCTTAGGACGAAAAATGAATATGCTCTCGTGTAACGCTCATGGCTACACATTGGTACAATCGGAACATGTCTTAGTGTCACTTTTTGGTAGCTTTAATGGTTAAGAATGGTTCGAGATACTGAATTTTAAAGCATTTTAGCGATACCTGCAAAAGGTTATAATACGGACGGGTAAGGAATAATACGGACACATTGTTGGTAAAATACGGACATGCTTAGTTTATATAGGGAAAATACGGACAAATACTTCAATCCAATCAAATCAAATCGTATATGAAAGAATAGTCATTATATTATCTCTTTAATGATTGGTTGTATGTTAGAAGTAAGAAACAACCATTTTTTGTGTTACAAGTAAAAGCTGCTTGGAGAGAATCTATTTTCAATCGTTTGAACAGTATCCTTACATATATTTTATATGTTATATAAATAAGTTCTGTATGTGTTATATTGTTTCCTACGTGTTATAATCTACAATTAATTTTCCAGTCGATCTTTTCCTTACATATGTAAATAAGATATGGCCAATAACATAACCAGCCTCATTTACAGACGTCATATTGGCACAAGTAGGCCTAAAAAAGAAAGCACTTGGCTAGCTCAGCAAATGTTGGAGAACCTCTATTCTCATCAATGGTGTTTTGACCATGATGACCTTCAAGTGTTGTACTTACTTTTGATGTCCTTCGTGGCAAGATGTCCCCTGATCCGGAATGCTGTTATAGATAAAATCAGAGAGTGGGAAGAAGAAGAAATGAAAACCGGCGAAGCAGTTGTTAGGAGCCATGTATTTCTTGTTAATTACATTGCCAAGTATTTATCAGAAGATGAGCTTGATATGTTTGAAAAACTTGTTGACAATATCAAACAAAACACTAATTAGAGCATTTCACACTATTTTAAACATGTTGTCGTGAATTGACTAGATCTATATTTCAATTATGTTGGTAGAGGATTTGGTGGAAGAAATGAAAGAAAACACAAACTAACAATTAAAATTTTGACAACTGAATTATAATGTCTTTGTTTTATTTTCATTCTGTAACAGTACTAGAGTTCACGAAAGTTCTACTTTATACCTTTACAGTTCAATTTTATTTTCCATTTTGATGTTTTGATGTTTCATAACCTTCTTCTTAGCTTCTTTTTCTGTCTTTTTTCTCTCCTTTTCTCTTTTTTGTTCCAAAATATCTTGTGAAGTTAAAAGCTTATGGCTGGTTGTAGTAGTTGCCTTCCTCTTTGGTGCAGATATTTTTTCTAGTGCTGGAGGCATGAACAGTGAACCAACACAACTTTCCAATGAAGGTGGTTCTGATACATCCTGGATCTCAGCAATTTCATATTCCTGTTTATCATTTAAGAGATTCATTAACTGTTGTGGATCACTGATGTCCAATACAGGCTGGACATCGAGTATGTCCAGTAAGGGCTGGGTGTCAGTGTTTTCCAACTGCAGTGGCTGATCAAAAAGGGTTAAACTGTTGACCAACATTTCCTGGTTACTAGCATCAAAAGCTGCCCCAGGAAGAGGTATGTCCGAAGGCAGGCTAAGTGCAGCTGGCGAATGCACGTGTGCAGATTCTTGGGAAACGGCATCAATCGCAGCTAAAGGAGCGTCTTCTGATTCAGTGAAAGTCTCTTGAAGTGGAACATCTGTTGGCTGACTGGGTCCAAACAAAGAACGAGATATGGCTAAAGGATCAAAAGGTATGATGCCACATGCTCTGAAACCGCTCTTGATGTTGCTGTTTGAGAATGCTTGTTCCCATGCCTGTCTGAAAAGAGTTGGGAAGGTCCACTTGTTTACGACGTGTAATGGATGTTCCATCAGGAGGTCGGAGCACTTTTCATTGTATGACTTTTTAAGCGGCGCAAAAACAGTTCTATCAAGTGGCTGCAGTGCATGAGTGCAATGTGGGGGTAGAGACATGATTTCGATGTCCTCGGCTATAGCGCTCTCTATTAATGCAAATGTTTCGTGTGAACCATGGCCATCTAGAATCAATAATTGAGGCCTCTCGGAACCGCAATGCTTCACAAATACATTTATGAACCAATTTTCCCCGATCTTGTAATCTATCCATCCATTCTTTTGAAAGGTCCATACGCAATTAGATGGAGCTTCACTGACATTGTAGACGGCTAGAGATCTGCTTGTTTTGCCCTTTGTTATTATCATGGGTGGCATAGCTGTACCAGCGCCGTTTATACAGGCCATCACGGTAACGTTACTAGATTTCGAGCTACTTCGTGAAAGCACGCAACGGTCACCCTTCTCGGCAACTACCTTACCTGGTGCATGTTCGAAATTAAAACCCGTTTCATCGCAGTTCCAAATTCGCTCAGGGTGGTCTTGCAGGCCTAAGTCTGTAATGAGTTTCCCAAGGTCCTTAAAGTAGTTGTCGACCACTCCAGGGTTAAGCATCCTCGCCCTCACCGAGCTAAGCTTCTCTGGCTTTCTTAGTACAACGTCTGGAAATCTCCTCATCAAGCCATCAAACCAGTCTTTTCCAGCTTTGAAGTTTTTGTAGGACCCTCCCACTTTCAAGCGCTGGCACAAAACATTCGTCCTGCTCATAATCTGTTTTCGACTAAGCCCTACCCCCAGTTTTGAGGCTTTCTTTATTGTCTTTACAATCGTTTCTTCAATGTACATAGGAATGGCTGGAGGGCGTCCATGTTTGGTATTTAGATCGTGCTTACCAGTGAGCCTGTCCCCAATGGTGGATCTCGGGACAGAAAATGCCTCCGCAGCTCTTACACTCATACCATCGACCCTTACTGCTTTAACCGCCTTTTCCAAGTCATCTTGTTGATAGTTCAGGGTTTTACCCCTTTTCGTATGAATGTACTTCTTAGGCATGACTGAAATGAAAAACAAAAATAAAATCAGAAACACCAATGACCCAGAATATCACTGTCCGTACTTTCCCACAGTATTAAAAAACCTTGAGGTATAAATTCGGACAGCTGTTTATTTGATTTTTAACTGCTTCATGTCATATAATCAATATATAAAAACATTTTATCGATGATTTAATGCATTATGTTGATAAAGAATGCACAATCATAACAGAATGAAGAAAATATATTACCTTTTAAAGGTTTGGAGGTCGGTGAATCTTTTCTGTGATTCTCAAAAATTGGCGCCGGAAAAAGAAGAAGTCGCATGGCTAGTATCTGAGCATGCGCATATCCGATTATATGATAGCCTATGTCATAGTATATAAATAGTTATGCAGTGGAGAAGGGAGAGGGAGGTAACTCGTCTTTACGTTAGTTAACTGTAAAATATATCGAGACGACAATGATAAAGAAAATAAGTTGTCCGTATTTTACCCATGTCCGTGTTTCTCCGGATTTCCCCTAGGTGTTTTTAAATAAATCTATGAAGGAAATTCGATGCAGTCTACGATGCCGATATGAACGAACATTAAATCTTGACGAAAATAATACGGATTATTGTCAATAAAAGCTAAAATGTAGTCACATTCAATTTCAAGAAATAGGCTGTTTACAACAAAATTTCTTACCTTGAACACCAGGAATCCAAGAAAAAGTTATTCCGATAAAGAATTTTCACTTAAAATTATCACGAAGCTCATATGGTCAATGACGGCACCATACTGGGATGAAACATAACCTTCTGCAGTATGTTTCAAACATATGGCATCGGAGAAGCCATCTTTAGTTTACATCCTCATAACGACAATGTTTTTGAATTTTATCCGCTCGCTAACTTACATGAAACCACGCCTCATTCCAAGAAAATAGTTGAATGTAGCCCGAAAAGTCTAGCTAGAACCGGATTGCAGTCGCGCGCAATACTGCATAGTAGGTACCGAATCAGGGCAAGAAGGAAGTTTTCCGAGGTCTCCAACGGGGACTTCCAGAATAAATGTTTCGCGAGATTTATGGAATAAAGGCTATGTTATTTTAAATGTGGCTATCCATGATAAAAATAGCTTTTATATATTTTAGTTACGTTTACAGTAATGCGATTTTATTTATTTATTACTTGCAATACCATGCGCTTTTCGGGTTTACGATCTAAAGTTACGATTATCAGGGGCGGAGCCAGAGGTTGATTTACGCCAGTAGTAGAGGTTTCGCAAAAGGTCTAAATTTGTTTTAAGTCTACATTGTATAAATGTATTCCATGATTGTAATTTTTCCACGTGGGACAATTTGAACGATGAGTGACCTGTGTCCGACATATCATGGTGATGGTCTGGGTAAACATTGTAAAGCCTCGTGGGTAAGGCATATAGTTTTATAAAGATGAACACAATTAGATAACGGCATTTTGAACTAGTGGTAAATCTGATATTAGAAATAAACATTGAATTTGTTTACATGTGTTTGTTCGCCAAAGATTTTTCAAATTTCCTGTTGATTTAATTAGCGTAGTAGACTGAATACGCCAGAGCCGGGACGGAGTCTACATCAGTCAGCTAAATCATCGTATTTCTTGTGTATGTGGTGCATGCGCTTGCTTTCTATAAGATATAAAGATAGCTGCAAACACTAAATTAATAAGAGTTTGGGAGCATAAATAGCTCAGTAGGTAGCGAGTCTATCTCTGTGTCTAGGGATCCCCCGCTACTTCAACTAAAAATACTAATTTTGAATCGCGGTCCAGTGTATAGAATCTATCCACCGTCCTAAAAATTATCTAGGGATAATCCTTAAATTCCGCTGTATCTTGCCCTAGCCTCCGAAAATCTAAAATGACTAATACTCTTCTGTAGCGATGATAAATAAATTTAAATGCACAAACGGTTTTTAGTTCAATTTTGGAGACTCGCTTCGCCTTCTCAGTTTTCTGCCGATCACCAAAATCGAACTTTATTTTATACCTTAAGAACAACATACCACCATACGTACAACGTTGCATCTATCCAATGTTGTTGAGTTATTTGAACTTATAATCTACGATTTTGTGTTATTTTGTATCAATAAAATCGCGCTACGGAACGTGACATTGTAAAAGAATGTCGATATTTTTTATTTACTTTATGATGAGATTGTGTTCTTTTCTCTATCTATAAGGACCATAGACGGACGGGTACAAGTACTGATGCTAAATTAAGGCGCACTTTGGGTACGCAATCTAGAATGTACGCGTCGTAATGAACGTTTGAGATCGTGCCTAGTCCAAGAATTAAATCAGACTTCTACGGTGTTCCGTGGGGTCATCGTTGTTTCGCCCTGTCGACCTCTTGAACGAGACCAAGAAAACTTGAACGAGAAAGATCATGAAAACACTATGCGAAATCGCAAAAGCACGATGCGATATCGCGAGAACATGATGGAAGCGCAAGATGCGTCGTGTTTTAAATTGCGATCTCGCCTCGTTGTCTAGCTACCTTGCACCCTGTTCTCTCTTTTTTGTGATCTATGAAGACGAGACCATGAAAAGACGAGAACATGACGACACGAGGTAGCTAAAACAAGTTGCGGGGCCCTCTCATCGTGTTCTCGGGACCTCGCATTTTGTTTTCGAGACTTCGAATCTTGTTCTCGCGTTCTCGTCTACAGTTCAGTGGAACAGAACAGAACATCATCTTTATTTTCCCAAAAGTGTGGTACATGTAATATGGGAACAGTCAATATGTAATATGGTGGAAAGCAGATTATAGGTTCATTTAACATAAATATCAAGGTGTTAAAAACATATTTTGAATAAAACGACAGAGATGCATTTAGATTGGTCAACAGCGAAAATAAAGCAAAGATAACCGTAATCACATTGTCCGGGGTATGGTCTGCATTTAATGTTTTTCTCAAAAGCTCCCGATCAATATCTTTTTCTATCTTTTTTTGTTTATGTTTTCCGTTATCCCACTAAATCCATGTTAATATGTATGCTAAATGTTACGATTCTCTGTTCGTTTCAAGTAATTCGTAAATGAGCAAAAAAAAACACTCTTAAAGAAAAAAAATCTATAAATACAGAACAAAGGATTCCAAAGTCCAACCTTTAACTCAAGTACAAAATAACAAAAATCTAGTGATTTTTGTTTATATTGACATTCCGTCGTAAAATTTTAATATTTAAAGCGATTTGTAAATTGGAAAGCGGTCTCGTTTTCCGATGTATAACAATGGTATCATACTACGTCACGAGCACCGACCAAAAAGATCCATCCCGGACTTTTTTTTGTAAATAAACCCGTCGCTTCAAAGGTAAACTTTAATTTTTCTGTTTGAATACTTCGTAGCTGAAAATTGTTTTGTAGCGCAACAAATATTCGTTAGTCTCAATATTATTATTCCGAGAAGCATTTACTGTGAGATGAGCCAGTTTATGAGATCATTCGGTTTTAATGTGTTTTTTGAGAGATCCATCTAGGACTCGGGCAAAAAACAACACACATCGATGCCGAGTTCTGCCGATGCAGCCCTTCATTTTTGTAGCCGATTGGAGCGGAGTGTTAGATACATTATTAAAGTCATTTTCAACATTTGATTTATGCACAAATCGTGCTAGTTTGTCCAATTTCGAGTAAAAAAGTAAAAAGATCCATCTGGGACATGAGTGAAAAATAGATCCATCTGGGACCCGGTTCATATACCCTTATTCCTGCAGGCGTCAGTTAAATTCCATATAAAGGTGTGAACGAAAATAAACTGAGCTAATCATTGATTTGTTGAAGATGTCAAAATTAACGCGTAAGATTACCAATGAAATTACTATTTTTCGTTTACTTTTGTTCGTTACAGTTCAAACATGAAGAAGAAATCCAATTTAACTTTGGCCAAAAAGAAAGGTTTTCGAAAACAAAAACAGTACAGACAATTAATAAAAGCACCGGAACATCAGCTAAAGATATCAATTACATCAATTTTCAAAAAAAGAAAACACATCTCCATAATTACTCCTGTAAAATTACCAAGAACAAAGACATTCAATTACAATACTCCATCAAAGTCTACCAACCGGAAAAGATTTCGTCGGCTGTTCACTTCTGAAGGCGGTATGTATTAAAAATTCCGTTTGTATAATTTATTATTTTTCAAGAATGTCAAAAATATTAAACATGTTGTTACTGTTTTTGTTTTTATGACATTCAGACAAAGATTATGATATGAACTACTAGTATATTGAGAAATTAGGGAGCCTAGTAAAGGGTTATAAAGTTTTAATTCTTCGCCGTGCAGCTATGATATAAACAGATACACAGGTTGCAGAAGACAACAAACTGCTAAAGAGAACATAAAGAATAAACACTACGATTAGTAAAAGACTTCATTAGTTTATATATTTTTATTATCCCTGCCAGGATATTTTAATGGAATAGACTTCATTGCAAAAAGTTAGCACATATACATTATAAATTGGCATATATTTTGCGGTAAGAAAAAAATCTATAAATAATCGAAAATTATTCGGTTGTGTCAAACCGTTAATCGGTTACAATTTTGGTTCCGATTCCCATAACTTATATCATTCTTTTGCCTCGTATATTTTTAAGTTTGTTGTCAAATGAGTCAATATAAAATATAAGATAAAATTTAATAAAGGAAATATTTAATGCAGATGAGTTGGGAATCCCGCCAGAAATGTTACTGCCATACACATCCCAAGATGTTCCGACGCCTGATACCTACTCTAGTATTTCGCAATCAAGTGGAGCATCTGGCAACCGTACGTATGCCCCAAAAGCATCTTTTTTTTACAAATTAACATTTATACATATATTAAAATAAAGCTAATATGTATGAATAGAATTGAAAATAACATTTTACAACTGTTTACAAAAGCGGTTTTGTCACTTCGAGGTCAAGGTCACAGTTTAATGTCAAAGGTCACAAAATTTACACATTCTTTGGTATTTTGAGTGTTTGCTAGTTGTTTTCATAATAATTTAACAAATATATTAAATACCCCCCCCTCCCCTCCCCCCCCCCCCCCCCCAAAAAAAAAAAAAAAGATTCACAGATATATAACTGGGTGTGTAACTCTAAGGTCAAGATCATAGGACCTTGCATTTTCGCAGAGGATTTGAAGTTCCATAAAATTACATGTTATGTCCGCTGTTTCTTTCATGCTTGAATCGAAACAGTAAACTCGTAACTTTCACATATCGTGTAATGATACAATGGTTATTCGTTTGTTCACTTATCATTTGGCTTAAACTCATACTTGTATTTCAATAAGTCAGTTAATATTGGTCTTACTTTGTGTCTGCAATTATAGTAGTTTAAACAGAGTAAGTTTATTATTATTGCATATTTACCTTAACACAGCATTACTCAGTCGCTAATGAAACATCTCGATTTCAAGAAGAAGGAATGGTGATAAAAAGTATCTTTAATTACGAACCTATTCAAATTATGTACCGGTTTTTTAACTTCAGACAAGGTTTTGAACCCGAGTCGCACAGAAATCCATAATGCTACAAATATGCCAGACAAATTGATCACACGGAATTCAGTCGGTTTCCACACTGCCGAATGTTGCTGCTCTTTTTGTATTTAATTAAGATCTCTGCCTAGAAATGAGAAAGAACGGACGTTAATTTCAGTGCCTGAAAAGAAGAAACAAATGCGAAAAGACAGCATAATTATATTTTCCTTTTATTGACCGATTTGAAATCAAAATATTGTTTATTGAAAGTTCTGGAAAAATACATTAGAAAACATTGATTCATCTTCTTTTATTAAGATGTATGCCGCGCAATGTTAATTTATTAAACGCGGTTGCTTATTTGACGGCCCGAAAAGAAGAAATAACTGCGATAGAAGAATACTTATTTTAAATATTCTAGCCGGTGATGCGGTCACTCGTTTTGTTGTTCTTAAATACTGAGTCAGAATATTTATTGATTCTATTAAGTCAATACCATTATAAAATATTATGTCTGATTAATTGATTTATACATACCCAACCTCTTTAAATATTTAACAGATTTAAATTTGCGATTTATATTCAGATCATTTTGACGTCTGCTGAAAGACACATGATAAAAAAATTAACTGGACCCTTGGCGAACCTCAAGTTTGGCGCGTGCGCCGTATATATGACGTCATTTACCCGCATGCTGTTTTATTTACAATCAATATAGTGGAGAATAACCAGTCAATAAATTTGATACATACTTGCTGAATTGATGTAATCTTTTGGACTCGGACACTAAGGTAAGCGTTTTTACTGACCGTGATGATGGATTACGGATCAATGTCACGAAAAGGCTTTTATTCGGGTGGCCGAATATTTACGTACCGGCCAACATTACGTACTTACTGTTCAGTGATATTTATATTCAAGTTAAATAATTCGTATATATATTAAATGCTTTATGGGATTAAAACTTGTAATTGATAAGTTACACAAAGCGCTCGACGGAACCGAGTCCCAGATGGATCTATTTTTCACTCGTGTCCCAGATGGATCTTTTTACTTTTTTACTCGAAATTGGACAAACTAGCACGATTTGTGCATAAATCAAATGTCGAAAATGACTTTAATAATGTATCTAACACTCCGCTCCAATCGGCTACTAAAATGAAGGGCTGCATCGGCAGAACTCGGCATCGATGTGTGTTGTTTTTGGCCTGAGTCCTAGATGGATCTCTCAAAAAACACATTAAAACCGAATGATCTCATAAACTGGCTCATCTCACAGTTAATGCTTCTCAGAATAATAATATTGAGACTAACGAATATTTGTTGCGCTACAAAACAATTTTCAGCTACGAAGTTTTCAAACAGAAAAATTAAAGTTTACCTTTGAAGCGACGGGTTTATTTACAAAAAAAACTCCGGGATGGATCTTTTTGGTCGGTGCTCGTGACGTAGTATGATACCATTGTATAATCTCCTGTTACACCCCAGTAAAATTCCGATTACGTCATCAAACACTGTCAGTATTTAGGTCAATGAACTTTGGTGCAAGTTTAACGATGTCGGTGCGATCATAATTATTAGAATGACGACATGTCTATGACGAAAGAAAATACTAGTAAGTTGTAGATTTTTTATTTTACCCACTTTGTGTATAAAAATAACTCACTTTCTGGACATACTTGTTTTAATCATTATTCATTCATCTGTGTTATAACAGAGATGAAAATGTTAACACGACCTCGCCATAATACTAAGTTAACAAGAACGTTGAAACCGCCCCTTCATGACGTTGCGAAATTTATCGCACGTGAGATATCGCGGCAATAAATGGACGTAAACAAATAACATAAGCGTCTATGGGGAAAATGAAACTTTTACAAATAACTATTTTATAGGTGTTTAAATCCAAAAACTAAGGAAAGACCACCCCCATGGATTTTTTTCCTGCGTCGATTGGTGGTATTCTTTTTTTAAAACGATGCATGATAAATTCAGAAAATGTGTTTCACGGTTAGGTGGGACAGACTTTAGTAATTTTGAAGCATATCCAAATATCTTCATTGATTATGATTGTGTCTTTAAATTTGTGTATATACCCGCAATAGTGTAATGGCAACAAGAAGTTTCATGTTTTAATTAATATTTGAATCTTGTTAACTCTTCAAAAGCTTGTGCGTACACAAAATGTATACAAAAAGCTTTATTTTGTTATTTCATCAATAATTGCTGCAAGAGCAATCGATATTTTATAACTTAGTATGCCACACTGTCTATTTTCTGTGGCCGTTCTGCACAAAGAAGTACAAGTTGATTTCCTACCTCTTTGATATTCTGAAGCCATTTTTCAACACTCTGGAAAGATTTCTCGTCTGTTATATCATAAACCAGCATGATACCCTGAAATACATATCGTAGACTGAAAGATAAATATATAGTGATGCAAGTAGTTTTCCATCGCTGAAAATCTGTTTGATTATAAAAAAAGAACCAGGCCCCGTGATTTAAAAACTTTCTCCGTGCTCAAACTTAAATGTCATGAATGTCAACCGCCTTCCTTAATAAAAAATAACTGTTCTACGGTTATTATCAAGATCAATTTTTGTGTATTTTCAGGTTAAAATGTTTTATTTTAGATAATAAAAGTAAACAAAGCGATCACATTTTCATGCTCAAATTGAGTAGAGCATGAAAAAAGTTGTATAATCATGGAGCCAGATTTAGTCATCAACAGTCTCAGTAATTCGCCTTTACACATGTTATTATTTTTTATTGTTGCAGTCGAATAATTTGTAATTTCTTAGTAGACAGTCAATCAAAAAGATATATAAATATTATTTAGAAAATCATGTTTAAATGTTAAGTTTTTCATGAAAAACACGTGCATTACAAATATTTTTAGAGATTTTTTAGACAAACTAAACGGATTAATAAAATGTCTGAACAAATAAATAATTTGTTTTGGTATAATCTTAACGTTTACTACAATTTGGTCAGGACAGCGTCATGCATTTTAAAAGTGCACATTCCTTTCAACAATTTAATAGGATCACATATTATTCCGACTTCATGGTAAACAAGTTGGTGGTCTAGCCGCCCGCCTTCCCAATCGACTCCTTCTGTCGGGCTGGTGATAGCTTTAGAGAAAATATTGATCCGTATATAACTTACGTGTGCGCCGCGATAGTATGCTGTTGTAATAGTTCTGAAACGTTCCTGACCTGCTGTGTCCCTAAATAAAATAATTATATTATTAAAATTTATGTTTATATGAAATTAACACAGACATCTTTTGTATATGTGTTTAAGGCAAAGTTTACGTATGCATTTATTTTGAAAAGCACAGGCAGAAAACTTAAACACGAATTTAACCAGTTTTATTTTAAATTAAGCCATAATTTGAATTAAAAAATAAGAGATTATTTTCTAAAACGTGTACCATCTTAGCATTATAATCGACGTTTTCAGCCAATGAAAATGATCACTAGTTGCCCAACCAGTATAATATTGAACGGCTAATGGCTGGTTTGTAAATTACTCGGAAGCATACCGTGAACACAAATGTAGTGTGCGGTATGCACATATGCACGCAATTGATCGTATATGTTCTTGATTAAGGTGGAATGTACCTTAAAAAGTTCTAGAAAAATAGTTGAATTGGTATCAAATGAAAGTTCATGATATTCCAGATACGAAATGGACAGTGGTCTTGACAGTTATAAATCCTGTCACTGTACATGACGTCGCAAACAACACCATCTACTTTCATTTGATACCAAATTCCACTATTTTCTAGAAAATAGTTTTAAAGGTACATTCAACCTTAAAGCACCCTGATTCCGATATGATCCGATTGGGTAATCTGACACACTGACATAAACCAAAAGTGCTTGCAACCGTTGCTATTGTGAATAATACCCTAACAGTACAAACGACTTCTAAGCATACCTAAATTTGGGATAGCCTTATTTTTCACCTGGACGGGTAATCACCGCCCGTCATTTTTATTTTAGAAAATTCAGAAAATACTGTCAACAAAATAGTAACCAATGATAAACAAAATACTTAGTTACCATATTTGAAGTTTAATAGTTTTTCCTTCGAGTTGTATTTGCTTTATTTTGAAGTCAACACCTGTAATATAAAAATAAATTATTACATTAATATAAACTGAAGTATAATTTACTAATAAAATTTATACAAAATAATAGTTCTTTAAAGTTAGTCATCTTAACGTCATCAACATATAGATCTATATCAGTATTATTACAAATCCGACAAACTTTCAAGGTATTCTATTAATCAAAATATTGGCTTATTCGCTGCCAAGAAATCAAATCTAGATATTTTGTTTAAAGATTTACATTCACATTTATTCTAATTTTCACCTATTACACGACACAAATCCTTAATTCGATGCTCAAAAGCAGTCATATGACAGAAAATAATGAATTTTGTTATGTATGTGCATACCTTAAATATATCTTTTTTTACACAGGTAACTAAACATTTTTGTACCCGAAGATTCACACGGGTCATGCTTGCATGAATATTGATATATGATATTAATATTGATCCGGAAATGTCCAATGTAATAATTTGATCGAAATATTCTGTGTTTTCTTATTTTAAAATTTGATAAGAAAAATTCACCAACATACCAATTGTTGTGACAAACTGAGAACTAAAATATTCCTCTGAAAATCTGTGTAAAATTTGCGACTTCTTTACTCCTGAATCTCCAACCAGGAGGATCTTAAACATGTAATCGTAATTTCTTTTCAAAGACATTTCGTCTCTAGCTGTAAGCATTTGAAAACTTATCTTTGTTATATGTTATTGTTTTTACATGTTAAGCACATTAAGTGTATAAAATTAACTTTAAGTTAATGTTTACATTCGGTTTGACCTCCGTATGAATTACATGTATCACACTTGTATTGATCAAGTGGTTATTCATGCGGATACAATTGATAAAGGATAAAAACATGGTAACTATTAAACCCGGGCCTAAATCGCTTAAAGATCGTACACTAAGTTCCTTTAGATGGCTTATTAATGTTAAAGCCAGTCTTCGTAAAAATCACTGAAACTGAGTTTTTTTCTAACATTAAGTTAGTTTTGATCAAGAATTTTATGTACGTTAACACTAGTTAAATATGTCGACTTCGTGTTTCTTCCATATTTTCGAAACATCCGGTGTAAAGTATAAACCAAGACTTTTAGGGCTCATTTGTCCAGTCTAATGAAACGTGTACGCAGAGTTTATTTTGTGAGTTTTCATTGATCATATTCTAATGTTGTTATTTTGTTTTCAAAATTTATTTTTATATCAGAGTAAAATAGAAATAGGGAGCTGTAGTAAGACGCGATCTAAGAAATACTTCTGTTAAACAGTATACGTACTGCCAACCATATTGTAACCGCTTTTCAAAAATACTATTATACATTTAGGTAAAATTTTACAAGCAAATGAAAATGCATGGTCTGTATTTTACTCTGTTAAATGAAAAATCACAAAATAAACTGCGAAGGCGTCGCAATGGACTGGACAAATGAACCCTTAAAAGACTTGGTGTATACTTACACCAGATGTTTTGAAAGTATGGAAGAACTAGAATGTGTCCTCGGACAATGATGCTTTGCTGCAACAACATTTGTAATAACGAAGGGTCATAACTTTGGTATAAATGGTCGTAGGAAAAATCCTTTCTTTATTCATATCATCTACACATCCTGCTTAATATGCTTGATCATCAGTGCAAGTTTGAAAGAAATCCACCTGAAAGTTAAGGAGGAGTTGATGCCACAAGATTTGTGGGACGTACGGACGGACGTACAAACATACATACGGACGAGTGCATCTTTATGTGCCTCCCACTTTGTGAGGGCATAAAAACGTCGTAAATATTAGGGAAAAAGAACAAAAACAGTTTGATTGAAGAATTATGATATAAACTGATAGTAAATTAAATAGTGCAAGGTGGTCAATATAAATGACGAACTAAAGGCATTGGTGACATCATTCTGGAAAAATTTGGCTGAGGATCGAAAAAGACCAAATGGTATAAGTTAAAGTTAAAACAATCCGCGAGATCATTAACAACAATTGAAATTTAATAACTTTTTATAAAGCTAAAATAATATTTGTTTATTTTATTTAAAGAGAGCTATTTTTCTTATACTGTTAAGTAAACACCGAATTTTCACAAGAAAATCGATGATGTTATTCTAGAACTGATGAAACTGATGTATGGAATTTTGCTAGGGAGTTCTAAAGACAAAAACGACAATCACTTGCATTGAAACAACCTCGATGTCATTAGAAAACTAATGGAGTAAATTAAGGTAGTTTGTTGTATTAAACCGTTTTGAAAAACAAACAAATATGCCTCTACTAAATGCCCCCCCCCCCCCCCCCCAAACATTTGCATCACAACTGTTTCTACTAAACGCCTGGAGATTTATTAGAAAAAATATGAAAAATGTTGCCTTTTCTCTTGAATAATTTGTTTTTTAATCTTAGGTTATAGGTTCCTTTACTTGATTTAAAATATGTCGAATACTTTTCATGTATAGGTTCTGTTACTGTGTTGAATCGCGCTCTGTTACTGTGTGAAATTGGGCTTAACCCGGGACTAGGCGGCGTGGGCACTAAATATGCATGTCCATTACTTACCATGAACACACAGGCTCAAGCAAACCGAACCTGCAATATTTTTATATTTCGTGTTGTGTGCTTTCGAAGTTCCTTTTGAGAATACTGTTATCAGTAAAGTCAGTTTGGTTCTTGTGAGAGTTGAGACAGAACTTTGAGTCAGTAAATATCAAAATAAGGAAGTTAAACCGGATGTATTTACTACAACGTATGAATAATAACTCAGTCAAGTGTTTAGCAAATATTTTAAAACGTGCGAACTGTACTTTAAAAACTTTTTTTGCAAACACATTTCGCAAATTACAAAATGATATTTTGTCATGTTAAATGATTATTAAGATCAAGTTCACATGGCTTTTAAGAGGAAATATCTTCGCACAAACTTTAAGATAGTACTGGTTGGTGACTGCGGTGTTGGGAAATGGCGTATTATATACAAATTTAATGATGTTACTTGGAACAATGATGAACATTTTCGAATGAGTAAGTAACGCTTTACATTAATTTAGTTTTATGTACACTTCTAATATTTCGTGTCCTACCTAAGTTCGTGACTTACATGACTTTTGAGTGTATATGTACGAGATATGTAAACAACACAGAGACTATGTTTTGGGACAAAATGAATTTCAATCACTGTATATAAACCGACTGTATCATCTACCGGATATAGCGCACTGATTGTCACAAAAACATAGTAAACAGTTCAAAAATGAGGAGATTTTGTATGTATTGTAATGAGAAATCCAAACGACAAATACATGTTCAACAGGCGATTCTCGTAGCACTTAGTTTTGAAAGACGTTATTACCTTTTTTATGCAATATAGTTTAAAAAAAATCGCTTAAATCACTCACACAAAGTACCGTTTGCACTGTGTACTGTTATAAAATCAGCGTAAATGTTTATGTTTAAACAGATTTTGAGAGGTATTCTCATGCTAGCGATGATAAAACATATCATTTTTATTCTTACCATAATAATAATACCATAGCTGATCAATTAAACATCAAAACATTAGACCAAACATGCATGTAGCTTCGACCCAGACTGTATCATTTATTGAACATGTTAACTCAATCATTTGTATGTTTCTAGTGATCTATGTTTATCAGTTATGGCGATTTTTTAAAGATGATTTTAGTTTATTTTTCGGATTTAAGAACAACGGCTTGATGTAAAAACATGTATTAAAAGTGCTTCGTACAGAGATATGTGATACGTTATGAAATTTAAGGGCCTCCGTGCCTTTATATACTGCGGCGACACGAAACAATTGGATCTACCTGACTTCATTAGTTAACACCCAGGTTGCTCTGAGAACTACAATTTACAACAAGCGATAATTAATGTCGTCCCAAAATGTTTTGGATTTGAAAAAGATAGTCTGAGGTTTTTTAAAAGTAGCAGTTTCGAAACTGAAGGTTCACAATTATAAATACATACGCAGGTAGGCGTGACATGCAAATTCTGAGGCAAAGCAAGTGATTTAAATACTGATATTTTAAGCTGATGATAAACCCTTTACTCAATGTACGACCAATGTAGATCATCGTCAGCTGGAACATCCATCAGGGTGGCTATACCACGTGACTTTTCGGATGTCGTGCACATATTTATATTGGAAAAATCGCTCGCTTCAGGTAGGGTTTTTGCTTATTTCTCAGTAATTACTTGGCCGATTTTGACCAGATAAAGCGCACCGTACTTCTGTTACCAAGCATTTTCATCCACTCTTAGTCTCTTCTTTTAGTTTATGGCCGTTTTCTCAAACATTCAAAGACAAATTTTGTCTGAAGCGTCGAATGTTTTGATGTCGTGCACACCCAATCATAAAATCCAATGATTCTCGCGCATAAAACTTTGTTAACGCTTACCATGTTATTTAGCTTGTGTCATTTAATATTCTGGAACACACGCATGTTGTATTTCATCCGGACTCGGGCTACTTATTGAGCTTTTTACATTTTTTTAAACGGATGTCGTACACACCTGGAAAAATAGACGATGTCGTACACACTCTGGTTTTCTTATTTAGTCACCGGGTGCAGTGTTTTTGTATAGGTATTTCATATTCTTTGAAGACAGATATTTATTATCGTCGTTCAACCTTACTCTATCTCTCCGTGTCTGTAATTCGTTTACCACATTTTTGAAAAAAATATCTTGATCACAACAGAACGTATTGTTTATCAATCTTGTCAATTATTGAATTTGTAAATTTTGTACAAAATGTGTTTAATGTTCCGTGTGAAACCTTTTCATTATAAATGTTCAGTTCTTTTGTCGATGTTTTAATATTATATTTGAGGCTGTTGAAATGAATCACTGGTTAGTGATCGTAAAGTTGCAGTAATAGTTTGAATAAGAAGAGTACATATTGTACAAGCAAATGAATACTTCGAAATTGAAATGTGGTGTTTTACTTTTGTTAATTGTTAAATTTGTCAACTGCAAACCAAATATGACTTAGTTAAAATTATATATGGTGTAAGACTTTCAGAACAATCTTTGAATGTTACATACATTAGTCGTTTACAGCACTCATTTTTTCAATCTGATTAAAATCATCTCCTGAAAACCGCTACGCTATCAGGATCTGACGATGAGTAACTAAAACGTGCTTTTATCACCAACCTATAAACCAATCAGATTGTCGCCTACAAAATCGCAAAAGTGGGAGTAAACACAGTGTTTTAAACCATTGAAAGTGTTTACAACCTGCGTAAGACATATTTTACTGAAGATATATGTGTTTTATGTAGTATTGCATTAATTTCTACTGTAATGACGTATTTAGATCTTTGCTAGCGTTATAAATCATGCTTCTTGTGTTGACAATTTCTAAAAATAGTAATCGGGGAAAACCGCTATAGCTTATATACGGTATCTGCGGGCCTTCATCAGATCTAACAGTTTGTTAGATCTGACTTTAGTGAGATTGGCATTTTTTATAACTTGACTTTCAAAATCAACTTTCTCGGACCCCGTGCATTCCACAACGTTATTATAAATCTTAAAGCTTCAACTTCCGTTGAACATTTCTAAGGAGTTCATTTGTGTTCAAAGGTGTTAAATTATCCAAAATTAAGTAAGATATAAGTCAGTTTTAGACAAACACCACAGAGTTATGCCAATAACGAATTTTGATGTAGTTCTGCCATAGAATGATCGAGTGAAAATACAGAAGGCACCGTTTTTCATTATATTTGCAGGTCTAATATAATATTATGGTGGCATATTTCTGCCGCGAGATACATGTAGTTAGGTAGCTGACGCGATATCCTGAAAACATCGTCATGCAAATCTACTCTTTTATGAAAAAAGATATTTCGATAATTGAAAGTATCACCAAAACATAGATAATACAGGCTGCGTTAGTGTTTAACGCTGCCATTTATTAGCCAGAAAGCTTCCTCGATAATTTCAGATATTATCTTGATATTTCAAACATTTCTAAAACGTGTACATGTATCTTAATAAACGAAAGTTTCATGGAAATATTGTTTAATACGATACATGTAATTAATGAAAATAATTTTCGCGATATTAAAATGGTTTTAGAAAGTACCCAGCTTTGCTGGAAAGCGTAGAATAGTTATTGTGATAGCTACTATAAGCATTTCGTGGCAGTTTCAAGCATGATCGCGAAATTTTGTGCTAATTTTCTTTTTAAGAAAAATATATATGTCAAAAAACACAAACTTGTTAAACTGGTGAATTGACGATAAACTATATGTCAAATAGAAAATTTTAAAATCAAAAGTTTCAGTTTAATTAAATTTATAAAATTCAGCTGAAATTGATGTAACTAACTTTCTAGTGCTATTTGTACATTCTGGCCATGGAAGATTCGCTGTTCGCTAACATATTAACGTTGGCATGGCAAAAAATACACACTATGTACGTGTGAAAGTTAAAAATATTTAAAATTGAACTTCAATTCTGGTTTCTTAAATAAGCCCTCACAAAAATCGATATAAATGGAATTACACATCCCGATCGGTTTCTTAAGGTAGTTTGCACCCTATATTTACGAAAAACGACGTCAAAATATGAAATTAAAATACTGGTAGACGTTTGAAATTTTGAATAGTATAAAAAAGCATTTTCCCATTGCCTAGTTAGCAATTTTTGGGAATGACGCGCCACCTAGCGGTAGCTGTCTGTGAACAAACGTGTATCATTGAAACTTGAATAACTTTGCAAACAATAACGTTAAATCGTTTGTAAAAGGTGTTTCTGATAGAGAAACTATTTACATATCGTTTTCCTTATAAAATTACAATCTAGTCGTACTTAACGGACATTAAAAGCGACGTCAAACATTAAAAATTCGCAATTTTACGCACGATCAAAACGTAAACCAGTTTTTCTCGAAAACGGTGTGGTAAAAGTTTTCCATTCTTTCACAAAATTTTGTTTGACATAAATGCTATAGTTTAAAAATATAAACGATATGACATCGTTCCAGATTTTCTGTAAATTTGCGTTAAAAAAGAACAGAACAGATATTTTATTAAGACGTGTAAAAAGTACGATGTCTATATTGCAGTTTAAATCATACAAAATAATGTCACAAATACAGCACACAAATGGAAAAGACATATCTAAATAAAAGACTAGATTACCAGCGTGAATGAGATATAAGTGTTACATAGTTTCTATATAAATGGATATAAAGGGGAATCAGACACAAAACAGATTTTGCACAGACAGTGGAATGAACTTAGGGGTACAGACTTTCAAATGTTCGAGCAGTTCCCTAAGGAGTACTTGCTTAAGAGAAGCAGCAATCGCCAGATTTTATAAATATCGTTTCTTATGCTGATATTTGTTGGTTTTTTTTGTTTCAATCAATGTCAAAATCATCTAGTAATATTGCTCTTAATGGTTATAGTCCACAATTTGTACAGAAAGTTTCATCATCGTAATGCTCGGAGGTCTAGCGGAGGCAAAGTTTTCTTATACAAAGAACATCTTTAAGATTGCGTTAAAATACACAGTGCATCGGTAAAAACAGCGTTTAATTTAGATACATCAAGTCACAAAATTATTTTGTTTTCATCCGGATCTCACACTTTAAAAGCCAGCCTCCCACCTAATCGATTTAAAAGGCTCACAGATATGAATTTGGACAAATATTTTAATAGTTGGAACATACAAACTTCATCTGCGAATACACAGCTACTGACTTTTATTTTTTTTAAATATGTATATATTTACGTTATGCTGTTTATTATTCAAAAATAGATGCTATTTGACAATGTTAAAAACGTATTCATTTAAAAATCAATTGAAACACACAGAATTTGGAAAATTGTAAACACAGGAATATTTTGACCAAATGTGTAAATCTGTGCTGTAGAAACAAATATTCATTTTTGGTTATGATGAAGCATTACCATGTTATATTTCGCGGTTATTTTATACTACATTAAACTGGTAATAACCGACTTTGAGCTGGATAAAAATAAAACATCACAACCATTGAATGAGCCGTAGACTGAAAACCTGCATTCCAGAGTGTTTCCATATTTCAAAACTATTTTATTTAGTGTAGGGACTGAGAGGTTGATATTCAGAAGGATCACATATGAAAATAAAATGATTTGTTTACAGAATAACGAGAAATAGTACAAACACTGCACCCGGTGACTAAATAAGAAAACCAGAGTGTGTACGACATCGTCTATTTTTCCAGGTGTGTACGACATCCGTTTAAAAAAATGTAAAAAGCTCAATAAGTAGCCCGAGTCCGGATGAAATACAACATGCGTGTGTTCCAGAATATTAAATGACACAAGCTAAATAACATGGTAAGCGTTAACAAAGTTTTATGCGCGAGAATCATTGGATTTTATGATTGGGTGTGCACGACATCAAAACATTCGACGCTTCAGACAAAATTTGTCTTTGAATGTTTGAGAAAACGGCCATAAACTAAAAGAAGAGACTAAGTGTGGATGAAAATGCTTGGTAACAGAAGTACGGTGCGCTTTATCTGGTCAAAATCGGCCAAGTAATTACTGAGAAATAAGCAAAAACCCTACCTGAAGCGAGCGATTTTTCCAATATAAATATGTGCACGACATCCGAAAAGTCACGTGGTATAGCCACCCTGTCCATGTCGTTTGATCGGAATATACAATGGTCACTTGTTTTCAGAAATATTCTAATAAATGTAATAGCAAACAGTGTACAGCAAAAACAACGTACTACATATCCCATGGAGTAAAGGGTCAAATGGAACTTTAGCAAAGGATCAATGTCTTGTTTTCCGCCCAAGGCTTGACTATCACAAAGGTCTTCCCTTGAGAGTCAGGTATGTTCCCATGCTGATTTCAGTTAAAGAAATTAACGAATTCGCTTTCTAACATATTCTCATAATACATTTATACTAGCCATTAAAACATTGTTTTGACAACTGATTTGTGAAAACTATGTGAATGCAAATTTATTAGTTACAAAACCCGACATTTTAATTTTTATACAAGCCTCCAAACTAACAATAACCTATAGACACTATTGTTGTATCATTCTGTTTTATTATTTTTAAGTTCTTTTCTTCGTGTTTTTGTACGCCATGATATATTATTTCTCCAAATACACCCGATTTGTATAGACAATATATGTAGACGAACTGCTCCATCTTACCTAAAAGCATACACTTGATAAAATCAGCATTACTCACTTTCAGTCGTGAGTAAATCAATTATTCACTAATTACATGTTCCTTTTCAACAACAAACACCGACAATTTAGGATATGGGTATTTATATTTGACAGCATTTCAATTACTGTAACAGTATAAAATCGAATTATTGTGCCTGCAACGTTATTGATTTGGCAATGAAAAGTCTACTTAATCTTAATGTGAATCCAAGTGGTGCTCGTGAAATTGGTTAGTGATGTTAATTTACACATGAAGCTTTCAATTGTCGTTTGGATCTGAATATTGTCACTGAGTTAACTCTATCACTGTTCTTGGAAGAAAAAATATAAGAAATTGTCACTATTTGTCTGTATAAGCTGAAAACACTTTGTATTATTGATCACTTGGTTTGCAACAATGTTTATGTATATAGTGTTCGTATTTCCTTGCTCTGTCTGTTTGGGTCCAGTTGCCTGTTTGGGTATCAGGTAGTGTTCGACGTTTAAGCCAAATCGAAACACGTGGGTTGCAACAAGGTTCGTCCTCGTCGGTAACGATAATCCAGAAACTGAAAAATACTAACATTCAATTGAGAAAAATATAATAAAACTGACAGTTTAAAACGACTAGCTTATTTGCATTATGCCAAAGCCTGTTTGTGATGCGCACCTGAAAGAAATATCAATATTAATAAGTTATATATCACACCGATGAACCACCGAAGGGCGGGCGGGCGGGAAACTGTACACAAACTAAATAAGTGACGCTGTCAAATATAAAACCTCGAGTGATATTTTAATACACAACCAGCCTTTATATAGGCAACACGAGAAAAACGAGAGGCGGGAAACTATGATCACAACAGGATAAACCGGACCAGATATCTATGCGCACAATAGACTATCCACACAGCAATCGTAACATGTAAAACGTGAATAATTTTATTTACTCACTTTCAGTCGTGAGTAAATCAATTATTCACTAATTACATGTTCCTTTTCAACAACAAACACCGACAATTTAGGATATGGGTATTTATATTTGACAGCATTTCAATCGAGCAAAACAAAGAAGGGAATAGTTTCTAGGATGCTTGGACGGTAACACCGTGTATGAAAAGTTGATATGCTCGCATCAATTGCAACGATTTACTGAAATTTCTATCAAATATGACCATCAGACTGAAAAGCAAAGGCTTATCGTCCCAGCCCAAAAACATATAATCAATCAATCAATCAATCGACCAACCAACCAATTTATCAACCTATCAATCAAATTATCAATCGATCAATTAATGAAATTATCAAAGCAATCAACTTATCAATTAATCAACCAAACAATCAACGCTAAAATGTTTTGCTGTCCCTATAGACATAAACATCTAAAAGACTTTCCATAGTCGATTTATATCTCTGAAATTCCACTACAAAACTGATTTCGATTATTCCGAAAACGATCTGCAAGTGCATAAAAAATTACCAAAGTTAAAGTGACCAAAGCCAACGCGACAAAACAAAACAATGTATACAATCTATAATGATCTATACCACAAACGGCAAACATTTTCAAACATATTCAACGAATATTTTATCTTTGAACAACACGGCATATCTAGTAAATTACAGTCTGAAGCCAAAATGGCTCACGACCTTATTCTATAAAATAATACTCAGATTCATAAGTAATATTAAAATTATAAGCATTTGTACCTCTTACATTAATGAATATTAAGAAAACACAATACTTATCCAGAGATGCCAAATGCCCTTTTCGATTTCCTTACAGTCTCCTAACGACTACCATTACGGTTTTAACACCTTCTGTAAAACCTTAAGTTTTCGGTTTTCCATGCTAAGTTCTGAAATAAAACACAATATGTCAATACTTTGTATTAACTTTACAAAGAGACAATAGCCAACGCCACAAAACAGCACAGCCTGTCTCTGAAAGGTCAACGCCAAACAACGGCACAACCTTGTTCAATCAATCATAGTCAAGCGCCACTCAACGGCCTTTTCAATCAATCATGGTCAACGCCAAAAAACGGCACGACCTTTTCAATCAGTCATGGTCAACGCCACAAAACGGCACGACCTTTTCAATCGATCATGGTCAACACCACAAAATGGTATGAATCCATAATCAATCAAACAATTTATTTCAATCAAATCAATCCATATAATCAATTCAGTAAGGTCAATCAATTCAATCAAGTTAATGAGTTCAATTAAAAGTTAATCACTTCGATCAATACATTAAAAAACTGAGCAGTTTGTAGTCCTTCTAGACTGTTAAATCAGAAACGACATGACTTTTACAATTAATCAACTTTCCATCAACATTATTTTAGAACAAATTATTTAATATCATCTTGTCAATGAATAACGTGATTATAATCAAACCCCAAAACAGCACGAACTTGTTCTATTAAATACTAGTTTCTTTAGTTATGTTAAAGTTATAAGCAATAAGAGACTAAGTAAAATAAAAAAGAAACAGTACTTATTCTCATCCAATAACGCTAAATCTCTTTTGAATACTCTTTACCATCTCGTAGACTACCGACGCGGTTTTAAACAACTTTTGAGAAACATTTAGCTGTCTGTTTTCCATGTTATTTTCTGAAATGAAACACAATATGTAAAATCTTTGTAACAGTATTTAAAAGAGACAATAGCCAACGCTACAAAACAGCACAGCCTGTCTCTAAAGGTCAACGCCAAACAACGGCACAACCTTGTTCAATCATAGTCAAGCGCCACTCAACGGCCTTTTCAATCAATCATGGTCAACGCCACAAAACGGCACGACCTTTTCAATCAGTCATGGTCAACGCCACAAAACGGCACGACCTTTTCAATCGATCATGGTCAACACCACAAAATGGTATGAATCCATAATCAATCAAACAATTCATTTCAATCAATTCAATCTATACAATCAATTCAAAAGTCAATCTGTTCAATCAAGTTAATAAATTCAACAATCACTTCAATCAATCCATTCAAAAATGTACAGTTTGAGTTCCCTCTAGGCTGTTAAATCAAAAACGACATGACTTTAACAAGTATTCAACATTCCAAAGACCATATTTCAGAATAAATTATTCAATATTATCTTGTCTATGAATTACGTGATTATAACAAAACCCCAAAACAGCACAAACTTGTTCTATTAAATACTAGTTTCTTAAGTTATGTTAAAATTATTAGCAATAAAGGACTATGTAAAATAAAAAAGACACAGTACTTATTCTTATCCAATGACGCTAAATCTCTTTCGAATACTCTTTACCGTCTCGTAGACTACTATCACGGTTTTAACAACTTCTGCAAAACCTTTAGATGTCTGTTTTCCATGTTATTTTCTGAAATGAAACACAATATGTAAAAACTTTGTAACAGTATTAAAAAGAGACAATAGCCATCACCACAAAACAGCACAGCCCGTCTCTGAAAGGTCAACGCCAAAAAACGGCACAACCTTGTTCAATCAATCATAGTCAAGTGCCACTCAACGGCCTTTTCAATCAATCATGGTCAACGCCAAAAAACGGCACGACCTTTTCAATCAATCAAGGTCAACGCCACAAAACAGCACGACCTTTTCAATCGATCATGGTCAAAGCCACAAAACAGCACGACCTTTTCAATCGATCATGGTCAACGCCACAGAATGGCATGAATCCACAATCAAATCAAATCAATCAAATAAATAAGTCAATAAATCAAGTCAAATCAATCAAGTCAATAGTTGCATTCAGTTCAATGAAGTCAATCTATTCAATGGAGTTTATTCAATCAATCAATTTCATTAAGCCAATCAATATATTCAAAATTTTGCAGTCCCTCCAGAATGTTACATCAAAAAGCGCCACGACCATTACAATAATTTTACATTCAATCAACAAAATTCAGAGCAAATTATTCAATATAATCTATAGTCTAAAAAAGTATGAAAACTTTTCGATTTTGATCAAAACCAAAACCAACCTGGCCATTCCTTTAAGTAATCGGTTTCCTAAATTATGTAAAAATTATAAGCAATTAGATGTGTACAGTAAGACAAACAAGGTACTTATCTAAAATGATTCAAAATGCTCCTTTCGAGTATTCTTTACCATCTCGAAACGACTTCCTTTAAAACTTCTGGAAAACATTTAGTTTTCCGCTTGCCATGATAAAGATTTTTGGACGTGGTGCCAAGCTTGTCTGTCCTCCGTTTTCATAATGTCTGAAACGTCTTGTTCTTTCAGTTGAGATTAGTAGTTCTTCTTTTACACACCGGTCCAATTAATGAACGTTTTGCCCGAAAGTCAAGTAGTCCTCCGTGAAGTAAACTGTACACAAACTAAATAAGTGACGCTGTCAAATATAAAACCTCGAGTGATATTTTAATACACAACCAGCCTTTATATAGGCAACACGAGAAAAACGAGAGGCGGGAAACTATGATCACAACAGGATAAACCGGACCAGATATCTATGCGCACAATAGACTATCCACACAGCAATCGTAACATGTAAAACGTGAATAATTTTATAATGCGCATCGCCATAAGTGATACAGATTATTGGAAAATCATTCAACGAAGATCGCACTACATGATACAACAGAAATAGGTGTGTTTGCTATAAATGATAGTATGATAATTCTATAGATGATACAGTCATTACGAAACACACCCCTCAAACATTTTAATAATTTACACTATCTATACATTTAAAGCAATATTGTAATGTAATAATCTTTATATTAATGTCATAGAGTCATATAACTAGTATGTATTCGTGCATCAGAGCGTTTATTTGTAGAGAATAACAGTATTTTGATACAATCATGCGGGTCATTTGCCAGACCTTCTTGTGATTAAATGCAATTTTGCAAGTTTTTATTCCTATATATGCGCAAAACAAATGGTATTAAAACCAATAAGGACTATACAAAACATAACGTACTTGTTTTTGTTGAAGGTACTTAACATGATCCTAATAATTCCGTTTTCAATGTGTTATTTACGGATTGTTTATATCGCAGCCATGCAATCACCTCGCTATATCCGGCATATGATACAATCGGTTTATATACAGTGTCAATGCTCGGTGTTTGAATCTTTGATTTAGTACCATAATGCATAACAAGTGAAACAAGTGAGCTTAACGGATATCCGGATATGCTGAAATCTGGACCCCATATATATAAAACTTATGCTTGAAACCTAAATCATTAAAGTAAGCTGTGTATCTTCAGAATTTTAAAATTATCACCATGATTTGATTTAAAATCCAACTCAATATTTTTCGTGATATTGGGAACTGGTGTGCCTTTTTCTGAGTTTTTAAACCCACGCCTCCCCCATTGATACACATTTAATGACTTACATTTAAGTACCTACTATGTATTGGTTGCCTAAAATGCACAAAACACCGTACAAAGCAAGAGTTTTTGCAAACTTTAGTTCTTGTACTACAACTAAATTATCCGTGTTCTTAACATCTTGTCTTACAGCTATAAAAGAACATTTAATTAGGTATTGCGAAAAAGTTTTTGAAACCACTGGCAACAATTTATTTTGGTCTATAAAAAATTCAAATGACGTTTTGAAGAAGTTTAAATCAAATAATTTTCAGGCGTCCGGTTTGTCTACTTATGATTTCTTTACCTTATATACTTCGCTCCCTCATAATTTAATAAGAGACAAGCTAACCAGTCTCATTGAAAAAAAAAACTTTTGCTAGAGAAATAAAACATTTATCGCTTGTAATGAACATAGGGCATTCTTCACAGATGGTTCTTATGATAATTATACTTCATGGACCTGTCAAGACCTTATCCAGGCGCTCACCTTTTTAATGGATAATATTTATGTAAGATTTGGTACCTCTATTTATAAACAAGTAATAGGCATTCCAAATTTCCAATGGGTATTAATTGTGCACCCCTTGTTGCTGCTCTGTTTTATACTGTTATGAAAGAGATTTTATGTTGTCTCTTTCTACCGAACATCAGGGTGACATTATTACAGCCTTTAACAAACCTCGAGGTACCTTGATGATTTGTTGAATATAGATAATAACCATTTTCCATCTCTGTGTAATAAAATTTATCCTAATGAACTACAACTTAATAAAGCAAACACTTCAGATAAGCAAGCAAACTTTTTTGATCTTAATCTTTCTATTCAAAACGGATACGTCACTACAAAAATATATGATAAAAGAGATGATTTTAATTTTAATATAGTAAATTTTCCGTTTTTAGACGGCGATGTTTCTCGTGCAACATCTTAAGGGGTTTATATCTCACAGCTTGTTCGCTTTTCAATGATGTTAATGACTTCAATGAACGTAATCTTTGCATAACAGACAAACTTTTAAAACAGGGTTATCGGTATCACAAATTAAGGAAAACCTTTTGCAAGTTTTATCGCCGATACGCAGATTTAATTCAAAAATACAGGTGCAGTTAAAAATCAATTTTTGCAACAAGGTATTTCACAGCCAGTTTTTTATGGAGATTTAATTGATAAACTTAAGAAAATGAATGGCAATGTTAATTTCTCCCAGTTATTCGTAAAAACCATCTGTAAATTCAAAACGAAAGGTTACCAACATGATATTCTGCAGCGCATCTACAGTTGATCATTATGCTTACCTCTTTGGTTGCACGACGGTGGCAGGGGTTTAAAAGTTCATGATAGTTTATGGGGAAATCTTTTCTTTAAAGAACCTTGACGCTCGATTTGTTTCTTTTATCCCTGTCATCGTGTTCTTGCTAATTTGACTCTAGATGCTCTGGTCTCGGTAAGATCATTGAGTACTCGCCCTTTTGGCTTTGCAATGCTATTAGCTTCTTATGTTTTATATGTTTGTGTGCTTTTGCATGCAACATTGTTTAGCTGTTGGGTGAGTTGGAGATATTTCACCAAGAGAACTGTTGGGGCAAGTGTGTGGTTGGTGCACCATAGAACCTGGTTTAAACCCCAAGTGTCAAATTATTTTGCCACTGACCATTCCAAGGCGGTAACCCCTCGAATTCTCACTTTCGTTTATTGTTTGTGGCGTCCATTTTGAAACTGATTATTGTAAAACCATGCTCTATGTTCCCTTCTACTTTTTGGCTGTGTGGGGAGGCTGTGTCTGCTGGATGAGGCCATTCCTGATATGCATATTTCACTTTTTTGATAAGAAAATTTGCTAGAAACAAACTACAACTATTCCTGATGATAAAATTTCAGCTGTTATAGTCTTATAACGCGTTCCTTGTTGTTTAAATAACGTAGTTTAATATTTTAGCTCCTGCTTACCTATACAGGCAAATAGAACTAGACGGAAAATGTATAGATCTGGATATGTGGTATGTGTATTCTTTATTATAAAATGGAACTATGTGAAATTAGTTTTATTATGAAGATTAGATTAACACAATGTATTGAAAATTCGTTTTGAAATTAAAAAATATTCACAATAAGAATATTTGTCTTGGGAATTTGACGTTAATATTATATAGCGGTTACGGGGGATAATCAGCTATGGTTAGATTGTTGTTGTTTAAAAAAAAACAACATTACAATAGTTCAGCTTTTTCTGCGGTTTCAGGGCTACGAAAGGCCAAACATCGTTAAAACCTATGACGTCAATGTATTTTAGTGGAGCACATGTAAGTTTTTTTTATAATATTCAGCATTGTTCATTTCTATCTGATATTTGACAATATTTTAATCATGCTTTTTAATAACACAATCAACTCGAATGCTGTTTATTAGTCATAAAAATCCTGGTAATTCGACTCAGTTCTAAAGTCGGGTTGACAATATAAGCCCCGAATTTTTAACTGTTAAATCCAACTTAACAGAAACAGGGTTCTGTACTGTGTGTGTTATATACGATGCATGGATCAAATGCAAAAATAAAGCTCCTGTGACGATATCATTCACAAACATTAAAAAAAAATATTTAAAAAACTGGACAGAGCTCTCCACATTGATGCCATTTGACGTCCGTTCTTGTTCTTCAAAATGATGTCATTTTCTAAAGTACGAATGCTATGAAACAAAAAGCATAAGAATTGTGTTGGCTGCTCCTTTAAGCTTTTGGTAAATATCTTCCGATCTTCCTATACAAGGAAACAATCGGCGGAACAGAGCAAAATATAATTTTACAGGAGATCTCAGAAAATTACTCCTTCACGTCACATATTTACATACATAAGAATCGTGCTCAACGACTTTTTAAAGCACATACGATAACATCTGATAACAAGACCGATTGAATATACGGGGCGACGTTTGACGGGCGACACACGGCACAAATAACGTACTATGATATCTAAACAGATAAACAGTGAACTTTGACAGTCACCGAATACGACGAATGTGAAAATGTTGCATGCTCGGGTTTTTTAGCCTGTTCACGGGCTGTAATGGAAAAATATAATTACGTATGCCCAATTTATATAGCTCCGGTTAAAAACCAGATCGTACATATGTTTTAAAATTTCGTTTGTGACTTTTAACCACTTAACAAGTATCAGAGATGTTAAGACGTGCTTGAATATATTCCAGGGCTTTTTGCTGGTTTACGATATAACAAGCGAGGAATCTTTCTTAAACATAGAAAGCTGGATTGATTTCATCAAAGAGGTATAACTCTTAACATATCTAGATAAATTACTTGGCTATCAGGATCTTGAATATCCTCCAGAAAATATTCAGAATTCAAATATATGATTTTACCCCAATATGTATACGTATATTATACAACACAATGAATGCAACAGAATTGTTCCCCACACATCAACCCGTTACATGAATTTTCCAGCTACAGGGTTGACATGGGTTTTCTCTTGTGAAGGATTTCAAAGAAATTAAAATCTATTGTTTCAATAATAACACCTTATAAATAGTCATGTGATTTTCTTTGTTCGAGTAAAATCGAATAAGAAGAAAATCATTTTCTCTTAGTTGAATGTAATGAACGCTAGGTAGCGTTGTAAGGTATGCACCAAGATTGTGTTTTGTATAAAACTTGTCATTCATCTTTGGACAGTCGGACGATACGGACATAGTTAATTTTTACTTACAATTAAAATTCAATAATGACGGGCTTTGCAGGTGAGAGTAAAATTATGTAATATTATTGATATATGATTGTTAGAATAGGCAGTAGCCTCGTTAATGTTATAGATGAATCATGAATTGTGAAATGTGTTTTTCATTTAGATGAAAAGAATTGTATTTTGCCATATCAATATGATTGTTTATGAATTATGTGAGTCGATTGTCCAGATGTTTTCTCAAATGCATGTATTTTAAAAAGTGTTGGTTTATTTTTTATTGGTTTAACAATTTTCAGATTGTCGGTAAAACTGAAAATAATATTAACTCAACCGACTAAATTTAAGAAATTAACGTACGAGTTAGGTCGTAATGGTGTGTTACTTTAGTAAGCCTTGAATGGACTGTTACTTAAACTTCTGAAATCCGCTATCGAACGTCACGCAATGGAATGGACGACAAAAGTGATAGTAGAAAAAAAGATAGCTTAAGGGCTTGCCACACTCCTCCCAATCCTGTTCATCGATAAAAAGAAAATTATCAAAATCTCAATAATGGCAAAATGCCGTACAATGAAACTTTGCACAAATGAATGTTACTAATGTATCTTGATTTTGCATACAGTAAGACAAGTTAGAATAGTAAAGAAAACAAGCTAGACCTTAAAATTCCTTAAAATTCTATTTACATAAATTCACAAAAACTAAGCGAAAACATACAAAACATAATTTTAAATTGCCACGTGAGTGCTATGTTACTGACAAGAAAATGTTGTGTACTTTGTAAAAAGGTGAAATATGCATATCAGGAATCGCCACATTCAGAAAAAAACAGCCTCCCCACACAGTCAAGAAGAAGAGAGGGAGAGAGCATGGTTAATAAAATGATCAGTTTCAAAAGAGACACCACTAACAATTAACAAAATTGAGAACCCGAGGGGTTACCGCCTTGGAACGGTCAGTGGCAAATCAAATTGCAACTGGGGGTTTAAACCAGGTTCTAGGGTGCACCAACCTCACACTTGCCCCAACAGGTTCTCATATCACAAAACAAATACAAGTTGTCTTGGTGAAACAACTCCAACCCACTTATTGGCTCAACAATGTTGCATGCAAAAGCACACAAACATATAAAACATAAGAATTTAATAGCATTGCAAAGCCAAAGGGCGGGTACTCGATGATCTTACCGAGACCAGAGCTCCTGGAGTAAAATCAGCAAGAAATAAACTTTCAATAATTAAATAGAAATCAGTGATTGTCATCCGTTTACGCGATCAGAAAGCGACCAGAAAATTGAAGGTCAAACACACTTTTACTTATATCTCGTAAAGTTTACATATGTAAGTCACGAGGACACAATAAATTGTTGTCAGTATCATATTCCTCATGTGGGCATTTAAAATGATGTTTTGTGTTGTTTAGTTTTTGTGAATTTATGTAAATAGAAGTTGAGGGAATTTTTAGATCTCGCTATTTTTCTTTACTGTTCTAACGTGTCTAACCATCTGCAAAATAAAGATACATTAATAACATACATTTGTGCAAAGTTTCATTTAACGGCATTTTGCCGTTATTGAGATTTTGATAATGTACTTTTTATCGATGAACAGGATTGGGAGGAGTGTGGTAAGCCCTTAATCCAAAAGGACTGTTTAAGATATACTATATTTTGTAAATAGTATATTTTAGTTCAATGTAATGCTTCAGCTGCGAAAACCCCGTGTCAACGTTGCAGCTGGAAAATTCTTGTAACGGGTTAGTGGGTGGGGAACGAAATCGATGCATTCCTTGTGTCTTTTACATATGCATATAGGAGAAATGTCATACATGTGCGATCTTGATATTTTCTGGTGGAAATTCTGGTTCCTGTGCTTATAAGTTTTCATTAATGTCACCATATAAGGCAAGCCAAATAAAGTATGGATTGGATGCTACTTTGTATCGGATACTTAATGTTATTAATTAAGTTACTGTGTACGTCTCTTAAACTAATTGTTATTTTATTAAATTGAGTTAGTTATTCCGAACTCGTTTAGAAGTAAACGTGTAGTTTTATTATATCAGATTATATCATTCAGTTAACATTTCAATAAAAGTTCATGTTTACATTAGTTTTGTTGAAAAATTATATTAAATGGCGATTTAAAGCGTTGTTGCTCCTTTTTCAGAATATTTTAAATTTAATGCAAGAATTATTTTCAGCATACAGCCGATAGAATGCCTATGCTACTTGTTGGAAATAAATGCGACTTGGACAAATCGAAGAATGGAAGACAAGTTTTAACGGAAAGTGCATTATTGGTAGATACATTCTAATAAGCACAGAAAAGGCTTTTTGCGACCCTTTTCATAAAATATGTATAGCAAACTTGTGCATATGAATATTTTATGTTGATTTGTTCTCCCTTATTTTGCTTAACCAGTAACAGACAAATGATATGCATATTTCACTTTTTTGTTCTTACCTTTTACTACGATCTTTGTTTTGTTGAGTTATTTTCAAGTAGGTAGCATTCTAGTCATATTTACTTTGAAAAATTGTTTACCATACACCATTAACAAATAACTCTTCATACTCACCTTTTAGGTTGAAAACAGTACTCGCAATGTGGCCGTTGGGTTCGGAAATGCCATGCTGTATCTGCTTTCCTCCTCGCAAACATTTTTATTTATGAGCTTAATAAAAAATGGAAATTTATCTGTTTTTGCTGACCTTTGTGAATTATCAGGATCTGCGAATAACTTTAGAAAAAACTTTTCAGATTATGCAAAATAACCACTGCTTCATCCGCAAATATTCTTGATAACCGCCCATTCCCACCAGCAAGTAATAGCATCGTCTCAATCTTTAACACGGTTACAGATAAGATAAGATTAATTTTTATTTTCAGTTAGCGGCTAAATACAATATGGATTTCTTTGAAACAAGCGCAGTAACTGGATTGAATGTAGACGAAGCATTCTTTACGTTGATAAGAACGATAAAATCACAGAGTGAGCAAAATGAGGTATTTCACAAAATATATCCAACTGATGGCATTTATAGCTTCTTGTTTAAGGGAAAGGTTCAACTTATTAAATTTTTACTACATTATTAAACACGTTCAACTGTACTTTTAACAGAAAATCTAGCTGTCACACTAAGCATGTTTTGAGAGGCCCATCGTAAAACCGCATACGTGCTATGGCAGTCGTCTTTGCACTGTCGTCGATAAAAAGAAATTTATCGAATCTCTCTAACGGCAAATTAATATATGTTTATCTACATGCGTTAAGAAAATTTAGAACAGTAAACAATAGCTAGATCTAAAACTTCCCTAAAATTCTCTTTACATCCATGCAAAAAAACTAGGCAACACAAAACATACATTTAAATGCTTTCATTAGTAAAATAACAACATTATGTAATGTCTTTAAAAGACATGTCAGAACTAATCTATGATATCTATAATATATACGTATTTCAGAAGCAAAAAACAAAAGAAAAGGAACAAAAAGACACTAGCGATAGCTTTTTAAAGAAATGGATTCTTCCGGTGGGTATTAACTTTGTGTGAAACTCGTAAAAACTGGTTTCTGTTTTTTGCAAGGTTCATTATAATCGTATTTTTTTCACTGGTGCATTTTTGTTCTATAATGTTGAAAGTTTAATTCTACGAAAAGTCAAATGCCGTTTCATATCAATCAGCCATTCAAACAAGAAAATTTTGATAGCCCAAATTAAAATGTTGTTATATTCATAAAAAGTTTTACGAAAGTTCTGTGTTTTTTCTACTTCAGTTGATCGGCAGGCCAGGACAAGCACAGACAGGTGAGAAAAATAATTTAAAGTGAAGTAAAAAAAACTAACAAAGCTAAACTCTTATTATTAGATCTAATAAAACGAATTAGGGCAACAGTTTATGTCTGTATATATGCGAATCTTTGGGGCAAATATAAAGTTGAATAACTGAATTGGTATTAACCACAGGTCGCAAATGTTGTTGTGGTTTTGTTGTTGTTAATTTTGCCAAAACCAGTTTTAAGACAGTATCAACTAAGTTTGTATTTTCGTTAGATTTCTGTGGTTTCTTGTTTTAATTGTTTAAACTGCTCGCATAGCAAATTTTGGCTTGCGTTTTCTGTCCGTCAGGGTGGGTTGTTTATTCAGAGTGTCTGTCCGTCAGGGTGGGTTGTTTATTCAGAGTGAGGTTTTCTGTCCGTCAGGGTGGGTTGTTTATTCAGAGTGTCTGTCCGTCAGTTTGGGTTGTTTATTCAGAGTGAGGTTTTCTGTCCGTCAGGGTGGGTTGTTTATTCAGAGTGAGGTTTTCTGTCCGTCAGAGTGGGTTGTTTATTCAGAGTGAGGTTTTCTGTCCGTCAGGGTGGGTTGTTCATTCAGAGTGAGGTTTTCTGTCCGTCAGGGTGGGTTGTTTTTACAGAGTGAGGTTTTCTGTCCGTCAGGGTGGGTTGTTTATTCAGAGTGAGGTTTTTTGTCCGTCAGGGTGGGTTGTTTATTCAGAGTGAGGTTTTCTGTCCGTCAGGGTGGGTTGTTTATTCAGAGTGAGGTTTTCTGCCCGTCAGGGTGGGTTGTTTATTCAGAGTGAGGTTTTCTGTCCGTCAGGGTGGGTTGTTTATTCAGAGTGAGGTTTTCTGTCCGTCAGGGTGGGTTGTTTATTCAGAGTAAGGCTTATCCTATAGTATGGGGGACCCTATTGTTTGAATTATTTTTCAGTTCCTCAAGAAATAGGTCAAGACCCATATGCAAGAGAACTTTATGAAAAAGCTTTGCAGGACGGTAAAGAAAAAGACAGGTCTATTCGGGTAAATATAGTTGGTAATTACCGCCAAGGCAAGACTTCACTGATGAGACGACTAATTGGCCAATCAATAACCGGTGTTGAAAGCACCAATGGCATAGATATCGAAAAGATTGAGTGCTACAAAGACAAAAAAGGAAAACTAATATACAAAAAGGCAGAAACGGTCGACGATCAAGGTATACTTCAACGACTCGTGAGAGTTGCGTTAAGTGAAAGCGAACAAGCACTTCACAAAAGACATATATCGTCAGAATCGTTTAACGGAGAAAAGTTAGTTGTGACCAAAGAGGATGTTGAGTGTGAAAACAAAGATGAAAACAATGATAGATCTGATACATTTCTTCAATCTAAGTCAAATCATGGCGAAGACTCTGATGCAGTCAAGAGGTTTAGCTCAAATTCTGATGTACCAAGCAACAAAACTAAAACAAATGATGAAGCACGAAACAAGGAAAGTCAAATAAATGCCAAGGTAGAAATGTTAACACCGGACCAGAAAAAGAAATTCGGAAAAGATATAAAACATAAGACGATTTCTGATGCTCTGAAGGAACTTCAAACTCAATTCGATTTTTGGGATTTCGGGGGACAGTTTATATTTTATGCCACGCATTCAGTTTTTCATAGTAGAAAAGCAATTTACGTCTTGGTATTTGATCTATCAGTACCCTTGAATCAGGTAGTGATCGACCAAGATTTTTCATTTGAGCATGAGTCAAAGACGATGGCGCACTACATCCAGTTTTGGATGAATTCCATTCACTCTTTTGTCGGATCAGATGACGGTAAAGAGCCCGTTGTTCTGTTTGTTGGGACACATAAAGATAAAATCCACGGAAATGATGAAACAATAAAATTACACATACGGAAATACTTCAGTGACATTCGAGAGATGTTTGATCAAACAACTCTTTTAAATCATATTTATCCGCAAGACTTTGCGGTAAATAATCAGGTCCCAAACGACCAAGCTATACATGCACTGCGTGACACACTAATAAACCTCGGAGACAATTTATCAAGTACGATTGAAATACCGGCAAAGTGGATACAGCTTGAAAAGTCTCTGAATGAAAGAAAGCATTTGAAAATAATTCATTTTAGAATTATTGAAGCTATAGATTCCGCGAACGAATTCCCTTTGGGAAGTGAGGAACACATTAAGTTACTTCTGCGGTACCATCATTTGAAAGGAACTTACATATACTTCGATGAGCCACCAATTTCAGACCATGTGATATTGGATCCGCAGTTCCTGATAGATGCCTTTAAAAGTTTAATTACCAGTGAACGTTTCTGTTCAAATGATCCAGCAGTGAGGCCATTGTGGAAAGCATTACGTACAGAGGCAAGACTTGAAAAAGCTTTAATTGACTGGCAATGGGCAGATAACGAAGAAGGCCTGTTTCGACAAAACAAAGAAGTTTTGTTAGGTTTCCTAACACATCATCACATTATTTCAGAGGCTACACGTTATGACGAAGAGAAGAACACTTCAACAGGCCTTGGCTGGTATATCGTCCCAAGTCTTCTTCAGGAGGCGACCGCTCAACATGAAGTAGAAGAGTTTTTGAATGGCAGGAAGAAGACAATCCTGCGCTTTACCATGAAGTTTGAACATGCTGCAGCAGTACAATTGGTTTCACATCGATTAACAGCTGCTTTGCTTGGTAGGTGGTCAGCAGCAGAACTGGGGACAAAACCCCTTTTATTTCAGAATATGTGTATTGTAAGACTGAATTCTGCATACGCAGGGGTGACTGAAACAAAACATGATTGTATTGAACTTTTCTTGGTGTATCTTTGTCTCTATGATCATGATGATATGAGTATCAAATATTGTGAAGTGGGCGATGCATTCCGTCGCTTTGCAGAGTCAGTTGTGAAGCATGAATTTCGAAAGTTAAAGACAGAGGACGAACATAAAACAAATCCATATACCATATGTTTCAGGTGCAATCACGAAAACCATGGCATCAGCGGCAGTTTGAAAGTTATAGAAAAGGAATGTTTTGATCAGGAGAAACGTGTCCCTTGTCCAGATTTGAAGACACATGACATAAATATGGAAACCGCTAAAGCAGAGTGGTATACTGATACACCGTTGCCAGATGCAAACATGAAATATGTTTTAAGCAACAAGGCGCTCGGTCAGTTATCACAGTGTATTGGGTGCAACTGGCAGCTACTTGGTTTGGAGCTAGGACTCTCTCAAGTACAGATTAATCATATCAATGATGACAACCCGTACAGCACAGCCATGAAAATATACAGTATGTTGAGAACATGGTCGGCAAAAATGCTTAGTGCTGCTACTATGGAAAATTTAGTTATTGCGATGAAGCGATGTACTGGGGTTACTATTGACTGGGATGAAATAAGAAATTTCGATGAAATGCTGAGATAACTTAACATCGCATGATGAAAGCCATTGTGAATTAGTTCACTCAAGTAAAAGCTTATGAAAGTGAATATAAATAATGTATGGCACTCGCGTGAATTTCAGTGTTATTAAATGATGTGTTTGGTAGTTTTGATGTCAATTTTATCACAATCCCTAAATCGTATTTGACTTTGGTATGATGCTCGTGAAAGTGGAGAAAGTGAATATGAATATGGTATGACGCTGTACAAAGTGTAGAGAGATATTATACGGTATTCTTGGTAGTTAAGACTCAGTTGCATGATAATCTTAAAAGCAAAGGTAATTTTGGGCAAGATGCTTATGAAAATGGGGATGCTTTCAATTAATCCTTACGAAAATAAGAGAACAACCATATCGTTTCCATGAACTGAGAATGTTTATGTTATACTACTCATGAAAGTGAAGTTGTTTATTAAAAGAATCTCTTGAAAGTGAATAGATCTATGTAATTATTATATTAATGTAGTGTTGTTGTATAATATGTGACATTATATATGATACTCATGAAATAAAGGTGTTTATAATAGAATACTTATGACGAGAAGAAGTTTATTGTAGTTCACTCATGAAGATTAAATGAAATGAAAATGAAATTTACGCCATTATACACAAGAAAGATATATTAAGCTTTTAATAAAAGTGAAGCTGTTTATTATATGAATCTCTTCAAAGCGAACATATTCTATGCTACTCATGAAAGTGTTGTTGTATAATAAATGATATTATATATGTTAATCATAAAATGAAGGTGTTTATAATAGAATACTTATGGCGAGAAAAAGTTTGTTGTAGTTCACTCATGAAAATAAAACAGTTTATGGCATTATACATTATGGCATTATTTTTAAATATTTTGAGATTAATTATTGTTAGATAATTGACCATTTTCGGTGTTGTTTTATGCCAGCTTTTATGGAAGATAGTTTGATAACTGTCATTTATAACAACTATTTATAATTACTTTCATAACACATATTCGGAGCAAAACGTTTTTAGGTAAAATAGTTGAAAAGAGAACTTTGAAAGCCACTGTTATCTCTTAATTGCGAACATCAAGATCACGTTATAACATTCTTTCACAACACCAGTATCTTGATGATTTAATATTAAATAAAGATTATATCCATTTCTATCACTGGTAAATAACAGTTATCCTAATGAACTACTGTAACAGCTTCAAAAAGCGAATACTTCAGAAAGCCAGCAAACTTTCTTTGTCAATTTTTTTTCATTGAAAATGGTTACATCACTACTAAAATATTTATAAAACACATCATTTTAATTTGTTATTGTTATATAGTAAAGTTTCCGTTTTTAGACGGCGATGTTCCTCGTGCACGATCTTATGGGATTTATATCGCACAGCTTGTTCGCTTTCTAGAGCATGTAACGATGTTAAAGATGTCAGTGAACGTAATCTATCTATAACAAAAAACTTTTAAAACAGGGTTATCGGTATCTCAAATTAAGGAAAACCTTAAACAAGTTTTATCGCCGATACTCAGATGTAATTAAAAATACAGGTGCAGCTTAAAATCACTATTGCAACAAGGTATTTCACGACCAGTTTTTTGAGTAAATTTAATTTATAAAGGAAAATAAAAGGCAATACTTACTTTTCCATGTTATTCGTAAAATTCGTCTGTTAATTCAAAACAGAAAGGTTACCAACATGATATCCTACAGCGCCCTGCATGCCAGGTTAATAATTTTTCTACAGTTGATCGTTTTGCTTATCTTGCAAGACAGTAGGAAGTGTTTAAGAGTTTATGAAGGTTTATAGGAAAATCTTGTAAAAGAACCTAGTAGCTCGACCTGTTTCTTTTATCCTTGTCATCGTGTTCTTGCTGATTCGACACCACGTGTTCTCGGTAAGGCTGAGTACCCGCCCATTTGCTTTTTAACGCTATTAGTTTCTTATGTTTTATATGTTTGTGTGCTTTTGCATGCAACATCGTCGAGTGGATGGGTCGGTTGGAGAAATTTCACCAAGAAAACCTAGATGCACCCTAGAACCTGGTTTAAAACCCAAGTTACAAATTATATTTCTACAATCTTCTTCGCATAGTTGTCGTTCCTTACACTCACTTTACATCTCTGCGAAAGGCTCAATGTCAAGATTTTTTACTCGACAGCCTTATTTTATACAGTCATAATTCTGAATATGAAAGCTTGTGGATAAACAAATGACAGATCTAGATATCTTCACTATCTTTCATTCAAACCAAAGATACCCAAGCAAATTTAAATGTAATTTGTGAACTATTTTTTTAGTTTAAGTAAAAGTAGTTGAAAGTAATCCCAGCCTATAATAGAGGTGAATGAGAACTGAAATTCATGGACAATATACCAAAGCAACTCATACCAGAAATAAGTATATGCTGGTCTACAATGTTTAGTGCCAATTCATCAAAATTATGTAAGGGTTTTCAAGAAATTCAATGAAAACTTACTTACTTGAAGTCAAAACATAAGTAATATACTACTTAAAATTTCTGACATTATTTTGACAGATGACCGCAAAATATTGTAAATAAGCGTTTACGTGATTCCTATATAATTTTTTAGACGTTTTAAACAGCCATTGCAGACTTCTTTTGCAAACGATATTTCTTTTGTGTGTGTGTCTGTTCTATGTAAATCATGCATTTTTTCAAACAACATGAGCATCCCAACTTTAATACAGCCACGTGACACTATAGTACAGCATATACTTATTTTGGATATGAGCTGCTTTGGTATATTGTCCATGAATTTCAGATTTCTCATGCAAACGGTTTTTCTTTTGTTTTAGTATGTGCTTGGTAATTAGAACATGAATTAGACTAAATTGAGCTTGAAAACATTAACTACATCCTTAGCTAAATACATTTCTTTACTAAAATCTAGGTGGCAATAAGTATTTGCCCCAAAATTCATTTTTGAAATTTTAGCCAGTTTTCGCCATTTGCAATGTTTGCGACCCCTTAAAACCAATCGAAAAGTGAAAACCTCTCAGCGCAGCGCATGTTCCTTTTAGTGGATATCAATGTAAGAGATGCGTCTAATGAATCAATTGCCTATTTTAGATAATATAAGTTGTTATAACTAATAGTGGAGTAAATGTTACAGTTTTTTATTATTTAAATAGTACACAGATTGATAAAAAGATGGATAGACTGACTATTTTGTTTGTTTAAACGGTTTACTTCGTCATAAACACGTTATACAGGTAAGGAAACTGAACCATAGCTGAACGGAATTAAGCATTTCTTACTAAGCCAGTCTATTAAGCCATGAATCAATAAGAGAAGTAACTGTTCATATGAAAGGATTAACTTTCCCTGAACTTTAAACGAAAGAGGAAGTAGGATAATATGACGGAATATGAGGTAGGTAATTTCTTTCGTTATTTACGTAAACATCTGGCAAAGAGTAGACACCGATTCAAGCTAACTTTGCAGAACTTAACCTAAGCAAACAAAAATAAATAATGTTTAACAAGCTATTGAATAGAAACAAATAACAATCAAGGTTTTGCAAACATTCTCCTTGGGTCGGGTAATGCAAAAAACAAAAACAAAAAAACAAAAAAAAAACAAAGTTTTTCTCAGAACGTTGAGTTCTTTTCAAAATAAAAAGTAGATCATATCTTAGTAAGCACTGTTCGGAATAATATGTTGCATATATTGTGAATAGCATACGCCTCAAAAGATAAAAACAATGAATTTTAGAGGAAAAAACATTTTTATCCATTCGCAGTACTGAAGATCGTATTAGCAAAAGTAACGTGTGCAAAAAATGATCATTAGATGATACAATACGCTGTTAAGATAATACTGAAAGGAAAGCTAACTTCAGGAATTCTAGAAAGACCCCCTAATGTGTACTTTCGGTTTCAAGGGCAAAATTATTTGATGTAGCCTTTCAAAACTCAGCATTACTTCTCACTGGCAGACCAATAAAATGTGAAGAAATATATTGTCCTGTTGCTGTATTTATGTTTGGGTGCTCAAGTTATTTGAAAAAAAGAAGATTTATTTACATAGAACAGACACACATCAAACGCAAATGCCATTAGCACGAGAACTCTGGAATCGCTGTTTTAAACGTCTAGCAAAATGATACAGGTATCGCGTAAACAATTATTTACAATATTGTGCGGTCATCAGTGAAAATAATGTCAAAACTTTAAAGTAGAACAGCAAAATGTTTTACCTTCAAACCGGAAGTAGACAGGAAAGGAGTCTTCCTTGAATTTCTTGAAAACCTTAACAGTTTTTTATGAATTGCCACAACTTATTGTAGATCAGCATAGGTATGAGTTGTTTTAATATATTGTTCATGATTTTCAGAGTTCCCATGCAATGGTTTTTCTTTTGTTTTAGAATGTGCTTGGTAATTAGAACATGAATTAGAATGAACAATGAGCGTGCATCCTTAGTTAAATACACTTCTTCACTGGAATCTAGGTAACAATTAGTATTTTTATCAAAAATTATTTTTGAAATTTTAGCAAGTTTACGCCATTGCAACGTTTTTCTCCAATTAACACGATAGACAATAAGGTGTCAAGTACAGTACGTTGTGGAAAACTTGACTGGTCGCAAACATGCTCCTTGCTGGAGTAATGCAGTTTGAAGGAGAGTCTAGAATTCTTGTTTAAAACATCAAGAATAATGATAAGGACACACTTAAAACTCAATAAAACAGCATCGGGATCTCTATCTACCTAGTTATGTAATGTTTGTATAGCGGAACTTTATATATTTTATTATGTCTTTCTTTAAATACATTTATGTTAGCACTCAATAATTTTATATGTTGATACATTGAAACGTTAGAAGTCAAAAATATGTTATTTTGAAGTTTGGACTCCGTTGTTTTTTTTTTATAAAAATAACGTTTAATTATGAAAATATTTATGAACAGGTTCGATATTAACAATAATAGAATTACTCTTGTTTGTAAGACGGTGTCAGGGGATTAGGAGTTTATGCAGGTTTCTAGGTAACTCTTGTAATAGACAATGTTCTCAGTTTTGTTTGCATCGTTATTTCATCTTTAAAATTGTGTCTCTTAAGGCCCTCAATTTTTATTCCAGTATTGTGACACCTTACAATATACTATGTTTGTTTTCAACCTAACCACAAGAATGGCTTTCAATCAACTTTCCTTTATAGTTGCAGATAAACCGGTGTATTAGAGATAGCAGAAAGTACATATTTATCATGGTATGGAAATTCTTTTTTTAAACTCCTTTTTAAAACTTCTTGTCAGTAGAGATAATGCATCTTATAACTAATGTAAATACTATTTCGTATAAAGTGAAATGATCGTTATTGATTTGAACTCGTTTGTTGAAATGGCAAATTGGAAAACCATCGAATAAGACAAAAATTCAAATATAAGAGCGTGTTCGTGGGCAGTAATGCCGAAAGATTACTTGTTAAACACGTTCCAAAGTGGATTAAATATGCGGGATAAGCAATGTATAACTGTTAAGGCTAAATTCGTTTATTTCTAAGGAGTTACATTGTTAATTAAGGAATGCAATAAGGATTTTGGCAATCTTACTATTAATATGTATCCTATAGTTATAGTTGCGGAAGGGCTTTAATACTGCCAGTTTTGCTATATCGTCAACCTTATTTCTATGTTGAATGTCTGATAATTTCGACAGAGGGTAAAATGTTTGCCTAGTTCTGGATTCAAATTCGTTCACAGACATCTATTTCAACAGAAGACATTGTCTTGTTTTCTTATAGATGTATATATTCATAATACTATAACTTCTTCTATTCAAAGAATTACCCAATTGTAAGTCCTAATAAGACTTTCTAACAATGAGTGCCTCATCAACATTAGCTGCTGCATTTGCCGGGCACTTACAAAGTCTGTCGGACAAACTGCATGATAATCCGCTGCAACCTGTCATAGTCCAGATATCAACTGAGACATCGCCTAATCAAGGTAATTGTACGGTATCCTATGATACCTTATTCCAACATTAATGTTTTAGAACCACGACCATTAATTGATAAGAACTGACTCTTTACACATTCGTGTTATGGAGCTAGGTTCGATAATACTTAAATTCAAAACACAAATAATGAAATACTTAAGAAGTCGATAACTAATTTTTCTACAAGACCAGTTTTCTACGTTGTATTTGCGAATTTGTACTTTTAAAATACACATTTATTTTAAATTTAAAATCTTTTTAAATCAGTACAGTAATGCGGTTTTACTTTAACTGGATATGATTTACTGTTATTCTTTGGTTCGAAATGGTTGACAGTTAAGAATACAGCAATGACTACCCTGTTGAAGTTTACTTGGCACTGATGATACGATAATGCAGGTGATAGGTGGATATAGTTTTGTAACTACAGTCAACTTCTTGGCAATTTCATCACATATATATACATTGTCACAAGCGCTTAACATCGTAGCAGCCATCCTATAGATCTAAACTGTAGTTCTGCAATCTAACGTGATTCAATTAAATCGACATTTACTTTATAAAAGCTATAAACTTAATTTGTCCAACCTTGTTTTGTAGTCGCTAAGCCTGATTTGGAAGACGAGCAAAAGCGTTGGCTTGTTGTGGGAATATGTCTACACACGGTTATATCTCCAGCGCTCAGACAGTACATACCTCCAGAAGTCAACAAGATCTACAATGGTGTGGTAAATAAACACCAGATAGACAAACAAGGCTTTCGGAACTTTATGAGACGTTACCAACCCACTAATAAAGAACTGAATTATGAAGCAATAAATAACAATGCAGCTGTTCCAAAGGTGAAAGGAAAAAAAGATATAGCCAGCTATGACTACACTGTTAAGTGTGATGTGAATTTTACCAAGTTGTTTATGCAAACTAACATGGCTCATTACACAGGCTTTAATGACACATGTGATTCTTCTGCTTTGCTAGGAATGATCATCAATATCGATTTTCCATCGCGTATTCAGAATGTTGCAGAACAGGTTTGGAGTTGTGATTTTCTTCTATTTAAATTTAGTATTTGAGTGGTTCAAAATCCTTATCTCTAATAAGAAAAATATGTAACATATTCAAGGTTCTCTGTTTCATATACTCGGCAAAAAAAAAGTTTTGCACACTTGGACATTTTATAAAATTTCTTTTTAATTTCACCATACACAACAAAATGATACATACCAAATAAATCAGCAGTTCAAAGTAAACAATGTAAAAAAAGTCAAAAATAAAATCCGATCAATACTTCTAAGCAATTCATTGTAAAAGCAACTGGGGGTTACTACACAAAAGTTGCAAAAATCGCTAGACTTATACTGAGTAAATTCACCACGATGAATCCGGTGTCGCGTTATTTTCACACGCGTGGTAATATTACGATGAATCTTTCAAGCGGCTTCGCATGGAATTTAACAGCCGACGAAATTTTATTTGTGGAATTAGGTTCCATTCGTACATTCGTGAACAAGAAAACCGGGTAGATGAACTAGCTTGACTAACTTCACGTGTTCTGTCTTGTTCAGAAAGACGTCTAGGTGGCCATTGTGGTCCGACATTTGCCATGGCAGTCAAATTAACGAAAACATTCCTTGTTGACCATGAGAAATAAATTAATTTGAAAAACAATGCAGATGTGTTTTTCTCAAATAAGATTAGGTATTGATTGCATTGGATGGTTGCTTTTATATACTATATAAACTGGATGCTTTGATTCATTAATACAGAATGGAAACTGTTCGAATCATCACTAAACTGTTTTGTCATGCCTTTAGGTCAATGAGTGAGACAATGTGATACTTAAATTAATAAAAAGTTTTAACGTAATTCTGGAAATGGCTTGGTGTCAAATTTTGATTACCAACTGTTACTAGCATCACAGTGCATGCTAATAATTGCTTTAAACAGACACTGATAAAATGTTGAGAGATTTCATAGATTTCACACCTCTACCTTTTGCAACTTTTGACTGTTGACCCCTATCATACTCAAAATGACATTTCTCGCTTATTTTAATTTCGTTTTTTTCTTTAACTTCGCAAACAATTTATCTTGATATGCATGTAAGAATTTATACCAGTTATTTGCTATATTATAAAATTTACGCAAAAGAACACTTGTGTGCAAAACTTTTTTGTTGGGTATATTTTTGTAGTTTCTGCTGTTTTTTAATATAATGATTTAATGCTCCATCTAGCCTTTACTCCCTCTCTCTCTCTCTCTCTCTCTCTCTCTCTCTCTCTCTCTCTCTCTCTCTCTCTCTCTCTCTCTCTCTCTCTCTCGTAACTCCACTTACTTTAATTTTAACAATTCCGTGGACGGACTAAGATTTTACCTTAATATTCCTCGTTAAGAGTAACTGAGCCAGTTCGGTCTGTTGAAATATGTTATCACTTAAACCTATAATAAAAGGTAAGACTCTGAGAGTATATGGATTCAATATAAAAAGAAGGTTTAAACATGGTTCCTTTCTGCAGGTCCGAAGTGATGTCCGTAATTCTTGGGCGCATTGTAATTTCCCAGAGTGGGACGCGATAAAATACCAAGATTCCTTCCAACTTATGAACCAGCTAATCAAAATCCTAAAATTGACACCTGCAATGGAACAGACATATCTTGGAGAACTCATTCGTTGGCAAACAAATGGTAATTATTTCAGTTATTACCAGTTGCGTCACTAGGACTAAAATACTTAATACTATTTTGTATTATTTAAGCAATGGGACATGTTTCCAGATATATAGCAAGTTAAAAGCAACAACGTTTGATCATTTAATCCAATATTTTCTGTAGCGCATGTTTTAAATATATAACCAGTATCAAAAGCTTAATTTTTAATTTCAATAAAACAAGTATTTATGCATAAAACATCAGCCTTTTAAAGTTAAATTGTATAATGTTAGTGTGTTAATTGTAAGACATTTAGATAAAATAACATACATTTGCAAGGATTTTCATTTTTAAGGAATCCAGTTCCTTCAAGGAACAACACTGGGGTTAGAACTTGTTCGAGAAATGAAAACGGAAACAGCAAAACTGAGTAAATACTTACTTGATGTTGTCTACCAAACAGATGAATGCATTACAGATTCAAATAAGGCGTTGACTTATATAAGAGACTGTTTGCAGATAACAATAGATAGAGTAAATGTGCTTGAGAAGCAAAACATTACGTTAAAAGAGAACAATGATGATTTAGAAACAAAAACACATGAAATAACATTAAAGCAAACGGAGATTTCAAATTCAATTGAAGAAATTAATACGGATTTGAAAAACCTACAAGATGATATTCGCCCTATTAAAGAACAACAAAATACCGATCAGCAATCAATTACAGAAATGAAAACGGATATAGTGCACTTGAAATCAGACTTGGCAAAACGTACATGCGACATAGACCAAACGAAATCGGACACACACGATGTCAAAATTTCTAGTGAAAAAAACAAAACTGATATTCAAGAACTGAAGACGGACTTTTTAAAGAACCAGGCGGATATAAACTTAACAAAGGAAGAAGTCGAAAAAATGAAAACTGGCATTGAAAAGCTTGCAGAAAAATCACCTGAATCAAAAATACATGTTAAATTGTTCTTTAACGTTCCAGACAAAGTTCCAGTTTTTATCGCCAGAAATGAAGACTTAGATCAAATTCAGTCAGGCTTTAACACAAGATGTAATGATCAACACACACAAGTTATATGTGGCTTGGGAGGTATAGGAAAAACAACCTTAGCAATAGAATACGCTTGGAAGTCCCAGTCGTCTTACACTGCAGGTGTGTTTTGGATGTCAGCTGAATCGAATGATTCTTTACAAGATTCCATTCAACGTCTTGCAAATGACAGAGAAATAGTTGGAAATGATTTTAAAGAGACTTTACATAAAGTTTTGAAATATATATCACTGCTGCAAGGAAAGTGGTTGCTTGTTATTGATAATGTTGATATGGACGAACTCTATGGTTCTGTCAAGGAGCTCGTACTTGGTAGTTGGAAGCGATTCTCAAAAGGTCACATTATCATTACATCAAGAAGAGAAACAACTGAAGCGGAATCAGATTTTCGTGTTCAAACAGACGATTGCATTACTCTTGATGTACTAACAGTATTGGATAGCAAGCAGTTCATGATTAACCGATCATGTAGACAGAGTGATGATGACGAAAGTTCTCTTAATAAGCTGGCTGATGAATTAGGAGGTTTGCCACTGGCACTTGAACAAGCCTCGGCTCATATCAAGGCTCTTAAATGCTCATACAAGGAATACCTACAGAAGTTTCTGAGAAAGCGTCTTAGTTTTCTGAGAGCAAGCAAATACCCGGCTGATGTCGCTAAGGAAAGACGGGCGGTAATAACAACTTGGCATTTGAACTTCGAGTTAATTGAAAAGCAGTCCAAAGAAGAAGGACTTGGTACAGCAGCAGTAACAGCCATGGAAATAGCTGCACATCTTCATGCTGACGAAATACCGCTTTGTGTTTTCAATGTAGGTTCCCCTGAAGTTTGCGATGACGACCTTCTTGACGTTCTTCATGACGATGTTGGGGCAAAACAGATTTCTGAAATCCTTTCACGATTTTCGTTGTTCCGAGGACGTGATATTCATACACTTAGCGTTCACCGTCTGGTACAAGAAGTTGTTCGTGAAAACATAACCAATTTTGACCGGAAACAGTTCATATTACAATGTTCGACAAGAATGATCAATAGAGCTTTAGATTCAACACAGTCTCCAACAGAAGTCATCAATACTAATAACAGTGACACAGTTTCTCTTCAGCTTTGGAGTATTTTGACTCTAAATGCAAACTATGTTCGCAATTTCTTACTAGACTTTGCAAAAAAGAATCCGGAACGTAAATCTATTTGTTTTAATGTCGAAACAACTAAGTTGTTACATGCTTGTTCCATATACCACAGCTTGAATCAACGACAAGATGATGCATTGGCGTGTCAAGACCAGATGCTGAACATAATTCCCGCCATTGATATTTCGGAAACGATTTTGAGAAATCTTACAAGTATCAAAATTCCTCTGCTCAACAATGTGCGTCTGATCATTCAGAACAGTTTAACAGCTGTTGTAAGACCAGAAGCCTTACCGAATGAATCCAGCAAAACTACATTTCTTGATACGGAACCTGAACGGTTGAGACAAGAGGGAAATGAGGCATTCAAATGCGAGAAGTACTATATTGCTATTCAGTGCTATTCAGAAGCACTGAAAGTTAGCAATGAAGCAGATCCAAGATTGTTTCATAACAGAAGTCTTGCTTACTTTAAAGTATGTGATTATGAAAAGGCATTGCTTGATGCAGATAAGTGTATGGATGCATACCAACGGCAACAAGCAAAATCAGGCGATGGCATAAGATTTGAGATTCACAAAGCTTACCTCCGGAAAGCTTTTGCTATTGGAAAACTGGTTGATCTTGGTGTGTTACCAAAACATTATGAGTATGTAGGACTTGCTGCTGCGGCGGTTGCTGGACATCTGAACAATCAGTGTCTCGTAGAATATAGATTAAAGGTAGAGTATCCTGTCCTTCGATTCAAAATTATTGAAAATGAGAACGAGCTTGGAAGAGCAATCTCGTCACTGATGAACAGTGTGAATACAACTCTTTTACTTCGGAAAGGTCGTTATAAAATTTCTGGCAATAAAGGTGAGGTAACTGTCAAAAGCATTCAAATAATTGGGATCGAAGATGGGGTAGAGATAATTAGTCCTGATCCAATTCCTATTATTAAACCACGTAGCTGTTGGTTTGGAGTAAAATTTGATGTAGAGCCACAGATTAATGTTCATTTCGAAAACGTTTGCTTTCCGTCTGAAACAGGACAAATTTATGCCGAAGAAAACGTCAATGTAATATTCTATAGATGTCGGTTTTCAAATGGCCAGAAGTCTTGTGAAAACTTCCCCGCCTGCAAGGGAGGTCCAGGATGTGTAAACCCAGATCGCAGTGCGTGCAGTGTCATGTTTACTAAAATTGAACGGTCTCTAGAGACAGGAAAGCCTTGTGGTGTCGTTGGTTACGCTGGAATTTCTAAGAAAGGTACAGGGAGAGTAGTTGTTGATCACTGCAATTTAGACAGATGTGGAGGCGGCGGTACTATCTGCATTGGAAAAGGGGCACAATTTGAGGTTAAAAACAGCGTTATACGTAACATGAGGCAAATGGGAGTTGAAGCAAGAGATGGTGGAAATGTTGTCGTTGAGAACTGTTCAATTATCAATAATCAATTTCATGGTGTTGCGATTGGCCCTAACGGTAACGGACACGTAAGAAACTGTATTATTCAAGGAAACGGAAAAGAGGGTATATGGTGCGGTGGGATTTTGAAAGACGTGGATGAATATGGACTAACCGATACTACTAATCCTGCCGGTGGCTCGCGTTGTATCATCAACGGTAATTTAATAAGTCAAAATGGTATGTCTGGATTATCTTTTGACGGTGGTAGCTATGAAGTATCTAATAACAAAATATTTGATAACTGGCTATGGGGAGTGATGCTGAAAACCAGGTCAGTGGCAATAATAAATGATAATGAAATTTTTGATAATAAATGTGGCGGAATCAGAATAGGTGTTAATTATTCCGCTCCCGTAGTTCTGGATGGAAACACAATTCGTGATCACGTTGGTCCTCCAATTTACATATCAGGCTCGACAATCAGTGCGGATCTAGACATACCAGTTCATTCAAGTCTTCCAGAAGAATACAAGCATATTGGCATCATAGAAGGCGAGATTGATTATTATACGATATCACCCTTGATAACTTCTAGAAATATATTTCGGGATAATGAGAAAGGACAACTGCATCCAATGAAATATCTCAGTCTTATTCAAACCTGCTGTTTTTGTCACAGTAGTTCGAACATGTTAAAGAAGTGTGGAAAATGTAAAAAGGCCAACTATTGTTCTAAGACATGTCAGGCAGAACATTGGAGTCGCCACAGAAATCTCTGCACATTGTTAAGAGCTTCATATACCGTTGAAATTGAAATGAAATCAACTGAAACTACGAAACAGTTTTTTGGTTGGGATGAAAAAAGTTTGTTGATAAGAAATACAAATGCTCCATTACCAGTGTTAGGCAAAGGTAATCCACCAGAAAAATTAAGCGACAGAAAATTCATAGTGAAGATTCAGTCAGGGAAAGAGTTGACAGGGTACGAGCCGGACAAATACATAAGGTTATACGATCAAACTCAGACTTTGGATGTCTGGTTCCGAAACCCTTCCTTGTATCATCTTGTATGTGAATGCGGAGTGCTTGCTGCTTCAACGTTTACCACAAAGAAAATTTACTGTTGGGCATCTTTTAAAAATAAGGGTAACATTTTATGCATTCACACAGATAATTTGCCTCCTTTCCAGAAAGGATGGTAATGCAGAGAATTATGATGGTTAACACATACAGTAACAGCCCTAAACGGTGTTGTTGTGGTTAAGCTACGCTTTATTTGAAGTCAGCACAATAATTATATTTGTATCGGCATTGTATTTAACAAAATATTGTTACGCTTTTTAGTACGAAACATTGTAACTAAGAAAATATTTACCATTGAGTTAAGGTAAATGAAGTTTTCATGTTAGTTCTTTTCTATACTCATCATGTTTTTGTTGGAAATCATAGTACTTGTCTAAATAACACGTGGTTAAAAATGAAAAGCTGATAACTTTAATAGCAGAAAATGAAAATGTGAATTATAATCATTATTTTGGATTTAAAGAAAAGTCAGTCAACATTACAACTGATTTGAATTTGTCTAACCTGTTAAAGTTAAATGTCGATGTAATCTCTTTAAAATTATTTGCCATCATTGTACAAAGTTTAAACTATGCTGTCTTTGTAAACAATGTCTATTGAAAAAAACAAAAAGACTTACGAATATATTCCATGGGAATAAAAATTGTGGTTAAACTATAAAACACATGCTCCTGAATGTTGTTTCTTTTTGTAATTTGTTGGTGATATATAAAACTAACTTGAGTTCATAGTTAATTGTTTAAGACATGACTGTCCGCTTTCGATTGTATATTAATAGTTTAGATGCTGAAAAAAGTGTATGTAATCAGATAAAAAGGATGTGATAAGAAGTCCGCTATACACAGATGGCGAGGCTCTTTTTTGCAGTGTCGGGACGTGATTTAAAGTCTTAATATGTGGTGTAATGTAAATAATGTGATGATCAGTGTGAATAGGAAAAGGAAGTGTTGTGCACTAAACCATAGGATCCACTGAACTATCCGAAGTTAAACGTGATAAATATACCAAACAAAAAGTGTTCTTTTGCGTAAATTTTAAAATAAAGCAAATATACGGTATAAATCCTTACTTGTATATCAAGATTAATTGTTTGCAGAGTTAAAGACAAAAACGATATTGAAATTGGTTGGTGAATAACCGAGAAATGTCATTTTGAGTATGATAATGGTCAACTGCAATCTTATCTGAGAAAAACACATCTGCATTGTTTTTCAATTAATTTATTTCTCATGGTCAACAAGGAAGGTTTTCGTTAATTTTGACCGTCATGGCAAATGTCGACCACACAGGCCACCTAGACGTCTTTCTAAACAAGACAGAACACGTGAAGTTGGTCGAGCTAGTTGATGTACCCGGATTTTCTTGTTCCACAAATAAAATTTCGTCGTCTGTTAAATTCCGTGCGAAGCCGCTTGATAGAATGCCGGATTCATCTTGGTGAATTTACTCAGTATAAGTCTAGCGATTTTTGCAACGTGTGTGTAGTAACCCCCAGTTGCTTTAAGTTTGACAATGAATTGCTTATAAAGTATTTATCGGATTTTATTTCTAATTGTTTTGCATTGTTTACTTTGAATTGATGATTTATTAAGTATATATCATTTTGTTGTGTTTGGTTTAATTAAAAGGATATTTTATAAAATGTCCAAGTGTGCAGAACTTTTTTGTCGAGTATATTAGGTTACTGCACTGAATATGCTGAAATGGCAAAACTGGTCTTATTTAGAGGGACGGATGTTGTCATTTCTTAAATTTCTACAGTAACTATGTCAAAACAATTTGCTAGAGTTTTAATACTGTTGATCAATGATTTAGATAGAAAAAAATATTGTGTAATAATTTACTGTAAAGAGCTATTTAAATGAATTGCCTCTTTATTGTTTATTGTTTGTAGATGAAATTTTTCAATTTACTAAGTATGCATCATCCTTAGATTGACTGCATAAAAAAGCTATTCAAATGACCATGGGTATGTTTTGACGAGACGTTGGTTTAAAAAACATCGGAACTATAATTGAAAAAGAAGTTAAGATGTGTGGGAAGTAAATAACCTCGTAAATGTGATAAATTATACTTTATTGCAAATTTCATACAACCAATTTTTGTGTTAATGAGCATACCCCAATGTGAAATGGGACGATTTTTCATTAATAGCAGGTTGCATGGTAATCATTAAACAGGTTATTTAATTTAAAAAGAAAACATGATTATGAGTTATACTTAAAAATGAGCAAGATATGTTAAGCACCATACTAAATTTGTGTAATATTAAGTCTCATCATTTTTTTTAAATTGTTTATTGTCGTTTTGTATATGAAACCTAAATATGATGAAAATTATATATTACTATTATTATATGATCAGGTTTTTTTTCGGAAACGCAGAGAAGAAATTTACAGTATTCCATAATTTGAAAGGTATGCACAGTTTTAAACTGTTCAGAATGGAAAAAAATATGTATCAGAAAATTTACTCACACATTCATTCACCCACGCACTCACCATTTTGTAAATTTAAACAGAGAAATCTCTCCTTAAACAATGAAACTGGAAGGTACAAGGATATTTCCAGAAAATTGATCTATATTAAATGGTAAAGAATTTTAGCCTAGTATGCGCTAGTTTGAATAAATAAAGGAAACAAATACTTGTGAGCCAACAATTTTCTTTACCAGTAATGCAATCCGTAGTAATCAGTTTTAATTACAAGATTTCTAAGGAAATAATAATCGTTAAGTTGTTCGTTATTTTCATTTCCTCCTGACATTTCTGTGAAAATTTGCCGATTTGTAAATAACTATTTGCTGTTGTTGTGTTAATTGTTAATAGATAGATTGTGGATAATATATGTATAAATGAAGTTTTGAATACGTTTATGAGAATTTGCCTGATTTATTGAATAGCTAACAGTCAAAATTTTGTCGAATGCAGAATTAAACCTAGAAAACTATATATTTGGATTTCACTGGATGCATATTTCACAGTTATAATCTGAGTGATTGCCAGTTGATAGTAGAAGTCAATCAGGAAGTTCATTTTCATGAGAGAAAACTTAACATCTAAACGATACTTGCAGGAACCGATGGGTCTCGAGCACATAATATTAAACATGCACAGGAAAAGGTTAGGCCTAAAACCAATATAACTGTTTATAGTTTTGAAAGATACATTTTATTAGATTTTTGTTTTAATAAGGTGTGTTAACAATATAATTATCAGTGAATGTATTTGTTTTTAGTTACTTGTTTTAATGCTAACATACAGTGTTTACAAGAACTTTTATATGAAACTGTGTAAATAGTTTTGTTCAATTGCTACTACTTACATACAATGAATAATAGTAAAAAATTAAAAAAATATTAATATTACATATTACTCGTATATAACTGTTTGATTCAGTATGACAGATTACTTGTAAGAAACTGTAAAATATTTAATGCGAAAGATCAGTTGTAAGCATCTGTAAAAATAGAAGAATGATAGACTGTTTGTGACTGTATAATAGATGAAAAGGAGAATTTTGAAAGCCACCGAACAAGACAAAATTCAGTTTTTTTTAGAAAAATAATTATTATAAGGGATTTAACTCTTTCGCCCCTTTCACGCTTGATTTCATTTGGCGCTCACTGCCATCATTGTAAATTTTTTGTCTAAATTTATTACTCACCCACCTTCCCTCTTTTTGTACGAAAGTTTCTTCGTTGTATAATTTGTTAGTGTTTGTTTGATGTTTAAATACGCAGTGGGTGCTCTGGCTACTTTTATTCTGTTTATTCATGTATTTCCTAAACTTGCAGCTTTTATTTCGGCCAAAATAAATTCATATTCATAACTAATGTGTTTTATTATCCCGATATAATTATGAAAATATTGCAGACTCGGTTTGATTGAGCTTGTTCATGGTCAGTAATGGAAATGCGTATTACTACCCACGCCGCCTAGCCCCGGGTTAAGCGCAACTCAATATTTACACCAATAAACAGTACAATTTTGATCCATCCTAAACGATGGAATGCATATGACGGTTAACATGGTATTTTCAGATTAATACCACTCGACGTTAAGCGGCGTATGGTCCCCAGATAAAAAAAAATGGGGTTGTCCTAAACAAGAAAACAATGAGCGGAACTAAACAGAATGGAATTTGACAGGGGATCTGAGAATATAAATCCTGCATATCACAGACTACGCAAAAAGCAAAATTTAAAAAGCAGGAAATATATCCTGAGGGGTGATTGAACAAAATTAAAAACTATAATTATTGGCTGGGATATTGAAACCATCCACCTTAAAACTGGTCGAAATATTAAAACAAAAGAAATTTTAGAAGTACTGTTAATATAGTACATAAGTATCTTGCTCAATGACCGTCAAAGGACGCTCCTGATAACAGCACTTATTGAATGTACGGGGAGACTTTTTACAGCCGCCATACAGCACAAACAACGCTACTGTGATATTAAAAAAGATGAAAATGAGAATTTTGAAAGCCACCAAACAATACAAATATGAAAATATTGCAGGCTTGGTTTGATTGAGCCTGTCCATGGTCAGTAATAGAAATGCATATTACTGTCCACGCCGCCTAGCCCTGGGTTGAGCGCAACTCAATATTTACACCAATAAACAGTATAATGTTGATCCATCCCAAACGATGGAATGCATATGACGGTGTACATGGAACCCTCAATGCGGTATTTTCAGATTAATACCATTCCATGTTCAGCGGCGAATGGTCCCAAGATAAACAAGAGCTGTCACAGGAGACAGCGCGCTCGACTATTCGAATCATTTGAAACAAATGCAATTTGAAGATTAATTTAACAATAACAACTATGGCCATACATTCATGTGCAATCAGGAAAAATATTAACAAGTGTATGGTAAGGGAGAAATTCATTACAAATAGCAGAAATAATTCCTTAATGTGCCATAAATATTAAACTGAATAGGGGAATAACTATGAAATATTTCTGGATTTGTTAGAAAACTTGTTAGTAATTTTTTATTAGAGACATTTACTTTTAGTTCAATATCAATCACTTCAGTAATGTAACAGAAAAAAAAACTGAAATGAAAATATAATGGAAGTTTGAAGTTGATACCTTAAGTATTTGCAAAGTTATCGATGAAGTGCACTTAATTGAAAATATAAGTGAGAAAGGAACAGTGGAAAAAGGGGCATAACTTGTAGAGTAATTGTATTACAGCTACTGTGATATTAAAATAGATGAAAAGGGGAATTTTGAAAGCCACCGAACAAGACAAATATGAAAAGATTGCAGGCTCGGTTTGATTGAGCATGTATAACTCCTGATTGGCTAATTTTGGAATTATGCCCCTTTCAAATGACTTTATCCTGAAACGTAATGATCCTTTTCACTTGAAAAGTATATAATTTACATGTTAGAATACAATATTTATATACATTGTATTCAAACTCTTTTGTTTTTATTTAACCTGTTATTATGTTTGTTTGATTTTTATCCTGTTTTATTAAATAAAACACATTTGTAATTATTTGCAACATAAATATGATACATGCACCAAGATTATAATAATTAAACACTAAAGTAATTATGTAGATTCGTTGGTTTTCGTTGTTTGTTTGTTTTTGTTTGTTTTTTTTTTCGCTCCTTGTTTACAGATTTATTTAGACTTCAAAGAAGGGTATTAGTACTGGAAACATTTTTTTGCCCTTAGATCATCCATCACTTTTAATAGTACTGCTTTTTAACATTTTTCCAAGATCATCAGACTATAAAACGCTCCAACTATCTCATGATAACACAGCAGATTGTTTTTATAAACACGAGACGTTTGCGGCATTCCATTTGTTCCAAAATAGCCTAAGTCACGATCGAAAACTGTTTTACGTTTATCTATAATTTATCTCGAGAATGTTTAAAATTAAAATGAAAGAGTGAAATATGCATATCAGGAATCGCCACACTCACAAAACACTGCCTCCCCACGCAGCGAAAAGGAAGAGAGGAAGAGAGAGCATGTTTGTTTTAAGTATGTAAATGCAAAAAAGACGCCACAAACCATTAACGAAATAGAGAACCTTTGGGGTTACCGCCTTGGAACGTAAACATGTTGAAAAGTGTAGAAATTCCCCGCACGATTCAAAAGAAACTGCATGGGGACCACGACGGGCTTCAAGAAGGCTACGTGTGCAACTGATTTAACAGAGAAAACAAAAGTGAGACCAGGACATTTTGAATATATTATTGGATAAGACATTCCCTCAGAACGTGAGCATTTGTGTAAAGTTGCCTGAGCCCCTTTGAACAGTTGTGTAGTTATCTCTAAGGTCTAAATTTTTATAATTAAACCAAAGCTTTGTGGCAAAATAAAGAATATTTCACGTGACACTCTGACACTTGCATGAATATCCATGGATCACTTGAGGGATTGAAACTACTAACAAACAAGAATTTTACTGACCAACAAAGCATTGCACAATTTTACCTGATCCTCAAAGATTAAGACCAAAAACAACAAACATATAGTTTATTATATTTATTCATAGAAATTTTCACTTATATACAATAATAAAAAATGCACTGTATTATAGGAATGTATTGTAATCTTAACAGAAAAATCACATAGTAAATAACAAGATTAAAAACATAAACATTACATTTAAACAGACAACAAATCAGAAAACAACTGCATACAAAGGTATTTCTGGTTAACATCATGATATCTGTCTTCTGAAATCATAAAATCAACTGTCTCGTGATAAAATATTCCTTATTGAAAAAGTTAAAATTGATCAGGATATTGTGTTGTAAAAATCCTAATAATCTACCATTTGCTGAGCATGCTCAGTAGTTCTAACTGTTGTATCGATCCATAAAGATCACTTTTCCTACTGTTTGTTTGCACCACAGTAGCAGGGGTTTAGAGTTTATCCACTACATACCTTTGAAAAGCAATGAAAAATATTTGAACTTTATTAATTCAATGTGGCATGACTGTCAAACAAATAGTATTTAAGTTAGAGATGCTATGTTGATTGAGTGATGAAGAGCATTTATGTGAAGGCACTTCAGTAGATTTGAAGTTATTGAGAATTTTTTTTTAAGTGCTTGTGAACATGCTCAAACAAACTAACGTCCGCAATATTTTGTTTATTTCATGTTGAAGAGCTTTAAAGTTCCTTAGTCATCTGCTACAATTTTGAAACAAACAATGTCAAAGTTATGGGACACAGATGTTGGATTGTGATGTGTGTTTAAACTTTTAAAGTCAATCAAGTGAGTTGTTTTCAAGTTAGGTTATTGAAAATCTTTAAATTAAAGAGTTTGTTTGAGCATTACAGACTGACTTGTATATAGATTTTGTGAGTCTTTTACAGTCTTGGTACTAAGAACTTTTACAGTTTTCATGTTTTCAGTTTGGAGACATTTTTTAGAATAATACTTATCTGCATATCCTGACAATAGCACTTTGATGAAAGATTCATCCAATGGTAGTGACTGTCTCCCCATTCACTATGCAAACAATTTTATTTTTCAACAATTTACTTCACTATACACAACAAATGCATACTGTTTGTGTGTAATTAAGTTTTTCCAACAACAACATGATATGTTCTGATTTTATGAAAAACATAAACTTTATACATCAACATGGGATACATGCTAACTACTTAAAAGTTCTATGTGAACACTTTATTGAGGTTGATTTTTTAAGTCATCTCGGTGAATTTTTCAAAATATATAATTGCAAAGTAAAGACAGATATAGTCATTTGCAGCAAGGCACTGTAATCACTCTTGATATTCCTGTAACATTTTTATCCAAATCCTTGCAAGAATTTTGAGCAATGTAGTAGTCTGTTTAAACTTTCAGTAACATGTAATTTAAGAAAAATAAATTCAGTACAGTAATTAAAATCAATATGTGAGGTAATCACTTCATGTGTAATCTCCTATTCATTTTATTGCAACAATTTTATAATCGGCAAAACATAAAACATGCATTAGCAGATCTATAAAAGATCTAATGACTAGTTTTTTTTATGATGCCATTGTTTTCAATGAAAACTATTTGTGCATTTCAATAGTGATATCATTTACATGCAAAAGCAAAAACAAATTATATTGTTGACCTAACCTTTATAAAGTCAAATTGCACATGTTATAAAATAAGAGCTCCAATCAAAACTATTTTATTTTGTTCAGAGTTCCGAAGGAAATACATTTAAAATACATGTATCCTGACATATTCAAATCGGTGATACAATGTATAACTATGGGTGAAAGTTTGAAATTCTAAAAAACTATATATAGGGAAAATAAAGAAATCAATCATTTTTAGACAAACAGAAACCAGAATTTCAGGCAAGGGACTCACAAAATGGGCGTAACATGTATAAAATGTTATTTGCTTATGTTGTGAAATAAGCACTGTGAACAATAAAATATGCATCATTTTAAAATGCGTGAAAATGTTCTGGTAGAAGAAGCACTGTATGCAATTATTCATGTCATCATGAAAAGTGGTTATTTTCTGACGGACAGTAAATAATTAAGATAATATATATGTACAAACATGTAAACAGAAAATAAAAATTTCAGACAAAGAAATTAATATATTCCCTACCATCATCCAAAATAATAGATTAAATAGAATTTGCAAATTATATAGGTATGCATGCATATATTTGCCAATTAAGAATCAATAATCAATTTACAGCAATAATTTTGTTTAATTTGATTCTTCTTTCATATCACATGATAGAAACAGATGTTACATATGTCTTGTATAAAAAGAAAAAGAACGAATTTCAGATATGGAATATTATAACAGTATGCATTCTGTAAGTTGGTATTTTTCGAGTTGGGTATGTAAACAATATCACGCGAGACAGAAGGTAGAGCGTGATGTGGTTTACATATGCAACGAGAAATAATACGAACCTACAGAATGCATACTGTCATAATGTTCCTTTTATTATATACCCTTCTCGCTCAAAACAAATTTAAATAAACTAAACAACAATATTTTAGTCAAAAACGTGGTTTACATAATAGCAGAAATAAAAATGTAATGCGGTAGTAAATTTATTAATGGCATAGAAAATTTATGAATGGCGTAAAAATACCGTAACGTTTGTAAAACTGCGAAGAAAATTTCCTATTTTGGAATTCATTATGTGCCGGAAAATTACGACAACCTAGTGTGACGTAGTATATGACGTCACATAGAACACAGAAAGGTGGACATTATCTGATATGGAATTTCTAATCTGACGAGTTTTATCAATTTCGCGGATTAACGATGCACTATGCTAAAATCATTCATGGGTATATAATAAAAAATAATATTAGCTATGTAATGCAGGAAGATATTCATTAAAATGGCGGCAGAAGTTAAACAGAACACACTGTTTATTATGCACATGAATAATATAATTATATAAAGGTACTTACAGTTTGAATCAGAATAACAAAGTGCCTAGTAGAAAATGAATAATGAAACTTGAGTATTTCTATATTGTAGTAAGCAAAAACTAAAAATGTAAAAAATATTACAGAATACACATATTTCTATAATTAGCAAGGCTCTGTATAGAGGGAGACTTGGGAATAGTGGTCTCCCAAAAGTGGCCAGACTTCTCCCTTCTTTGAGCTATGGGAGAAGTGATTTTGTATAGACTATATGAGGAAAGAATGCTGTTGACTGCAAACTTCTCCATAATTCAGTAAAATTATGACAAAACTTCTCCCTGATTTGCAAGTCTAGTGAGAACCCTGATTAGACTGAATTGTAGGTTATTTCTCTCTTAATATATGTGACCTTATTATTTCTATTTACAGCTGAGATTTTTCCACTGCATGTGAAAAAGGTCTCTTGCCATAGAATTTGTGGAAGTGAAGCATTGTATTTTCTCATTGGGCATTTCCATTACTGTCCATCCATGAACAGGCTCAATCAAATCAAAGTTCCCTTTTCATCTATTTCATTTAGGGAATGGAAATGGGTGATGTAATTAATATTTTAGGAAAACATAATCATTTAAATGAAATTTTGAGATGAAGTGGTGCCTGCATTCAGCCAATTAACTGAGTAAAATCCCTGTACATTGACCCATTATTAAATGAACAATACGCTGTTAAGTATTATTGCTCTGGATCTAAAGGAATTCGTTTGTACTTCCCCCTGCTGGTGCCCTGTTTTTCTTGAAAATATTTACGACTAAATAGGAACAAAATGGAAACAAGTAAAACTAAACTAAGCCCAAAGATGATTACACCAAATACTGGCCCAGCATAAGGTGAATTCTTCTTCACAGAACTATCTAAACTTACATCAAGTTTCCATACATCGTTCAAGTACCCATCTCTTCTATTTGCATCATGACCTACACCTCCATACAGGTAAAAATAATTCCATGATGAAAAAACAACAGACTCACATCGAGACCCTGGTAAATTATCATTTGAACCTTTATTTTTGTCCCCAAACTGGCCCCTTTGGTCACCTGACTGCTGACCTCCTTTCCATGTCCACATGTATGTTTCGAGGTTATAGAACCAAAGATCAGATAACAGTTTGGAGTGCTGGAAAACCGATACCGAGCTCTGTAAATTGTCAACACCGTCTCCGCCAAACATCCACAAGTTTTTGTGACTGTCTACCCATGCTGACGCTCTACGTCTACAAACAGGATAAATAAATGGCGATGCCTGTCCCAGGGTTCCATATTCTGCAGCTTTAGTGCAAACAGACTCACTGCCACCATAGTAAACCCATTTATCTTCCTCTTTATTATATTCCCATAAATCACCAGCATTCCCGATCATAAGATGTTTAGATCTTGCATTGTTCTGCAAAATATTTCCACCAAACATGAACAGTTTGTTCCCTGAAACCCATGTTGTGGCCCCCGATCTTCCAGCTGGGTATCTCAGCTGCTTGACAAAATCATGATCAGTCGGGATATTGCTAGACTGCTTTGATTCTGTCCACGACAATGTACTAAGACTAAATCTCCAAAGATCATGGTGGAGTCCACTGTTTTCTGAAAAACCTCCAAATATCACCATTTCATCATTGGTACACCAGACCGCCATGTCGCCACGTGGTTCAGGACTTTGCCCAAAGCTAGTATTCTTAACACCAACTTTAGTTTGAAAGTCTTCTAACCGATACCATTGATTTTCAGGCAAATAGTATATCCAAGTATCTCCTAGTACCTGCTCATCAGGTCTTAGACCACCAAATATCATGAAATACCCATTCTGTATTCCACATCCTGCTGCTAACTGCCTGGGACTGGGGACCATATCTTGGGATTCAGCAGTACCATTGTGAACCAGACTCCATGAAGTTGTATCCAGATCAAATCGCCACAGGTCATTCAAATATTGTGGTTGGCTGTTTTCAGTATGGTACTCTCCACCAAAAACCCAAACAGCCTGAAAGTTAATCATTTTATACAACAGTTGTTGAAAGTTTCTTCCCAATCAATACAGTGTTGTTTTTTAACTGAGCTTGAGCAAATCATCATATGAGAAGAGTTAATTTATGCAGGCCAAGCATAGGTTTAATACCAGATTAGAATTCTACTGAGGGCAGCACATGATTTTCTTTCTGTTCAATCATATATACAAGAAAAAAAGAAACTTCTTTTTGTGGAAAATTGATAAGCGTATCATCTTTTAAAAGGAAAGCCCGACTGTACTTGCCCTTATTCATTCAGGCTTATGCTAAGTGTAAAACATACAAAACATAATACCTTGCGATCATCCTGATTCCAAAAGGCAGCTCCACTCCGTCCACCAGGATCGGAATTTGTCTGACCAACATTAGCCATCTCTGAACCTCCCAACCATGTCCAGGTTATATCTGCAAAAAACAACAACTTTTTACACATGCACATAGTGATTTGCTTAGATTACAAGATAAACTAGAAATGTGTCCATAGGACATGGATGCCCCCGCTATGCATGTTACCAGACACTGAAGTGCATTGATTGGAATAATAGCATTTCAAAGAAAGTGATGTGCTTGTAATAATAAGAATATGAATAAATTTTAAGATCAAGTAAATTATTTGTATTTGCAGCACTGTTGTCTGCTCATAAAGGAAATGTCTGTGAAGAAGTTGGTGGTAATGCGATGAAAACATTTTAAACATACATATAGACTTTGCAAAGTGTTTATTTCCCCTTCAAAACAATAATCATTCTATACCATTGTATCAAATTGCAATCAACACATGTAGAATCCCTGATAATAAGACAATCACATTATTAGGACCACTTTTCAAAGAAGGGGTACTGGTGTTATTAACTGGGTTAAACAGCATACCAGTACATTGTATGTAATGTATTATTAATCACTAACATCACTATTATGTACTTCTTAAGGACCTGCAGCCACAGGTATTGTACGCAACACACCGCCTTGACATGGTGAACTTTGTGCCAAGTTATTTTGAAATCCTTTCATTCATAAAAAAGTTATAACCCAAATTAGAAAATTCTTATTTAAGTAACAGTGACCTTGACCTTGGACCTACAGACATGGGTATTGTATGCGAACACCGTCTTGATATGGCGAACATTTGTGCCAATATATGTTGAAATCCCCCCATTCATAACGAAGTTATAGCCCGTACAAGAAAATTCTACTTTTTGTATCAGTAACCTTGACCTTGGACCTATAGGCATGGGTATTGAATGCAACACAATGCCTTGTCATGATGAACATTTGTGCCAAGTTATTTTGAAATCCCTCCATTCATAACGAAGTAAAAGCCCAAACAAGAAAATTCTATTTTTAGTTACTGTGACCTTGACCTTAGACATACAGGCATGGGTATTATATGCCACACACCACCTTGTCATAGTGTACATTTGTGCCTAGATATTTTGAATTCCTTCATTTATAAGGAAGTTCTAGCCCAGACAAGAAAATTCATTTTTTAGTAACAGTGACCTTGACCTTTAACCTACAAGCATGAGCATGGTACACGACACATCACCTTGTCATGGTGAACATTTGTGCCAAGTTATATTGAAATCACTCTATTCATAACAAAGTTACAGCCCGGACAAGAGAATTCTATTTTTAGTAACAGTGACCATGACCTTGGACCTGAAGGCATGGGTATTGTACACGACAAACTGCCTTGTAATGGTGAACATTTATACCAAGTTATTTTAAAATCCAATAAGTAATAACAAACTCACAGCCCGGACAAGAAAATTCGGATTTTAGTAATAATGACCTTGACCTTGGACCTACAGGCATGGGTATTGTATGCAACACAACCCCTTGTCATAGTGAACATTTGTGCCAAATTATTTTGAAATCACTCTGTTAATAACGAAGTTATAGCCTGTACAAGAAAATTCTTTTTTTAGTAACAGTGACCTTGACATTGGACCTACAGGCATGGGTATTGTACGCAACACATCGTCTTGATATAATGAACATTTAAACCAAGTTATTTTAAAATCCAATAAGAAATAACAAAGTTACAGAGCAGACAAGATTTTCCCAACAAATTTTATTTTAAGAAACAGTGACCATGACCTTGGACCTAGAGGCATGGGTATTGTACGCGAAACACCGCCTTGTCATGGTGAACATTTGTGCCAAGTTATTTTGAAATCCCTCCATTCATAAGGAAGTAACAGCCCGGACAAGAAAATTCTATTTTTAGTAACAGTGACCTTGACCTTGGATCTACAAGCATGGGTGTTATACACAACACACCGCCTTGTCATGGTGAACATTTGTGCCAAGTTATTTTGAAATCCCTCCATTTATAAGGGAGTTACAGCCCGGACAAGAAAATTCTGTTTTTAGTAACAGTGACCTTGACCTTGGACCTACAGGCATGGGTATTGTAGGCGACACATCATCTTGATATAATGAACATTTATACCCCAAGTTATTTTAAAATCCAACAAGAAATAACAAAGTTACAGAGCAAGAAAGATTTTCCCAACAAAATTCTATTTTTAGTAACAGTGACCTTGACCTTGGACCTACAGGCATGGGTGTTGTATGCGACACACCGCCTTGTCATGGTAAACATTTGTGCCAAGTTATTTTGAAATCCCTCCATTCATAAGGAAGTTACAGCCCGGACAAGAAAATTCTATTTTTAGTAACAGTGACCTTGACCTTGGACCTACAATAAGAAATAACAAAGTTACAGAGTGGACACGATTTTCGAACATACACACACACTGACACACACACACACACGCACGCACACACGCACGCACGCACGCACGCACACACACACACACACACACACACAGACAGGGTGAACACTATATGCCCTTCCGCCATTACATGGCGGGGCATAAAAAAGACATTGCAATTTTAATATAAAGTGTAAATTAAATATAGGATTTCCTGCATTCTTAATGGGAGACTATTCGATTTTCTCCCAAGCCTTATTCAAACCCAATACCTTGATTATATTTATAAGCTCTAAATGTTTAGTTATAAACAATTTATTGCTTCATTTTAAATAATAAGTTAAAACTATATTTGTTTGCTTGTGCCATGTTATTCCATGAAAACAATGACATAAACAAATCTCTATGTTGTGTATACTTCCCCCTAAATATATGGCAAAGCATAAAAAAGTAAGAGCAATAGATAAAACGAAAATCAGAACAAAAATTGTTAATTAGAAGGGAGCAACAACAAAATGCAGTAAATAGTTATGATACTCCCTACTAGTGATGAGAATCGGACGGCTGAAGCGGAATCGATTAATCGGTCCGATTCTGATATCTATCCGATCCGAATAATCGAGTAGAATCGGAATCAGACGTCATAATAGACTTTTATAGTTTACCACTATATAAGTAACAGCAAACCATTCTCATTACTTCTCATATTACTGCTTTAATTGCTTTTGATGAAGAGTTTAATGACACAACTGCTTTTTTATATTTTTAGTATTTTCATACCATAAATAACAAATAAGTAAAGCAAGACACTTCATTTTTTAGTTCAGATATTTTAGCAGATTTTGAATAGGTTTAATTGGAATAATCTTTATTTTTAATTATATCAACTATTATAATGGCTCTTTTAAAAATGTCTCAAACTCGTTTATAACTGGGTGGGGTTCCTTTGTTTCTACAGGTCTTACAAAAGATTCTGCATATCAGTGTTGAGATTTCAAGGTTTTCTTTACTGGTACAAAGTCTGACACCTTTGCTTCATGTTAAAAGCCTAAATATACCCATACATTTGACGATGTGTTTCTGTGACTTTTTAATTTGTTTCACGGACCGATCATTCATTGTGTGCCTTTTTTACTTTTCTTTTTTAAAAAAGTAACCCAAGGACGTTTACGGCGAGAAAAGATACACGCTGAACAGTAGGAAACATCAGAAAATTGTCCTCAAAGCGAATTTTATTGACCCTGTGGTCATGATTTGAACAACTTTTGTAAACATCAGTGCCAGGATGCTTCAGGACAAATTTGGTTAAAATCCATCAAGTGGTTTCAGAGGAGATGTTGTTTAAAGGAAATTGTTGACGGACGCCGGACGCCGGACAAAGACGGGTCACAATAGCTCACCATGAGCCTATGGCTCAGGTGAGCTAAAAACCTTATAATTCCCCTAAAACACCAGAATACTTTCAGGAAAAATGACAGACTGAATTTCCATTTGTGAATTATGATGCTAAAATAAAATAAATGAATTGTGATTTGTGTCTGATAGTCAGGTCTCAAATATATTTACAACTGGTATTTTTTTTATATTGCAGAACACAAGACCTCTGTTGATGATGCAAGTTCCAGCAACAGATGCAGACTGCTAGACACGTTTCCGTGGAAAAAAGTGGGGTTGCTGTCCAAAGTGCCAGGGCAAATTTACATTTACTGCCACAGGAATACCTTGCCATATTTATTATTGTCATTTTTGTAGAATAAAATAGATTAAATAATCAGTATTGTTGTTTTATAATATGTATGGGTGTATAAAAGAAAATAAGAGCTATTTGGTTAAAATCCGACCGACCGTGTTGGTCACTTCTCCCTGTTTCTGAAAACTTCTCCCTAAATTTCCAGGAGGGAGAAGTCACTTCTCCCTAAAATTTGCTCCTTGCTTAATCCCTGATAATAATAATAATAATAAATTCTTTATTTTTAGAAGGTTACATATTAAGTTTGAACAAAAGGATGTCAATCTTATTTACAATATGGCCTTCTTAATAAAATAACAATTGCAAAACAATTCTATAAAAACAACAACATTAAATGTTAATTTAAAACAAAACATTTGACATTCACAACAGACAGACACTCATTAAAAATATGAGAAATAGTATATTAATCAATTACATCAAGATTGCGACAGATTAAATAGATATTGTTTCAAAAGATGCTTAAAGGAATTGAGTGACTGAACTGAACGTAATACATTGTTATTGGTATATTATTCCACACTTCTCTACTATAGTAACTGAACGTGTCTTTTAAGTAATTTGTTGAGGTGTCAATTGTGAGAGATGTTTCCAAGTCAAAGAGCGAAGATTGTATTTATCATTTGTAGAGAATTTCAATAAATCTGATATATAGCTAGGTGTTTGATTGTTTAAGGATTTGAAAACTAGAAGCGCCGCGTGGTATTTACTTCTGTATTGAAAAGGAAGCCATTTCAGTTCTTTGAAAAGAGAGGATGACGGTGTTCGGTAAGATTTGCATAAAATGATACGAGCAGCTCTTTTCTGAATATTTACTATTTTACTAATCCCAGACTGGTTTCCTTTGCCCCAGACAGTACAACAATAATCAAAAGTAGACATAATGTAAGCATTATAATACATAATTTTTGTGTCTTGTGTGAGATAATTTGAAATTCTTCTCAAAAGAGCAATCTTAGAGTTAAGTTTCAAATACATTTTGTATGTCTGAGTTTTCCAAGACATATTATTTTCTATGTAAACACCCAATACTTTTTGGTTTTTAACATTCTCAATATATTTTCCCGATACTGTGAGGTGAAGTGGGACTGACTTTTTCAGTTTTTGTCTTGTACCAATAACCATACATTTAGTTTTATCAGGATGTAAAAGCATATTGTTGATGGAACACCATTTTTCAATCAAAACTAAATTATTCTGGAGATCTGCTTCAACATGTTGTAAATTGGATCCTGCTTTGTACAATGTTGAATCATCAGCGTAAAGATCAATATTCATTGACTCAGATAAATATGCTATATCATTGATATAAAACAGAAACAAAAGGGGGCCTAAAATAGATCCTTGAGGCACACCAGTAGAAAGGTGTATGATATTAGATTTAATAGAACCAACTTTGACCATTTGTGTTCTGTTTGTAAGATAAGATTTAAAGAGTTTAACAGCCTTTTCTGAAAAATGATGAAGGCATAACTTATGTAGCAATATTTCATGATCAACAAGATCAAATGCCTTTCTTAGATCTAAAAATACAGCACCAACAAAATTACCATCATCAACCTCATTCAACCAAGTATCGACAAGTCTGATAAGAGCTGTGTGACACGAATGAGAAGTTCTAAAACCGGACTGATTTACATGAAGTACATTTGTTTTTTTTGAAAAACAATTGTAATTGTAAAGCAATATGGCGTTCAAATACTTTATCAGGATCTGATGACAAGTAACTAAAAAGTGCTTTTATCACTAACCCTTTAAACCAATCAAAATCGCAAAAGTGAAAGTCAACATAGGATTTTAAATCATGGAAAGTGTTTTCAGCCTGCGTAAGACATATTTTACTGAAGATATAGGTGTTTATGTAGCATTGCATTCATTTCTAATGTAATGATATCTTTAGATCATTTTGCAAACGTTATAAATCATGCATCCTGTGTTGACAATTTCTAAAAATAGTTATCGGGGAAAACCGCTAAAGCTTATATACAGTATCTGTGGGCCGTCATCAAATCTAACAGTTTGTTAGATATCACTTTAGTGAGATTGCAGAACCCTAAACCATGGAACCACTGGCACTATGCTGCTTGAATATGAATCACCATTAAATAGATAGAAACACCAGACAGTGCTAACATCAAGCGACACAATTAAATTTTTCAAGTAACAGGTTGAGTGTCACAATGCAATTTAAAATCAATTATGAACATCTTTTGTATGCACATTATTATTATTATAGGTTGTCAGACACCACCACTCACAAATGTTACCATAATTAAGTACAGTTTTTGAGCCGATTTTCCAAGCTCAAGTTTTAGTTTCTAAATATTTATAGACTGATGCATACCAATTTCAGTTTAAAAATAGAGAGAACAGTTGCTGAATTCTGATAGTCAACTGTAATATTTATTTATAAAAAATGGTATTTCTATGTGACTACTTTCCTGTTTCAGTTGCTAAAAATAAAAAAGTCCAAAATTTTAGATTAATGCTGACAATATTTCTGGATGGACGTTACTCAATGTTACCAGTCAATGTGAATGTCCGTCGGTCAGCCGGACATGTCTGGTATTTTTGCTTGTTGACCGACGAAAACTTCTGTTACTGTCGAACACAATGTCCGGTACAAAATAACATCTAGCACTGTTTCATTTTTGGAAAATTTACTTTCAGTTTCATGTCCAGTGATATTTTTAACTGAAATATCATGATTGTTCTGCATGTTTTTATCCGTGTGCCACTAACTGGAAACTCCAGTACGTGACGGAAATAATCTAAAAGCTTTCGGGTCAAGGTCGCTATAATTCCCATAATTCAAATCGCCAATAAACAATCATGGCGGTCAACATTAGACGAACTGATTAAAAAATATTTAATCTTTTTGATCTGCCGACGATTTCATTGAAGAATTACGGAAGCAGATAGATTTAGGTTTCGGTTTAAGATGCACACGTGATACGATGTAAATGCAAAATCATTGAATTTTATATAAAACATATTTTTTTCAAACATGGGCATCAGCAAATGTACAATATCAATACATTTAACAACCTTTCGGCATTATACATGGTACTTGGTTACAGTTGTTATTATTTAGAAATCTAAAATATATGAAAATAATATGTTAAAATATCTATTACTTAAAGCTAGATATAGTAAATACATATACTTATAATAAAACTGCAATTTAAATAAATGTTTTATGTCGATGTCACAAAATACAGTCGACAAAATTGCAACAGGCAAAAATTTGTTGCCACAGGTAAAATTTTGGGGTTTACCTGTCGCAATGCAGGGCTTTTTCAGGGGTTTTGGGGAAAAAGGCCCCTGCCCAAATTGGGAAATTTTGACGCAGTAAATAGTCAAATTTGTTTTAAAAAAGTATCGACAAATCAAACCAAATTGGGAAATTTCAATATATATTTATCTGCATTATAGCTTGATTTGCCTTGCTTTAGTGTCCCTGGAAGTGTTACAAATCTCTTACAGAGTTTGTTCTGACAGCTTTATAGATATATCACTTACACAGGCCATCATCTGATCCTCAGAAACTTGCCAAGTTTCAACTGACTGGGAAAGAACTTTCGAATCATTTGATGTTTTGTTCCACAGAGTTTAGTTTTGGAGTACCCTTGGCATCTTTTTTTCGCGGCCTTTTTTCATAGTTTTTTTGTGTTATACAACATTTTTAAATTTTCGTTACTAGTTTTCGCGGGTCAGTGTAAAAGCCGGTACTGCACATACCATTTATGATTCATCCTTTCTGTTTTGAACGCAGTCAAACGATTATCGCGAAAAAACATTTGTTCACGAAATAAAAATAATTTCTGTTAATATTAAAACCATAAATTGACCATAATATAAGTTATTTGGAGTCCTGGGCGCTGCGCTCCATCTTCAACTTGCGGTACGGTAAATACTGGTTTATACACCAGTACATACATTTTCACGGAAAGCAGTTTTTACAGATCGCCGATAAACAAACTATTCACGTATATTTTGAAAGTCTCGATTTTATAGTTTCTCGTTTATTAATTTTTAAAGGCAAGTCAAGTCAAGTCAAGTAATATTTATTTAAAGTCGGAGGCATATAACACATAACACAAGCTCTGTTGAGCTTTTAAGACCGACTATGGGGTTTCAGTTCAAAAGGTGAATAAATTAAAGAGATTGGGAATTTGTTTCTTGAAATTGGGAAAAATGATCCTAATTTTGCATTGGGAACGGGGCCGAATATCGGCCCCGTGAGACAGGCTAAAAAAGCCCTGCAATGTCCTGTGAAGGGAAAAAAGTTTTCGCGTAGATTGTGTTACCATTAAACAAATTCTAATCATCGTGTGGATTTTCAATGGTTATATTTATCATTTAATCAGGAAGCCCCAAAATATAAGTTGTCAGAGGGTCAACATCCCTCTGCAAATGACAGCTGTAGAAGAGTATTTATAAAGTTTTTTTTTTTTCGTCTAACAAACTTAGGTGATTGCAGTTAGTGAAACAACATTTACAACAAAGTCATTTAAAGCGCCAGCAAAAAATCGTCTGTTAAACCCTAGGATATATCAACGAATTGCATATATTGCTTTGAATAAGGTACGCAGGCGACCCTAAGAGGGCTATTACTGTATTAGCCATAAATGTAGGAGCGGACAACAACCTTGTCTCCAATATATTTACCTTGGCTGCTGGCAAACTGTCTGTCTACTGCCAAGTAAACAAATAAAATTGCGATATACAGCATCATGATAACAAACACTAAGTGTTTCAGGAAGTATGCATATAAAATATGGTAAACAAATATTTCATCTTGTCACTACGCGCTTGTTAATTCACCGATTACATCTCTATGATATAGAGGGTTTGGTCTAAATTGGTCCAGACAAATGTTAGACTCAGTCACAGTCGATATTAACCAGACGTCGGTTTGAATTATAATTTTAGTGGCCTCTGTTTCCGTCACACAGATCCAAATATATTTGCACGTCACCTAGAAGAGCCATCTTGTAGTTATTTATGGTTAATAAAACTTGAAACTAACCACGTAAAAGAAAAATAAAGAAAATAATATCTAATGATAACAAGATTACTTAAGCACGCAGGTAGAACCTCTCATTAAATGTGACCGCAAAAACGACCACGAAGGACCCGAAGTTATGCTTAAGTGTTATTTAAAAATCAAATGGAAAAGGAAGAAACGAATATTGAATATGAAATTGAAAAGTGCCAAGTTGTTGTTTTTAATCGGGTCATACACGGGAATTACAGCTATTGACTGTTTCACTGCGCATGTCTGTACTTTCAGCAGACGGCGACAGTAGTAAACCATTTTTTCTGGCGGCTATAACCGCCAGAGAATCCTTAGCGAGCTTCAGTTATCTTTTCTTGAGGTTTAAATATAGGCGATATTCCCCAGGTATTTAAGTAAAGTACTAGCCCAACTATTTGTGCGCAATAAGAGCTTTTCTATATATACGATGGTCGCTCTTCTAACGATATTTGACATACCAGTGTTGAAATTTTCACGTGGGAGTGAAAATAATAAGAATTTAAATCGGGTCGATTTCCACCACAGTTTTGATCGTAACTGCTTGAGACGTAAAGAACAGACAACGAAACCGTCCGTATGATAATGGGTCTGTGCTTGCAGTCGAATTATTGAGACTAAGTAAAGTACGTGCTGCTGGAGATTTACACAGTTAGTTTTAGATTAAAATACAACACACTGAGAGTCATATTACAAGATGCATGTTTACCATTATCCCAACAGGGTTGCTGATAGCAATTTGATGCCACTTCACTCTCGGTCACTGATTTATTCGAATGGAATGCCTCCTAAACTGAGATATGTTAAACCTTCGAGTTGCACAAAATCTGCACAATGTTTGTCATAACAATTAACATGTCGTTCAGTGTAAATTGCGATGTTTACACCTTCTAGGTGCTGGTTTAATAAAGTATAAGCTGTACCTTTTCTTTTTTATCACAAAGGGTGCACATTATCTCTTTATCCATGCCAAGTTTTATCATAAATTATTGTGATGAGCAAAAGGCCTAGTTGATAAGAAGCTGGAGAGAAAATATTAAAATAGATACAGAAAGCAAGTGTGACGTCATCCAGCAGCCAATTAGAGGCCTCTAGTTTTTGGTTTACAACAGTCGTTTATTTTCTGATAACGACGGAGAAAGAGTCTATTACAGCTAGTGCCTTGACAGGACCACTTGTACTGGCAGCATTGCATAGCGAGGAAACACCAAGTGTGACATTAACTTGGTGGTATGGACACAGATCTTGCAAAAGACACGTTGTCTTTATATGCCGAACATATGTGACAAGTTATTTTAAAATCATTCTCGGCTTAATTAAAACTGATGTTTCTGTAGCAGCATAACAGACTATCCCAACTATTTGTGCGCAACAAGGGCTTTTCTGTATATACGATGGTCGCCCTTAAAGGACAGACATCTGTAAAAAGTCAGTATGATAATGGGTCTGTGGTTGCAGTCGAATTATTGAGACTACATAACAGACCACCAGACCCCTTGCTTCACAAACAACCTTTTCACCTCTACAAACAAATAGAAACATATATATCTAAAAGCACTGAATGATTAAATAAACACAGAAAGCATGCTGACGTTGACCAAACATTGAGCCAATGGCGTTAGTTACGTTGGCCCTATGTTGGCATATTACGTTGTCCTGGGGCAATGTAACTTTGCTCGTCGACCGAATGTTAGGCCAACATGTTTGCTCAACGTTGGGCCAACGCCGCAATGTCGCCTTTGTACAGTTGGCCAACGTTGGACCAAAATTGAAATTTCAACCCAATTTTGGGAATGTTGACCAAACGTTCCAACGTTAGAAATTTTAAATCGCTCTTGGGACAATATTGGCTTAACACTGTTTGCAAACAAACCTTGAGAGATTGACTTCTTATTTAAGTCGTAGTTCAAATCCCATCCGAAATATGGTTCTTCTGTAGCGTTCTCAATCAAAAGGAGGATGCAGTTATATATATCCCTACAAGCAAGCAGACGTTGGCCCAACGTTGGCATTTGGTTGTACGGTTGGCATAACGTCGACATCGGGTGAACAACGTTGGCCCAGTGTTGGCCCAACGTCGTTATCTGGAGTAATGGTTTTGATCGGCACGTCGACATTGGTACAACGTTGGGCCAACGATGTAAAAATAACGTCATATTTACGACATTATGCCAACCTCCAACATTTTTATTTTACACTATTGAAATGACTCAATTCCTAATATTCTAGGTTTATAAAAAATGGAGACCTATTGCATAAAAATAAAACTTGATTAAAAAGAAGATCTGTTTGCTGGCTTGTAAACGGACGAACGGACATAATATAATAATAATGTAAATATTTTGTACTTCAAGAAAATGTATTTATGTTATGAAGGAATTTCAAATTGCCTATATGTCTTGATGTTAATATTATTAACTGGCACGTAAACAAAATTATCTTTTCCAGTAGATACTAACACTATGAGGATGTATACATGCAATAATAAGTTGTAGAGATAAGAACTACATGTTGTTAGCGGGGTCAGGCTTATTACAACTGAATGGTCAGTTATCCAGTTACCACAGCAACCTTCCAATTAGAAACAGAAGGGAGATTGTTATAGGATTAATAGCTCTGTGTGCAATGTACATGTTCACATTTTGAGCAACCAATACAGCAGTGTGATTGTAAACAAAGGAAGAAGATTTTTAGAATTTTGGACGACAGTACAATCAAGTAAGTACATGTATCTAGATCTCCCTTATTTTTTTTAATTTAACACGTTTTATAAACTGAAAGATAAACTTTATTTTCATTGTTTAATTCTTCGGATAAAAAAAGCAAACAGTATGGACTTTTGAAATATAACTTTAAAACTCATATTCAGAATCAATTGAAGATAATTATGACTGAACATTTCCTTTTGTTCAATTCATAATTTGTTGAATGAGTCAGGTAATTGAATATCTTGAGACAGGATTTACTTAATCGGTTTATAAGATTATAACATACTGACTTTACCCTTTCTTCCTTTTATTACAGTCGCAAACAGTGTAAATCCAGATCAGAAAGCACAACTGTGCCGTCTGGTCAGGATCTGCAATCTTTGCTTTTTTTATCAGAAATACCATAATAAATAAAAAAGCAAACACTGTAGATCCTGATTAGACGACACAGGTGTGCCAGCTGATCTGGATTTACACTGTTCGCACATGCGATAGATGCGTTTATATGGAGGAAAGGGTTAAACGTTCTGCATAAAATGTATATGTGCGTGATTGGCTATGATTATTTTTTTTCATTTTCTGTTGTTAACAACCTTTATTCTATTTTATTGCAGAAACGTTAAGAAAAACAAATTGTGTGGGATAGCAACAGATGCTGGAATCAGCAATCTTATTAAGGACTGATTTGGCTATGCTTGTGACAGAGAGAGGAGGGGAGAGAAAATAAAAGAGAACAAATTAAAGAGAAAAACGATCAAAGTAGAAAGAGCAATGAACATGAAGTGAGGAAAATTAGGAAGAATCATCTACATAAAAAACATAAAGACTTTACAAAGTATCTTTAAAAAATAATGTGACATGTATTATCTACATGAACTATAGATTATTTTGAACATTATTCTTTAAAGCACATTTATTGTAAGAAACAGCTAGTTTTATAAATTTTGAAAATATTTCTTCTGTTTTTTGTTTGATTTAATATTAAATTTCAGATAACCAGTTAAAAAAGCACGGCAACTTTCTGGCTTTTCTATCGGAGAATGAACCTTGAGATGTGAAGAACTACCAACAATCAAGCTGGATAGCTACCTCATGTGATGGGTTTAAAACCAACATCGAATCACCTCAATATGTTTCTAACCGCATTCTCTTTCGGATTTAGAATGTCACAGAATACCTACATTTCTGCTTGTTTTTGAACCATGACTTCTGGATCAGAAGTCAGTCTCTCAAAGTTTGTTGGCACAGTGTAAAGCAAATTAAAAAATTTCTAACATTGAGCCAACATTGGGCCAACGTAAATTAAAATTTTCTTGCGTTGGGCCATTGTTGGCAAAATTGGCCTGAAATTCCAATGTTGGCCCAACGTTGGACCAACTGAACAAAGCCGACATAGCGACGTTGGCCCAACATTGAGCCAACGTGTTGGTCTAACGTTGGGCCGATGAGCAAAATTACATTGGGCCAACGTCATATGCCAACATTGGGCCGACGTAACTGACGACATTGGCCCAACGTCAGCATGCTATCTGCGTAGACACAAATTAGGAAGGTCTTCTGTTTGTTTTGGACCTATCATGAGAGGAAGCTACCCAGCTTCAATGTTGACCCAGTAGTTCTACACCAGGACATCTCGAGGTTCATTCTCCAATAAAAGCCAATTTATAAAATCTAGGTGTTTTTTTATATAAAAGGTCTGCTGTGAAATGACATCAATAAAAAATACTGTATTTAAAAATGATCTACAGTAAATGAAGAATATAAATGACCGTTCCTCATTTCCTTCACTTTGTTGTTCACTTCTCTTCTCTTCTTCCATCTTTACTTACTAAGACTGCTGAATAGAAATCTGAAACGCAAGTTATCAATATAGAGCATGACCTTGATACTCTCCAAATGATGACCTTTAATCCTGACAAATGAAGTGAAACCTGTCATCAATACCTGGTGTATGGTGTAATGGTCCAACGTAGCGCTGCAAGATTAGTGAAACATGACTATGCACGAACAAGCAGCATTACTGACATGCTCACTTACCTCAAATGGGACACCCTTCAACACCGACGCAACAACACCAGAACTACTATGTTCTATAAAATTATTCATAACCTTGTGGACATTACATCGGATCCACCCTTAGTCAGTGCCAAGACCACCAGAAGACACAACCAACGCTTCAGCCAAATCAGAGACCGCACCTCCATCTTCCAGAACAGTTTCTTCCCCGCAACCATTGTGCTGTGAGAAAACCTACCACAAGTCACTGTTGATCAGGCCAGCCTGGATGCCTTCCACAATGATATTGCTAAATTATCGTTAACGAACTTTTAAGAAGCTATAAATATAATGGAGCTATATTTAGCACCGACGAAGCGACCACTTCATGCGCGATCTCGATTTCTGTGACGTTTCGGAAATCCTACTTTTGCTTTTAGTCGCGCGAACCAAATTTATTTTAGTAAATTAAAATTTGATTAGCCCGAACTAATGCTGCAAATGTGTGCCTTTAGTTCCAAATAAATGTAATATTTCATACAAGAGCGGTTTAAATTGAAGTAATGCCGCTTTAATATAGTTTTCTTGTACCATAAATGAATTAGGGATATTACGGACCTTGCCTTTTGCGGACTGGACATAACGGAAGATCAATAAAGACATAACGGACTGTATTAATGGACATTTCGGACCATCTATAAGACATAACGGATCTGATATATTATTTTATGGTCCGTTAAGTTCATAATCTGGTCTTATAGATGGTCCGAAATGTCCATAAATATATAGGTGGTCCGAAATGTCCATAAATATGGTCCGTCATGTCTGTATATATACATGGTCCCTTATGTCCCTAAATCCAGTCCATTATGTGTGGTCCGTAATGTCTTGACTGTTTCACTGCGCATGTCTGTACTTTCAGCAGACAACGACAGTAGTAAACCAATTTTGTCTGGCGGCTATAACCGCCAGAGAATCCTTAGCGAGTTTCAGTTATCTTTCCTTGAGGTTTAAATTAGGCGGTATTCCCCACGTTTACAAGTACATAACAACACCAGCTAGTTTTAGGTTTAAAAATACAAAGAAATTGGAGTCATATTACAGATGTATGTTTACCATTATCCCAACTGGGTTGCTGATAGCAATTTGATGCCACTTAATCTGGTCACTGATTTATTGCCATACATATGTTTGGAATGCCTACATTACTGTGATATGTTAAACCTTCGAGTTGCACAAATTTTGCACAATGTTTGCCATATCATGTTGTACAGTGCGCTGTTTACACCTTCCAGTTGCTGGTTTATAAAGTATCAGCTGTACTTCTTCTAATCTTTATCACAAATAGTGCATATTTACTCGATCATGCTTTATCCATGTCAAGGTTTATCATGAATTATTGTGATGAGTAATAAGCCTTGTTGATAAGCAGCTTGAGAGAGAGTTTTTAAAATAGATACAGAGAGCAAGTGTGACGTCATCCAGCAGCCAATCAGATGCCTCTAGATTTTGGTTTACAACAGTCGTTTATTTTCTGATAACGACGGAGAAAGAGTCTACGTAATGTCCTGATACCCAATAAATTAGTGGCGTATAACCTACGAATGACAACGATATCAAAATCATTTAACTCGTACTTGAATTAGCGCAACCACATAAACGTTTCACTTCCTGAACAATATTGACAAACATAAATTCTGCAAAAATGACAAATTGAAGGCGTAATTGAGGGTAAAACTCTTTAACAATCAGTCATTGGCGTCTTTTGTTACTTTAGTCGACGTTGGCTTAGAGTGTTTAATGAAAATATGATCAGGGTTTACGCATTAAATCTTCAGAGGGTGTGACCCTGCTTGAATCATTGTCCATATTCTGCCTTCTTTAAGCCTGGAGAGTTGTCTGTCGCAATAACAGTGTGTGTTCAGTGCGCTTGCACTTTTCCAGAACTCCCAACCTGTCCCTCTTGCATTTTGTTGAAAGAGTATGACACACTTGTATGACCTCACTTTTTCAAAGCATTTCCTTTTGAACTGTGGAAGTAATTTTAAAAAACCATCATCTAGTGTTGGCTGTGCTAATTTCCAATAACTCCAAGCTCTGGTTGGGGTATACACTTTCCCTTGTAGACATTTTCTGAGTAAATTGCAAATGTCTCGAACAAGTGGGGAGAATTGTAGTAGATTTCATAACAGTTGGCCTTGGTAGCTCAATTGATAGAGCGTCTGCACAATCCAGTAGGTCTGAGGTTTAAATGCTGGTCAAGGCTACTCTTTCTAATCATAAACTGCCATGCTAAATATATGGACATTTCTGGGGATGAGAATGGAAAGACAGTTATTTGCAGCCTGGTTTCTATGCACCATAATTTTATTGGTCTGGGCATAAATACATGCACAGATCAGTCCAGTGAACCTTTTAACTTTGTTAGTTGGGATATTGGCTTTCAGAAAAGTGGACGATTGTGATGAAAAAGCCACACACAGCACATGGTGCTTTTTTCCTACAAAATAGTTTACTTTGTAACTGCAGTTTTTGTTTGCTTTTTAGTTATATTTATATTGTCAACAAAAAACTTTCACTGGCTAAAGTTTTTGTTGAAGTTTTTTGGGTTTAACTCACTACACATGATATATCAACATGTCCCAATCAAGCTGGTGTTCCACCGAACTTGATAATCAGATGTAATTTTTTTACAAAATACATGTGATAACCTTCAATGTTAAAATTCCTGGCAATTGAAGCTGATTAACCTGAAATTCCTTTATTCACCTATTGCAGAAATATTGTAAAAAAACCGGATATATAATATCCGTTTTTTGCTCAAAAATTAATATAATTAACTTTGCTGGTGATATATTTATGCTTTTTAATCAGGATTTAAACAGTTGCTTCTTAGTCAGAATATAAAAAGGACCAGTGTAGATCCAGAGCAGACTGCAAGGACACTGGTCACACAAGACAGTGGATGTATAATCTGTATCCATTGAATAAAAAAAAAGTTAATTTCATATTCTACTGGTATACCCGCTATATTAAATATGCAAAGATAAAGAATGATATATGAATAGAGATTTTATTTTATTTCAGATTATGTCCAGCTTTATTCCAAGGGTTTCATCCTCCCCACCCCCAATGGATGAGGGTGGGGGATTTGGTTGGGATGATGAAGACGATGATTTTGGTACATTTGCCTCAGCAAGTGACAGCAGTTTTCTCCATTCAGGTATGTCATTGCTAATTTCTTTATAGATCTATGTAATAAATATGATAACAGGTAACATATAAATTAAATTAAATAAGTGCAGTGAGCATAATGCTACATAGTAGTTTTTTCCAGTGCCATTTGAATGGGACAGGGAATTTTCTCCTGTAGGGATAGGAATGGGGCATTTCTCATTATATTTTATTACTCCAAATCAGCTATATTGGGCTCACACCCTTGTTATGTCCCCCACATAGATGTTATTAAAAACCAGATTTTTATGTCTGCCCCCACATAGTAGGTGGGGTGACATTTTGATGTTTTCTTTTCTGTCTATATTGTGAATGTTTGTACATGTATATATGTCTCTTTGGATCTCTGTTTTATTTTTTTCTGCGCTGCTTTTAGACTACTAGCCAGGTTGCAGTCAAACTGAACTAAGTATTAAGCTTATAAAATTTATGTGCACATTCTCAGCAATCTCCTTTTCATTGAATTCTTGATTTTACCAAGGTTATGGCCATTTCTTGGAGGCACAGGACTCGGGATCATAAAACTGAGATGAGATTTCAACCAATCAGATGCTTGAGATTTGAAACTGGTCTCCTGATTAAGTTTTAATTTGCAGCTGATCAAAACCTATGAACACCACAGATGACTTTATAATGAGCTTCTGATTAAAATCAATGAACAACAGAGACAGTCACTTATAACATGGGAAGACCTATATTTTTCTAAGAAAATACCCTGTAGTAAATTATTAAAATTTTTGCTACTTTTGTAGCTGTACTACATTAAAAATTAGAGACATTGACTTACGTGGTGAAGTAACAAGCTGTATTTGCATATGCTAAATGAAGTTTAACATTGATTAGATTCAGTATAAAATTAACATAACTATGTATTGTTGTTGAACTTAAGCCCTGATACAATTCCCTTAGACAGACACATTAATACCTCCATTTACATCCAGTGTGAATGTAGATCTCTAAGATAGGAAGCAAATCTGACACAATTATAAACTTAAATTAGGGTTGACACTTGTTGATGTGAAGGTATATATTGCTTGTTTCACTTTATGACCTTTATTTCACATATCTTATAGTGACATTTCACAAAGAGAAACAGTTCACTTCAGCTCATGGCAAGTAAATGGAATGATTAGATAACCTCACTCATAGTAGTGATTAGGTTAACTATTGACTGTTAAATACCTGAGCAATTGTTGCAAAATGCAAAAACTTGTAAAACACTACACACTGTATAAAATTGGTGTATTATTTATATTTTAACAGATTTACATTATTTGTGTTACAGATGCATCATATCACAACAATATCAATACCAAAGAAATACTAGTAAATGATCATCTGATACACAAGACACTACCGGAAAATGATTGTGAAACTTTTGCAAACTTTGAGGCTTTCTCTGATAAAAAAGTAGCTATCTCTGAAAATGAAGAAATTTCTAATGTTAAGGAGCAAAGACCAAATTCTATAGAGTTCAGTAACAATTCTAGGGATAATTGTAGTGAAAACACAGTAGAAGATACAGAAAATCATGCTCATCCCAATTCTAATGGTCTTCTAGCTGATTCAGGGGTATATAGTTCAAATGTGTCTCCAGTTCAGCTGGATATATTACAGACAAGTCATGGGAATACTAGTGAGACGAATCAGATACATAAAGAGTCTGAAAGGACAGATATAATAAACAACTTCAGCAAACCTGAAGAAGCTCACATTGAGCCATCAACTAGTGATGCAAATTCAAGTGAAACTCAGGAAAAAGACATATCTGAAGATACAGACACTATAAAAGCTGACAAGGAGCTAGAAAATGTTTTGAATGAAAACAATCAATTTCGCATTCCTTCTGAAAACATTCCTGGTGAAGATATGAATGAAATCTGTTCAGACACTCAAAATATTAATTCTGAATCTTTGTCACAAAACATTCCTGATGAATTACCTGTTAGTGCTGAAACTGTGATACGAAATATAAATAAGTTAGGGGTAAATGATTTAGAATTAGACACTTCTGCTGATGAAGCATACCATAAACAGTTGGAAAATAATAACAGTGAAGAAATAATTACATGTCAGAGTGTTAGTCAAGATAATCTCAGTCAGTGTAGTTCAGATAATGAAATGAAGAAAACAGATGAAAAGGAAAATATTGATAGTATGTTAGAACAACATGTAAATAAACAAGACTCTAAAGAAGACGCTGGTGATGATTTAGAACCTGATAAATTCAAGCAAGAAGAAAATTCTGTTGAAGAATTGAAGGAAGTTTCTGAAGTAAGTAATGAGTGTGAAACTGGACACATTTTGAAGAGTTATTCACAGAAAGACCTTGAAGATTCAGTAAAAGATATTTCAGTTAGCGAAAGTTATTTAAACAACAAATTGACTCAGGATGAGGAGGAGGATATACAGGATTTAAATACTACAGTGTCAACTAACACTTGTGTTACCGATGTTGACAATGAAGACCAACAGGAAATGAAAGTGTCTGATGCAAATGAAGCCACTATTTGTGCAGAAAATCAGAATGATACATATCATATTTGTATTGACACCAAAGAGTGTGATTTTGTAGAAGATCCGGCCTCTGCTTGCAATAAGAAAGAAGATGTAAGAGAAAACAATGAAGATGATGATTGGGATGATTTTCAAGTTATTGAATCACAAAACGATCTTGAAGCAACTCAAGATGTTGATAATTTTAAAACTGATAATCATGAGATAAGTGCAGAGTCAGAGAATACTGTTGAAGGAGATGAAGGATTACAAGCTGATGGAGATGATTACGGTGATTTCAGTGCAAGAGATAATGGTGTCGATGATAGTGATTATGAATTTGGTAAGTTTGATGCTAGTAAAGACAACACAAGCTTAGACTTTGCCACAGAGAATACTGGTGATTCAAATTCATTTGATGCAGACAATGGCAATGAGGTTAATCCTGAAGATCAATGTGGAGATTTTAATGCAAATGTTGAAAACCAAGAGCAGACAGATGATGATTTTGGTGATTTTAGTGCAAATGTTGAAGATAAAAATCAGGATTCAGTAGATGATTTTGGTGCTTTTGCTGAAACCACTGACGAAAACATTCCACCTTTATCAGATAATTTTGGTAGTTTTAGTGCAACCTTTGACACTGAACAGCAAGTTGTTAGTGAACAATCCAATGACTGGGCTGCATTTTCTGAGCCACAGACTGTAATAAAAGAAAGCATTGAAGATGAGGAGGAGTGGGCAGGATTTGAAGATCAAGAAGAGGTTAAGTCTCCAGATTTATCTCATTCCGAACAGACATCTGCACAGATGCCTACACAGCAGCTGGCAAATATGGTAATGTGTCTTTCTAATATTGCTTTGAAGTACAAGTAATGGCATTTTTACTATATAGGTTTTATAGGTCTGTTGTTATGATTTTAATAATCTTAAAAAAGAACTGATTCAGAAATTATTGTACGCTCATTCTAGAAATGAAAATGAGATTCTCCGATTAGTTTTTTGAACACCTGACTAGTTTATCTTAAACTGCTATTGAGTGGAAGTTTTCTATAATTATAGATTTTCTGTATTCTGATGTGTACTTGCACCAGGAATTAGTGACAAATCATGTCATGCAATTGCCAAGCTGTTCATTTTTTATCGAATATATATGGTTACACTTTATTGGAAAGAACAAAAGCGAAAAATACATAATTCAGAATGAGTATTTTTCTTTCAGAGCAAGCATGAGAAGTTGTTATACCTTGTAACAGCATGTTTTCCTGCATTGTTATCTGATACTGCAAGAGTTGACCTTGATCTAGGGGATATAACTGAGTTACATGTTGACAGGTAGGTTCACTAAACCCTTTGCTCCATAGATAGACCTTTATTGCATGGGTGGATTTTATAGAGCCAGATCAGCCAGCACGTCTGTGTCATCTGATCAGGATCTACACAATATGCTTTTTTATTTATTTGGTTATTTTTTACCAAGATGCTACCAGTGCAGATCAAGATCAGATGGCTGATCTGGATCTACACTGGTAGCACATGCTTATATATTGAGTAATGGGTTAAAGATATTTGAAATATTATTTGACATAAAGGACTGATGAAACTGGTTGAAAACTTAAATTCGGGATTGGTAAATTTACTCCAGGCATGCTGGGCTACTTCTTTACATTTCACAGCTTGTGAGTTAATAATTATCAGTCATGTGGTCTTTAGATCAATTCTTGATGGTGCAGTAGTGATCTGTAATGACTAATTAATTCAAACACATCTTTTGTCTGTTAGATCAGATCCATATATTTGCATGATCCATAAATTTCATGTCGGTGGTGAGGGGGGTTGAATTTTTAGTTACTTTCTGAACTGGTCTGAAGGTTTTATACCACTATCAGATCTCAAGCCTGTTAATTCAAGGCCTTTTACAGTTTCAGAGAATCAGATTTCTTAGATCCAAGGCTTTGCCCAAGATCATAAAACTAAACTGGAAACCAGTCTCATATCTTGAGCATTTGATTGGCTGAAGTCGCCATTTCAGCCAATCAGATGCTTGAGATTTGAGACTGGTTGAATCTTAGTTTTAAGATCTTGGGACCTGGTCTCCAGTTTTGGTTTGATAACTTGAGATGTTACCTGTTAATAGTCCTGTATACCAAAAAAATCTTATATTTCAGTGATTCAGATCTTTGGGGCCATGTAAAAGGTCACAGAACCACTGATGCTCTCCTTTACCAGTGGACCAAATCAACTTGGAACTCTCAGCTCTTCTCAACACTTCATATAGATACACAAAATATTGTAAGTGCACTTAGCTATTTTTAAATGTATGTATAGCTTTGAGAACTGTTGTAAATGCTGTCAGCACTTCTTTACTCTGTAGATTTAAGAAATATTGCAAGTACTCTATGCTCTTTTCAACACAATATAGATATATTTGCAATTCAACAGAGAGATCCATGAAATATTTTCAAGTGCTTTAAGCTCTCCTCAACACTACATAACGGTACAAGAAATGGAATATTACTTCATAGCATAAATATTGCTTCACAGAAGTAGGTTTATTGATTTTAGACAGATGCTGTTGGTCTGTCATCATTAGAACAGAAAAAATTACCAGGAACTCGTAATTAAATCCCAATCACTCTTCAGGACCTATAATTATTTCTCTCAGTCGATAGGCTACATTTCTTCAGAACTAATAATTTGCTGCAGAAAACTTTTTGTGGAAAATATAGTTTTAAACATATCATGGTTTACAGTTAATAGGCCACAAGAAGGCCCCTGTTCCAGTATATGCAGCTGGCCTGACATTACTAGAACCTACCAAAGGACTTACACCGACACCGAAACCCGATGTACTGGTGGACACATCGAAAACTGATACAGACTCAAACTCATCTCTTTCTCAGGTTTGTAGCTGATAATGCAAAAAACAGTTGCTTAACCCTTTCCTTGATATATACACATTTTACGCATGTGCAACCAGTGTAGATCCAGATCAGCTGGCACATCCGTGCCGTCTGATCAGGATCTGCACTGGTCGCAGTTTGGTCAGAAATAACTTAATGAATAAAAAAGTCAACAGTTTACATCCTGATCAGATGGCATGGATGTGCCGGCTGATCTGGATCTAAACTATTCGCCCTAGCAATAAAGGTGTATCTATACAGGAAAGGGTTAATAGCTGTTATTTCAATAAGACTTAGAAATGATGATTTAGCCATTTTGCAAAATAGATGTAATATCAAAAATTATGTTGTTATATTAACATACCTGTAGAATATAATTACCGGATGCACTGTTAGAAATAAAAAGGTCTCAGTTCATACCCTTGTGAAATTTGAAAAAAGAGGACTGATATCAGAAGACAATACTCATAGTATTATTACTTCACAATAACATTTGCTTATTGTTCACTTAACCCTTTCCTCCATAGATACACCTTTATAGCATTGGCAAACAGTTTAGATCCAGATCAGCTGGCACATCCATGCCATCTGATTAGGATCTTTACTGTTCGCTTTCAGATCCAGATCAGACTGCACAGATGTGTGTGTATCCATGAAGTGAAGGGTTGAACATTATTGAATAGAATACTATAACCTATTACGATTCACAAGCAAGAGCTTATTTTCTAGCTTCATAAATACATTTGCTTTGATTTCTTTTTTTAATGAGCTGGATCACTGAACAACAAATTTTTATGATATTTAAAATTGCTGTAAGGACGCCATTTAAATGTTCTCAGATGACATTAGAATTTTCTGTTTCCAGTACTGTAATACATAATTTAAATGTCAAAATCAAATACCAGTGTTACGTCATTAAGGTGATTATATATATTTTTATTATATATATGAGTGCATTAATCAAATTGTCATTGATACAGCTCAAAAAATGATTATGTATTTTATTATGTTAATAGTCTTTACTCATGATTTATAAAAACTTGGTTGGTTATAAGTTTTCAGTTATGGTAATGTGTTTTTAATACAGATCTTACTTTTCTACATTTTCTGCTCTTGGTGCAAAATAATGGGTTGTTATTATTTTTCATAGATCTTTCATGACATTGCTGTATCACTTACTGATTACTTACATTGAGCCTGGACTAAGCTCATAAAACTGAGAATGGAGACCAGTCTCCAAATCTAGTTTCTGATTGGTCATTTTGGAAACTAGGTTGTAAACCAATAAGCTGCTTGACATTGGAGTAGACCTGATAATACTGAATAAGTATGCAGCTGGTTTTGGGTCTATGATGGTTGCAAATGTAACAGATTTTGTGCTTATACTTAAAGGGGTTAATACAGCCTGAAGTGTTTAATAATTGAAGCGTTCAGGTTTCATGTTAATGGATTTAACCAGGTTAAAGGTTATTTAGAATGTTCCAGCTCATTTCAAATTTTGTTTGAAACATAATTAACCATCAGTCCAAGGTTCAACCCTCACAAAAATGGCTTTAAATTTGCGAGAGCTTTTAATTTGTGAGATTATTTATTTATCGTGTAACTTTATCATTTATTGTCTTGACAACTTTGATAAAAAATAAATGACTATCCATATGACCTTTACCTTAAATTTGAAAGTTAGTGTGATGTTTAAGTTTGAAATGTTAATAATTGTCTCTGATTACTAGAAGCACACATATTTTAGTTTATATCAATGAAATGTCACTGTACTTAGTACTCCAGTTTCAGTACTCTGTATAATTAACTATGTATGTTCTAGTATTAGCAATTAATTTCACTACAGATTTCAAGGCCAAACAAAAATGCAAGTAAATACAGAGTATCTTTGATCTAATTCCTCACTTACTAACCATAGTCTTGTGTGTAACACTGCCTTTCTGGATCTCTTTGAAGCTTGGCCCAAGATCATAAAACTAAATCAGGAGACCAGTCTCAAATCTCAAGCATCTGTCACCATTTCAGCCAATCAGATGATTGAAATTTGAGACTGATCTCCAATTTAAGTTTTATGATCTTGTACCCTTGACTGTTTGTAGCATATGTAGATTTGTTGCAGATATATCTGGTATTGCTGCAATTTACAAGTTTTTTTAACCCTTTCCTCCCTATACACGCCTTTATGGCATGGACATACAGTGTAGATCCAGATCAGTTGTTGCATCTTTGCTGTCTGATCAGGATCTGCACTGTTTTATTTTTTATTTATTAGGTTACTACTAACCAAAAAAGTGAACAGTGCAGATCCTGATCAGATTACACAGATGCACCGGCTGATCTGGATCTACACTGTTTTCCCTTGCCATAAAGTCATATATATGGAGTAAAGCTTTCATTTTCTGGCAACTTAGCAGGTAAAAGGTGTATCAAGGAAGCTGGAATAAAATACTAGTGGATAATTTGTGTTTGTTTTATTTAAATATCACTTGTTTATTCATCAAATGAATATCTAAACATACATTTTCATGTGGTGTAGCCAGAATTTAGAGTTAGGTTTTGGTTTTTACAATGAGATAACAGTCAATATTTCAATAAAACAAATAAATTTTCTTTTTAATATATGCTTTCACCATGTTCAAAGATTAAGTTTGACTCAACAAAACTACACACTTTCTGATACATATGTATTCAGAGCAAGTACTAAAACTAGTTTAAAACAAGGGAACATTTTTCAAGGAAATGTAAAGATAACAGATTATGTACCATTAATATTATTTGCAAACATTTTTAGCTGTATTCTTAGGAAATATAAAGGAACATTGTAGATTTCCTGAAACAGACTGGCACATTAACTTTTATATCAGTAGAAGTTTAACCCTTTCTTCCATATATATGCCTATATGGCATGAGCAAACAGTATAGATCAAGATCAGCTGACACATCTGTGACATCTGATCAGGATCTACACTGATCACATTGATTTATTAGGTTATTTCTGACCAAAAAGAAAACAGTGCAGATCCTGATCAGACAGCTCAGATGTGCCAGCTGATCTGGATCTACACTGTTTGTGCATTATTTGGAGGAAAGGGTTAAAAACTTACAGGAGCTACTGTCTGGGATTTTACAAAAGTTATTTCCAATTTTAAGCTGACCTATTCTGGCCTAAGATGTACCTTCACTTCAAAAGTTGAATGCTTATTTTCTGACTGATCTTTCAGTTTACTGAATTTTATTGTTTGTCAAATTTTTAAATTTGTTCATGGTTGTGTAGAATCTGATAAAAAAATTATTCTTGGATTTTTCTTCACAAAGTGTACTTTTCTGCATAAGAAGAGAGTTTAATGCCATAGGTTTAACTGAGTTGGGTGACCAGTCTCAAATCTCAAGCATATGATTGGCTTAAATGGAGAGAAATCTCCTTTTCAGCAAATCAGATGCCTAAGATTTGAGTCTGGTCTCCATTTTGAGATTTAAAATCTTGGGACTTGTACTCAGTATTTCAGAGAAAGCATGTGTTACATCACATTCTTGTTTCTAATCAGACAATGATAACTTAGTACCTGTAGTGGATATAGCCTTGGTGATGGTAAAATAACCTTTCTTTAAAATCCTTCGCTTACTTTAGTAATAGTATGACTGTGCTTTGTCCTCTGGTGTCATTATGTATTCTAATGTGTTAACCCTTTCCTCCATAGAGACACCTTTATTGCCTGGGCGAAAAGTGTAGATCCAGATCAGCCGGCACATCTGTGCTGTCTGATCAGGATCTGGACTCTTCGCTTTTTGACTTGTTAGGTTATCTCTGACCAAAATGCGACCAGTGCAGATCCTGATCAGACAGCACGGATGTGCTGGCTGATCTGGATCTACACTGGTCACACATGCGTAAAAATGCGTTTATATGGAGGAAAGGGTTAGTAAAACATACTTTCTTGAAAATTTTAATTCATAAACAATGATTTTTTAGTTCAAAGGTAGTAGATATTTTGTCAAGATTTTTCGTTTCTAGACTTAAATTAGCAAATTTACTTGGATTAAGGTTGTAAAGATATTACTTTTTTTCTCTCTTTGTTTTCATTTACATTACTTTTTGTTATTCCTTATTTAGAATATGCTTATTTTATTATGAAAATCTTATCATAGTAAAATGTTGGAGCCCCAAGACAGTCTTGCACAACAAGTTATTTTGTGTCTGTATTTTGCAGGACTCTATACCAGCGGCCCAGTTTGACTGGAGCAGTAGTGGACTAACCAACCCTTTAGAAGGTATGCCTGGGTAAATGTGTTCTGACAGTGATAACTTGATATCACTGTCATGGGGAGTTAATCATCAGGAAAAAAATAATTACCTATTCTGGAAAATCAGTTACAAAAAAAATTAGAAATAATTTCAAATTATAAGACAAAACTACCGGTATATCACTTTTAAAAGATGTTTGCAAAACAATTAGTTTCTTTATATCAATGGTTTTTGTGTTAGTGATAGTGATTACTTTGTCCAACTGTCTGTAAGTCTGTCCATTACTTAGACTTAACCCTTTCCTGTTTAGATACACCTTTATTGCTAGGGCGAACAGTTTAGATCCAGATCTAAATCTTTTTGATTTGTTAGGTTATTTCTGACCAAAATGCGACCAGTGCAGATCCTTATCAGACGGCACGGATGTGCTGGCTGATCTGGATCTACACTGGTCGCACATGAGTAAAAATGCGTATATATCAAGGAAAGGGTTAACATTGGCTAGAACTGCCATTTCTTTATATTTCTTCATCAAACTTTCAAATTATATTGCTTGAAAACACTGTTGTGATGATGCCAAATTCTTTAGGTCAAGGTCAAATTGATGGAGTTTTACCCCATTTTGTACTGGGATTTTTTTGCTGAGGGCGACACAAGTGTTCTACTGAACACCAATCTAGTTTTTCTTATATAAATCAGTATTACAACACTGTTTTGAAAATTTCTTTCTTAGGTCATTGTAAATTTGATATATATTTTAATTTCTGTCAGACTATATATTAAATTTTCTGTACATACCCAAAACATTTACCACAAAAAAATCCAGTGTTAAATTATATAAGAATGTGGAATCAGTTGCTTTTTATTTTTCAGCTAACAATAAAACATTGAATTTGGATTTTTTAATTCAGGAGCAAGCTACAAAAAGTAGTGGTAAGTGTCTGGATGTTAACGTAACATCTCAGTTTTTGTATCATGTTGCATTTTGTTTTCACACTGGTATACTGACTGCCCACAGACTAATACTTGGCTTCAAAATCATAAAACTGAGACCGTGGACCAGTCTCAAAAACCAGGCATGTGATTAGTCAATTTGCAGACTGATCTCAGTTTCAACCAATCAGCAGCTGGTTTATAATTCAGACTTGGCTCAAAATCATAAACTTGGAAACCAGTCTCAATATGTCTTTTGATTTAGACTGGTCTATGTTTCAACCAATCAACTACTGGTTTATAGTTGAGACTTGTCATGAGTTTAAGTTTTATGGTCTTAGGCCCTGATTCGCTAAATGCATGTTTAAAGAGATTTGCATGAAACAAGGAGCAAAAGATAAACATGTTCCCACATACTTTCCTTCACATTAAGTTGTGTTAAATAAATGAATATAACTCTGAAATTAAAATTTGGCACCCTTTCCTCCATAGACACACTTTTATTGCGTGAGCGAATGGTGTAGATCCAGATCAGCCGGCACATCCGTGCCATCTGATCAGGATCTGCAATGTTCGCTTTTTGATTTGTCAGGTTATTTCTTACCAAATTGTGACCAGTGCAGATCCTAATCAGACGGCACGGATCGTCTGATCTGGATCTACACTGGTCGCACATGCTTATATATGAAGGAAAGGGTTAATTCCATATGATAGGTATGAAGTGAAATGGTGTATTTGTTACAAGAAATAAAATACATGTAATACTGGAAGTGTTCAATACATGTAAATATTAAATTTTGATATAATTCTGTGTTATGTAGCAGTTCTTATGCACTTGAGTTTTCTAAGTGATCTCATAGACTTGACATTTTAGGAAAAAGTGTTTTAAAAGTCATGTTAAGTGCAAGCTGGTTTGTTTTTTTTAATCTCTCGATAGCATTATCAGATCAGGGCACAAGATCATACAACTGAGATGAGGCGCCAGTTTCAAATCTCAAGCAGAGATTAGAGACAGGTCATAAATCTCAAGCATCTGCTTGGCTGAAATGGAGACTAGACTTAAATTTCAAGCATCTGGAGATTTTTCTTCATATTTTGGAATCAGATGCTTGAGATTTGAGACATATCTCCAGTTTTAGTTTTATGATCTCCAGTTTTAGTTTTAAGATCTGTCTTAGTGTTCTAGTGTTATGAAAATAGAAACAAAAAGATGAATAGTAGAATGAAACTCTTTCTTCTTCATGAAAAGACACACACAATCACAAAATATTTGCTGTTACCTGCATGTAACAGGATAATTATTGATAACTAATTGTGCCATGTATGGTTGATTTATGTATTATTTTATCCCATACTAAACTGGAATCATTCTTCTGTAGTTAAAGCATTGTGCCACAAAGAAATTTGCGTAATTTCAGGGCCTAACCCTTTCCTTCATAAATAAGCATTTTTACGCATGTGCAACCAGTGTAAATCCAGATCAGCCAGCACGTCTTACATCTGTGCAGTCTGATCAGGATCTGCACTGGTAGCATTTTCGTCAAAAATAACATAATGAATCAATAAGCGAACAGGTTAGATCCTGATCGGACAACACGGATGTGCCAGGTGATCTGGATCTAAACTGTTCGCCCTGGCTATTAAAGTGTATCTATGGAGGAAAGGGTTAAAATGACCTTTGAATAATAATGATTTAATGCCTCTCTAACACTTAAAGTAAAACATAATGATGTTGAAACATTTTCATCTTAGATGAAGCAGCACATCAAAGTAACTATTTTAAAGAATATGCTTGTCTTAATTAACCAGTAAGCTCAAATCATGTACTTCATTTTGCCCTTTTAAAGCAAAAAATGTAATAAAATTGCAGTAGACCTATACCACACTGATGGTGATATTGGTCATGGTTGCTGCCTTTGGTTGCATAATCTGGTGTGCATTTTATGCTTTCTCTCATGTGGGGTTAGACCATTGTGCTGCTTTCAGTTCTAAAACAGCACCCTGGTAAAACTATAACTCCATGAACTGATAGCAAGCAGAACAGCTTGGCCGAGTGAAAGATTCTAAAGGACTCAAACCAATTATTTACTCTTTTGGAGCCTCACTGTAAGCCAGCTGACTTGTTCCATGGATAGGGCATTTTATGCAACAGTGCCCAAGGTTATAAAACTGAGCATGGAACCCAGTCTCAAATCTCAAGCATCTGGTTGGCTGAAATGGTGACCAGTCACCATTTCAGCCAATCAGATGCTTGAGATTTGAGACTGGTTTCCATGCTCAGTTTTATAACCTCGGGCAAGTGTCTGTAGTTCCAAACTACTACTGGTTGTCACATTTCATGTTGATAATAAAAAGTTACCTACTCTGCAGGCATTTTTTAACCCATCATAATTCCAGAATAGACCAAGTTTCATAATCATATAGGTCTAAAATTTTCAATTACAGAACTACATTCCCTGTAGCCCCGTAGATATTATCATATCATAGCTGTTTAGGTATCTATCTATAAATATTGTTGTTTATAGATCTTGTCCTGCTGAGGGCTTGGTTTAGTGATAATATTCCCTACCATTACTTGTTGGGCTATTCATCTGATGTTTATAACAACCCCAAATTTGTAACTTTTATATATCAAATATTCCTTGGAAGGTTTTATAAGAGGTGTTTTGCCAATCTGTCATAGTTCAAATAAAGCTATAGTTTACTAAAGGACACAATTTTATATCCCATGTGTGACCAGTGTATATTCTGCACATCGGCACAGTCTGATCAAGATATACACTGTGTGCTTCTTGATTAAGAATATCCAAATGAATCTAAACGTAAACAGTGTAGATCCTGATCATATGTGCAGACTGAAGCGGATCTGTACTGGTCACACATGGGATATAAGTTGTATCCATGGAGTAAATGCTCTATAAAACCATGCCACATTGTAGCCGGAGCATGTATTGTTGCTGGTAATTCATATGTTTTCCCACAAACTTTTCATCAGAAGACCACATAGTCAATGTCTGCAGCCAGAAATAACAGACAAGGGTAGTGATTCAAGCTTGTCAAGGATCCATCTGATCTGCACTGTTCACTTTCTGATTCATTAGATTATTTCTGGAAAAAAGTGTAGATCTGGATCAGATGTCAAATGTTTGCAAGCTGATCTGGATCTACACTGGTTGCACATGTGAGAAAAGGTGTACATATGGAGTAAAATGTTAAGAAAAATTTAACCCTTTACTCCATATATACCCATGCAAAAAAGGTGTATCTATGGAGGAAATGGTTAAACAGTAAATAGCTGATAATCTGGTTGCTCTTTGAAAGATTTCTGTAACAGAATATGATCTTTTGTGCTTAACTTAAGCTGACATACGATGTTATTTCTTCTGTTTCAGCCTTGGAATCTGAATTTCTTGGAACCGTTGATACTCCGACTCCAAAGCCAACCATCCAGCCATTAGAGAACCTGTTAGCCAACCTCAAGACATGCTCTACCTACAAAGCGACCAGCCACGACGAATCTTTAAGCTCGGAAGCTGCCAAAATTGTCCAGATGTTGCCAGACTTGACTTTCATGAAAGCCAAAGTGTTAATGTTTCCAGTTAAAATGGACAGTTAAAGAAAGAGAAAGGGTTTCAAAAACTTTGAAAAAGATTATTAAAAGAAAATTAATTGACAGCAGAACACAAACTCTCCATAAAATTATATATTTTCAGTGAATTTCATTTGTGTTTAAGAAGATGGGCAGTACGCTAAAATATAATTCTTTAAATATCTTAAATGCAAATGAAAAATCATATTGATTTATCGTCAAGTGTTTAGGCCTTTGACCACAGCATGTCAGGTTTTTCATTCATTTATATTTTCAATTGAAAATTATTGGCTATAGCTAAATGATAATTGATTATTCTTCATAAGGGTAAACATGGTTACCACAGCAAGCAGATAATCCCAACTTGATTGGGATTCGAATTTGTGGAGCTGTTTAACCACAAACACAAGAGAACAAAATGTTAATTTGAAGATTTTTACATGTGATCAAATTATGTTGTTTGTTTTTAAGTATGATACATTCAGCCACCAATTTCATTATGCATTCTCATACCAAAAACTGTGAAACATAATCTGACCTAAAGTAACTTGTAAAAGATCTCCATGTAAACAGTTTCCAGTGATTTAGTTTTAAAACTTTACGAGATCTGTTGTTGCCAGACTTGGTGGAAAATGTTTCTACTATTTGCAAAAAATGTATGCAAAATGAAAGGCAAGATGTTGGAATCCAAATAAAATATTTACTCAGGTCATCTTTTAATAATTGTGCACTTGCTGCTTTTAAATAGTTTTATCCAAGAAAAATACCCTTTTGCTCCAGCATTGAATATAAAATACATTTAATATTCTGCAAGTACCAATATGTTTTTGCACCTTTGTGCTTATCTTTAATTGACTATATTTTTGTTTTTGTATTTTTTAATCACTGTTCTGTTGTATTTTCAAAAGCCAACACTAGTGTTTAACTAAAGACATAGCAAAATCTTTATAGAAACTCGCTGACAGTACGCACTATTTTAATTGGTTTTATATGATTTTTTATCCTAGTCACTTGTAAACAATACAAGGAACTTTTCCCAAAGCTTGATAGTCATTTAGAGGTTTTTTCTTGAAATATTGCAAGGTTGGTGACTGTAGTTTTGGCTAAACTCTTTTTTCCATGGATATGGTTTATATTCCATGTGACCAGTGTAGATCCAGATCAGTCTGCACCACCATTCAGTCAGATCAGGATCTACACTGTTTGCTTTTAAGATTGGCAGTCTTATTCTGATCAAGAAAAGAAGACAGTGTAGATCCTGATCAGAGTGCACTTATCTGAGGCTTGTCTCTATCTTCATTGGTTGCAGACTGCAGGAATGTACCAGCTGATCTGTGTCTACACTGGTTCCAAGTGAAACAAATGCTGTGCTAAGCACTTGAATGGTTTACAGTTTGTTATAGGCATCTAAGATGTGATGAGCTTAAACCTTTTCATTGAGAGTTAATGTATATCTAAACCCTTTGTGTTAAACGAAGTATCAATCATTTGTGAACAATGTAGATCCAGATCTGCTCAAGCTTTTGAGATGTCTTTTCAGGATCTACTCTGTCATTATTTAGTTGATAAATGTTTACAATAAATGGACTGGCATAAATAGATTGAAAGTTAAGTCTGTTACATTAATTAGCCAACAATGTTTAATTATTATATAATTAGTAATAATATAGTAGGTCATTCCATTTATGATTTTCAAGAGCATTCTGTATTAATGAATGACAGAAGACAAGGCATTCGACCCTGGCCATACTGCTTACATAGATTTGCACTGATCTCGGTGTACACTGGTTTTAAATGTGATTACAAATTAGATAATTTGTGCTAAATATTTTCTTGTGCTATTTGGAACCAGATTGGTGGATTTGCATAATATCTAATTGTACAGGTACATTGAAAAATGACATGTTTAGGTAATGCCAACATGTTATTTTGACTTGCAATTTCAGCTGTTGAAACTTTTCCATTCATATTATTTATGTATAGGTCTGGAGAACAATTTGATGTTTTAAGAACATTTTAAATGTTATCAATGATATATTCATTTGAGCTTACAATTACATAGCATTATCCTTTCAAGCAATTACAATTAATTTTTTTTAAACAAAAACATTTTTTCCCCAATTTCTTGATATGAGAACAGTGTCATTTTATTTCCATGTTGTGTTTTTAATCCTTTTTATCATATACTCAACAAAAATAGAAACCTGACACTTTATATTTGGTGTATTTTCCTGGAATCAGATTTAAAGGTAATTGAATTGTGGTATGTAATAAAAATTGTGCAGGTTTTGAACTTAATTATGCATTTTGATATTTTTGGTGCATGAAACAAGTGATTCAGTGGTTATTTTTCTTTTGGATGGTACAAAAATATATTGATTTTGAATATGCACCTCATACTTATTCAAAGTTACAGTGTCAGGTTTCTTTTTTTGTTGGGTATACTTAACTAAGAAATGTGTAAACAAGACAACATATAACAAGATGTCTGTTTCAGACTTAATTTTGATGGATCACTGAAGATCAAAATTGGCCAAAATTTAAGGAATAATAATGTTATTTTGATGTTGCTGTCACATTTTATCAAATTTTTGAATAGCACCACCTCCTTAGAAGTGCAAACACTCCACATTTATAAAACTGCAACATTTACGGATAATCTACAAAATGTGGTCAGATGCCAATCAAGACTTATTTTAAATATTTGAACTTTGATTTTAATCTTTAGTCAGTTTTGTTGTTTTCAAGCCAACATCATTCTTTGCAAAGTGCTTGTGTTTTGTGTTGTTGTTTTTTTTGCATGGAGCTTTGCTTTGCATGAGAATTGTACATAAATGGAATATATTAGAACAATAACTGTGTAACTAACTTATGTATATTTAAGATTTAAGCTGTATATACTCTGTAAATTGTATTAATTATCTAGTCAGATCTCTGGTAGATTTGTGTTGTGACTTTAAATCCCTTTCCTCCATATTTACTCATTTTTACACGTGGGAGAATAGTGCAGCTTCGGATCAGCTGGCACATCTGTGCCGTCCAATCAGGATCTGCAGTGTTCACTATTTGGTCAGAAATAACATAATAAATCATAAAGCGAACAGTGCAGATCCTGATCATATGGCATGGATGTGCCAGCTGATCTGGAGCTTAAATGTTTGCCCATGCCACACAAGCATGTATATGGAGTAAAGGGTTGTTTGAATTGTTTTAATCATCCATCAAAGATGGTTCAGTCATGTGTTGTGTAAAAGGTACTTAAAGCTCCAGGTGAAAAGGGTTTATATGGCTTAATGTACTTCAAGAACTGCTTTATAGTGCCCTTCTGTTCTGATGGCTTGGCATAACTGGTTGAATGCAGTGGTTTTACTGGTTCAGTCTCATGGTATAAATGAGATAGTTTATTTAACTTGGAAATTTTATATATGTTATTTTAAAATTTATTCATGTACCATTATAAATGGTAAATTATCTAAATTTAAGGATATAACTAATTTTGCAACTTTGGAATCATTTGATATAAATGGATTATTATAACAGTATGCAGTTGGTGGGTTTGTATAATTCAAATTCTGTGTTTAAACAATATCATGCATGAAACAATATACAATTATTTACTTATTAGCTGGGAAATATGCTGTGATATTGACCTAAAAAATCGTTATTGACCGAGGCGATAGCCGAGGTCAATAACGATTTTTGCGGTCAATATCAACAGCATATTTCCCAGCGAATAAGTAAATAACTGTTTTATTACATGAACTATAAATAGTTATATATGTAATAAACTGTATTACATGAACTATAAATAATATAAAAGATGGAAACTTTCGGATTCTATTTATAGACAGGTCAATATCAGCGAAAGCGGGTCAATATCTAGATTTATTGACTCGGTTATTTTGGGGGTGTGACCAATCGCGTTGCGTCTATTTATAGTTCATGTAATAATTTGTGGTATGAATTTACTAATCTGACTTATTGTATCATTTTCCCAATACAGGCTGTACTTTGCTTAACCCTTTCCTCAATATATACACATTTTTACGCATGTGCGACCAGTGTAGATCCAGATCAGGAGGCACAATCGTTCGCATTTTGATCAGAAATAACCTAACAAATAAAAAAAAGCAAACAGTTTAGATCCGTATCAGATGTCACAGATGTACCAGCTATTCTGGATCTTAACTGTTTGCTCACGCAATTAAGGTGTATCTGTGGAGGAAAGGGTTTAATCATTCATGGTTATATATTAATTAAACTTTCAATTTATTGAACTTTCTAGTACCATAATAACCAGTTAATTATTTAAATCTATTTGTACAACTTGCTGTACAACTAGGAAACATTGGATATAATATAAAATTTATTGGATATTCAAATACCAGTATAACTGGTTACTTGTTTAATCTCATTATATATATAATATCATGCATTTATTAACTTGAAAGTTTAGACTCATTAATTTATCACTTTGTGTCCAAACTGTTTCTTCGATATAAATGCCTTTATTGTGTGGGTGAACAGTGTAGATCCAGATCATCCAGCACATCTACACTATTCACTTTTTGATTTATTAGGTTATTTCTGACCAAAATGCAAACAGTGCAGATCCTGATCAGATGGTATGAATGTGCAAGCTTATCAGGATCTGGATTGGTTGACCATGTGATAAAAGATGTATATATGGAGTAATGGGTTAACATGTGTCAGTCACTTATAACATTGTATAATTGGATATTTGTTTTCTGATAACTTTGCCAAATTTAAACTTGTATTATTGTAGTTTGTGAAACTGGAAAAATGACTTTAAGCATGTACTTTGTTGTGAACCTTGTATTGTTAGAATCTAAGTAATGGTCCAAAATATTTATATTCATTCTTGTGTTTTGATTGAATCCATATCACCTCTTTTCAGCTGGAATATATTCTTCTGCTTTCTAAAGGAAGCATGACTTGATTTATACATTTGATTTTAATTGGGTACATGTAAATCATATATTATTTGTGCCAGTCTCTGACAAAATGATGCTCAGATTACATTAAATTAAATGCATTGTTTTACATCCCAGTAACTGTAAATATTTCTTGCTGAGAATGGAACTTCGGCTTGGGCAGTAATAAGCATTTCCATTACTGCCCATGAAAAGGCTCAAACAGAGCATGCAATATTTTCATATTTGTCATGTTCGACGGTCTTCAAAGTTCCTTTTGATCTATTTGCTAACTTCTCATTAAGATAAACATTTATAATCAAAACATATTCAATTTGGTATCATTCAAATTAAAATTAACAACATTGATGAAAGTAAGGACAGTGGGGTTTAAGCATCCAGCAATTTTTAGAATGCAAAAAGGGTCATTTTATGAGAGACTGGCACATTTGTTGATATTTCAGTGTGCCAGAACATTCCTTGTTACATAAACTTAACTGTATATGGTCATTGCAAACTTATTTATAATCTTTATTTACAAATAAATACCACATTTTTGCAGATAAGTGTTAAAGAGACGCTATATAAAATATTGCATTGCACAGTAACATTTCAGAATACCTGTTACAGATTTCCAGAAAGAAGAATAACACACAAAAAATGATTTTATTATCTTTTTAGCTATAAATTGACATTTTTTACAATAAATAGATTCTATTTAAAAACAACTAAAAACAAACCAAGTTCAAAATTTGAATTTATTCCCGATAAATTTTTCAACAACAGGTGATAAATATGCAAATATGAAGACTTGTGCAATAGTGATGATTTGTTTGGGATCTGTACAGCCAGAATCTGGTTTGATAATTTTATGAACAAGTACAAGAGCCTTTCTAAATACCAGAACTAAATTTTATTTCCAGTCTTATCTTTTCTGTTACATAGATCAATAAAGATCGGGCTTATCTTACTCAAATAGAAATGTAGTTACTGAATAAAGGAGGCCATCACGTAACAACGGCTCTTGAAGTGCAACAGTTAACCAATTTTTTGTTTAACCCTTTCAAAGAAAAGGCGATGCATAGGGATAGCTTATGACAACACGCTCGTGATGATGCTAAATTCTTTAGGTAAAGGTCACATTTGATGGAATTATGCACCTTTTTATGCCCCCACAAAGTGGGAGGCATATAGAGTTGCACATGTCCATCTGTTCGTCTGTACATACGTCCCCAAATCTTGTGGCATCAACTCCTCATTAACTATAAGTCCGATTTCTTTCAAACTTGCACAGATGATCAAGCAAGCACAGATGATCAAGCAGGATGTGTAGATAATTGTAAAGAAAGGAATTTTTCTTGAAACCATTTTTACCAGTGTTATGGCCCTTTGTTATTACAAATTTTGTTGCAGCAGTGAGGGCATCGGTGTCCAAGGACACATTCTAGTTATACTTGGATTTTTACACAAAAACTTAACGTTGGCTCTAATTTTGAATATATTTAATATTTCTGAACCAGACTTCAAATTTTATTGCTTATGATAACTCACTTATGATGGTGACAAGTTCTTTAGGTCAAGAAGGAGTTATTTTTGTACTTACATTATTATTTCAACATATTATCAAAATGCAACTCAAGTGTTCAACTGAACATACATCTATTATATTTAATGTAGCTGTTCTTTGTCCAAAAACTCAGTGGTATTCATTATATATGAGAAACTGTAAATGTAACTGTACTGTGCCTGGGATAATAAAACTAAATCTGGAGACCAGTCTGATATCTAAAGCATCTGATTGGCTTAAATGGCAACTGGTTGCCTTTTCAGCTAATCGTATGCTTAAGATTTGAGACTGGTCTCCAACCTTAGATTTATGATCTTGGGTCCTGGATTCCCATTTTTAGTGTTCAGTTATCTCAAATCTATCATATTTTAAGTCATGACTGGAGTCAATGATTTGTTTTATTTTGTGATATGTTTTAATTGTAAGCAAAAAGATTAAAAAGTCACACCATAATTGTAGTTGTCTTTTGTTTCTGCAGTCCTCATAGTTAAGTGTTATTTTTTCTTAATCTAAAATTCAGCAATATGTCAAGTCTTGAAAACAATTTCTATATAAAGTTCAACTGTAAATCTAGTTTTGAGAATTGACTATTGGACTGTAAGTCTCAAATTTAAGCTCTATCCTCTATGCCCAGTTCACACTATCATGTCCATGGTCAAAGACCATCAAAAGAGATTGGAGACAAGTCTCAAATGTCAAGCATCTAAATGGCTGAAATGGAGACTAGTAAAAGTAATGAGCTGATAGTGTAAGAGAGTGGTTTGTTGATGATAAACTATTACAGTGTGTTAATTGATGACACAATATCTACTGATCTACTTTCTAAAGCAATGTTCATGATCATACAACATTCCTAATCTAGGGCCAGTATTCTAATAATACAAAATAATACTAAGAAAAGAAAAGTATTATAGCAGCTCGAGCAGAAAGTAACACACTGTAAAGTCTAGATTAAAAGTACATGTTTATACAAATACAAATCTTGTTTGTATATGCTGGGCCAATTGCCCTTGTGTGATTAATAATCACACACTCAAACTTGTCTTAAACAACTTCTCTCGGGTAACATTTTATCTTCAATAACAGCAGGTCGTCTCATATCAGTGTTAATTGCAAACTTGCACACAAATATTCAGAAATAAAGTTTCTTGTGCGATTAAGCACATACGAGTACATATAAAACAATTAAATAATGCAGGCTGTCACCTAATTTAGGTTCTAAAAAGAGCCTTTATTTTATTTTTATCTGATGTATTGTTGCCTATTAAAAATAAATGATAGGTGGTAAGAGTAAACTTTGAAAAGGAGTTTAGTTTTCCCCCGTTTCACGCCTTTCCCCGGAGGCATTGTTATGCCAGCACATTATGCGACCTTCGATACAGGACCAGATTCAAGATATTTTCTGGACAAAGAGTTTCTGTTGTTAATTTCAATTACATTTATCCTTGTTTACCCAAAATTTAATGTCAAGCAAGATCTCAACACAGAATACCTACACATTGAGTTGGATGAGGTTTGCTCAAACTATTCTCAAGTTATTGCGCAGACATGAATTTCTAGTAATAACATTCACAATGACCTCTTACCAGTAACACTATAATACAAGTAAAAAATTGCTGCTAATGCAGCAAAAGGAGTACACGGCCTAAAAAGCGAGCTGTTTGTGTCAAACCATTCCATTTTAACTATTTGTAAACCTGTTTGAAATGTGTATTATGCCTATTTGATTATTTGGTTGTTTTAGCCATCGTTATTCATCTTGGTTATGGGAAATGAGAAAATCTGGGAAACTATTCAGCGCATATATCGTGGGTGGGTTGAGCGCAACACGGTTGTAAGTCACTTTTTTTATGAAAGTTTTCAGTATTAACAAAAAACTAATTTGTTATTCTCATATTTGAATGTTTATTCTTTTCTGTTTTTATACATATAAACTTATAAAGAAGAAATGTTAAAAAATAATTTCCAAAGGAGAGGCGCGTAGGAGCTATTTTGGACATTGGGGCCGCGGAAGAGATGATTTTGGCTGCATAATATTATCATTGATATGTCGATATAATAAGTTTCTTATTTTATAAAACAATTATATGTAGTCATTGGTGTATATAAAACGTTTAAATCATCATATTCGAAATCTGAACTACTGCAATCAACAATAAGATCACTGTTCGTAAATTAGACGCCTATTCTTTCAATAATACATAATTCTTCATATGCAAAAGTAATAATTGTACAGATCGGATTATATATGTTTTTATATAAAATATACTGTCTCTTTGTATAAATAGTCTTTTTGTTGTTTTTTTAGTGTACTTGTATAAGGCTGACACTAAATAAGCATGAACACTTGAAAAGCTATTGAACCTCAGTATCTCCTTCGTGGTTTTATTCTACGAACAAAAATCGCAAATATAGAGCTATAAATTCAGTTTTAAAGTGCTAGAATAATATACCTTATCTCAAAATTACAAATTTATAAGGGCCCCTAAATGTTATATTTTACCTATGATTTATGCTTATGTCATTTTGAAAGTTTGTGCATAGGTACGCCGAACAACAAAATTATGAAATGAAAGGGGCAGATACAGGATTTCACTTATGAGAGGGGGAACGCTGGTATGTATACAAGTTTAAGCTTTCCAAAAAGCTAGTCGGTCATTAGCTCAACCTTTTAACAAGACGGCAGAAAAGTTTGAATAATAAGCCACTTTTATTGGATGCCATACAAAAATGTAAGTTTACTTATAGGTAATTCCTCTTTCGAATGAGATGTATTTAACCTGGTGATAAATCTAACCCTGTTTGCGAACAAGTTAATAATTTCTCTGGAAGTAATCCAAAATGGAAAAGTTTGTCAAACAATATTTTTGTGTCAGAAAGTGTTAGAAAGCAACGATTATCAAGCTGTAAATATATATCAAACGCTACAGAATATGTTAAAAAAACAATGTTTTTTCGCAGTCATAGGGTGGGAGAGAAAAACGTGAACAGTCTGTCAGGGACTCACAGGTATGATAAAATATCGTTAGAATGTTGGTATGCACTTAGTATGTCTCATGACTCCGAATAACAACCTAACGCATTGATTTCAAAAGTATGCACTACAGCGCCGTCTTTGTTAGGTTATGCTAATGACCAACTAGCTTTCTGGAAAGCAAAATTTTGTATTGTCTATTATTGACAGTTGCATGACCCGAATTGATACTTCTACAGAAGTATGTGTGTTCGCATGTTCCAAAGGTTATTTTGTTGATTCAAAACCAAATTACAACTAAGTAAAGCTTAAACTTGTAGTGTCTACTATTTTCAGTTTCATTACCCGATTTAAGATTTCTGCAAAACTGTGTGTTTTGGTGTTCCAAAGATAATTTTTACATTCAAAACAGTTAAGCAAAATTATCAAGAAAGTACCGACGGATGTATCCATATCGAGCTAGCTAAACCATGTAAAACATTCCCTGGGATACCTCTGATCCCTGAGATTCACAAAATGCTGCACAAGTTCGTAGATTCGTTGTCAGCAAAATAAGTAGCTAATATCTGTTCAGTGTTCTCTACAAATTTTATTTGCTTTGGTTTAATAAATTTATAAGCTGTACATCTTTTGTTTATCATATACAGTGTACAATGTTTATTGTTCGTTGTCGCAAATATCTTTATGAGTAATAAGCCTAGCTGATAAGAAGCTGGAGAGAGGATATAAGAATAGGTACAGACTCCAAATGTGACGTTCTTCAACAGTCAATAAGAGGCCTCTAGGTTTTTATAGATAACGACTGAGTAAGAGTCTTTCCATAAATAACGACTGAGTAAGAGTCTAATTATCTAAATTATCCGTTCCGTCTGGAACGTGATCTTTGTTCTTACATCACTGTTAACCGGTGTTCAGGTAGAAAGCTCAAGTTTGGTCGATTATAATATGTCGGTCATCAGGATGACCGACAATAAAGATGAATCAGTAATAGTGTCGTATCCATATTACTGAATATTCCTTAGGAAATGATGTTAATTTTACGAATTACAATATTATCCATTTTTAGCGCTTTCTTGAATCTGCGTCTTATTATCAGATTTTAACCCAGCTTGAACTTTGCCGATTGTGGTCTTCGAATACGACATTGTTTCGCGCTACTTATTTCGATACATTTAACTGGGATTAGCTCCTTATTCGGCCGTTTGTTTAAAACCCTGAGGCAATCCCGCGACACTTCACCGTTTCCTTGACGTTGACATTTATTACTTATGGCGAGATTTTACTGTTTATTGCATTGCATAATCGCCGAAGAACCCTATTTTAAAGTCTTGGCCGCCGGGGCTGCGACTTGCCGAAATATTGGGGCCGCTTCCGCGGCTCCTGCGGCCCCTGCTCCTACGCGCCTGATTTTAAATATATGACCTACAAGCGTTTTCGACATAAAATTTGGCATAAATGAGAACAATGATTTTTTTTTATTGCAAAAGAGAGATTTTTGAATATACAACTATATATTAAAACATTCTGGTTTTAAGCCATTCATAGTTCATGGTAACTGGTAATGGGATTTCTGTTAATCAAACCCCAGTAATGACAATTTGAATTCATGCTTATATTTTATATTTTATAAATTATGTACATATAAAGACTGAGTTACATCTCTATTCCACTTACAACTCATCCCAGTTAAGTCAATGCCTTTTTGTGCAACATGGTTTTAATTTGAGTTTCAACCGTATTGCACACAAAATTTATTCAATATGAGATTTAGCCTTAGGATTTATTTGCAATATTTAGTTGTTGTTTTTTTTTCAAACACATTTTTCTTTAATCATATGATGTACAATGTATTAATATAAAATGAGCCATATTATGCAAAAAAGTCATTTTAAATAAAATTGAATTACAACCCTGTTGCGCTCAACCCACGATTATTGTTTATTTTAATCAGGGTCGATCTATGATTTTACTTTTTTGGGCTACGTTTGCTTAATCGTAAAATCATTCTAAAGAGACATCACACGCGCGATCAAGAGCGATTTTAACACTTGGAGCGCGGAGGAGATGATTTTGGCTGCATAACAGTGGCATGTCGATTTTTAAAATGACTTATTTATAATACAATTATATGTAATCATTTGGTAAATAAAACGGTTAAATCATTAGTATACTGAAATAATGCAAGCAATAATACCAGTTCATAAATTTGACATCGATTCTCTCTATAATATATAAACCTAATAATAATTTTACATAAATATGAAAACAAAAGATGCATCAGTAATAATGTTTCATCCATACTTATTGAATGTTTTAAGGGGCGGATCAAGAGTCGTTGTTTTGTTTGTTTGTTTGTTGTTATTGTTGTTTTGTTGTTGTTGTTTTTTGTTGTTGTTGTTTGTTGTTTTTTTTTTTTTTTGGGGGGGGGGGGGTAGGGTTAAGACGGGAAGGGGGGGGGGGGGTCGGGGGTGTGATCGAACCCCGTTTGATGCAGAATTATTTAAATTTCACGGAGATGTTGCTAATTTTGGAAATTATCATGTAACTATCATAAGACTTCCCTAACGAACCCCTTTCTGAAAATTTTCGACCGTGTTCTTTGAATACGACATTGTTTTCCATATTCTGTGTAGCGCTACTTATTCCATACATTTAACTGGTATTACCTCCTTACTCAACCATGGCTTTAATACACTGAGGAAATCCCGAAACATATCGCCATTTCCTGGATGCTGACACTTGACTTTTGTGTATCATGTATTAGGCAAGCCGACAACGATTTTAATTTAAAAAAAAACGAAGATCTGATGGTAGGAGTATATTGTTAATGGCATCGCATATGCGCCCAAGAACCCTTATGTTTGAGCCGTGGCCGCCGGGGTTAGCGGTCTCTGCTCTTGCGGTCACAGCCCCTATGCGCCTACATCACCTACCTTCTTATTCTTGAAATTGCTAAAGCAGTGTAGCGGTGATCTATCCATGTTAATTCATTTCGGCTGATAACAACAGCAATCTACATCAAGCTTTACCTCTTTTGTCTGTACCCTTCCCTTCTAAGGCGCGCGTGACAGGCCTTTCTGTCATCAAGTTGACAGATGTTGGGTAGTTTAGGCTTATGCCTGTTTTGTACAGTTTGGACACAAATAGCGTAGGTTTGAATCTAAAGGGGAATATAATCAGCAAGATGCGAAGTAACATAACTTTGAAATGCTGCGCGATTTAAAGAAATTTGATGAGGAGAAGGTGCTCCTAAATGCAATTTTCTTAAGAAGGGAATCAGTTCTCTGATGCGGTGCCTGTTTACATAAAATTTGCCCTTGTTCACATTAGCAAAACGAAACCACAATACCTAATTTCAACAGAAATCGACGCAATGCTTGATGGATCGTTTGCATTTAATTTACATGTAGATACAAATTTAGGCCAATGACTATTAGTAAGTACAATGATTTGTGCATTTAATGATTGGTGCTTCATTTGCATTTAATTTAGTTGCAATTTTAAGCCCATACCTGTTAGTTATCACAATGCTTTGTCCCAATTCGCATATTGAAAAGTAAACTAAAATTACTATTATTGCGAAAGTTAATATGAGAAATGTATCAAACCGATTAACAGTCACTAATATTGATTATCCGACAGATGTCGAAACTGGTACAGAAAGCTATAAATAGATTGGCCAACACATGATCTACAGCTTTAGAGAACCATCGTCTGGATCCACTTTTACAGATAGTCAGAATTGATTGAGAACAATGGAAATTGAAATGTATAAAAGAAAATGATGTTGGGAAAATAAATGATTTGAGTAGTAAGCCGAAAAAATCGTAAAATTGGATACTGTCACATTCCGTGATTAAATTAGTAGCACGTATTTTGACAGATTGTAGACAAAGTTCCGCGACGGGCTAAAATGCCGAAAACGTTTACCGTTTATGCTATGATAAGAGTCGGATTTTAATATGTTTTTAGTTGGTTCTAAATATAAGATTTCAAAGGCTTGACCCAATAGCAAATTCGAAATTTGATGAATTGCTAAAGTGGGAGTCTATAGGATTTGATTTAGTGGTCTATAGCCTAAACAGTCACGTGCTCCTCCATGTTACATCTCAATTCGTTATATCAATATACACGGCCTTGAGAGGCCGTGTAATAATCCCAAGCAAGGTATCATCCAAGGCTAGCTACACATAACTAAGCTTGATAACGATATCTCAAATCATTCTCAAGTTAGTATGGACAAGGAATTTTTATTTTTGTTCACGGGGACTTCGATCTTAAGCCAAATGATCCTAATACCAATCCCAAGCAGTACAGACTACTACACAAGTTGGCAATCGTAGTTCAGACAAGGAAATTGTTTTTGTAACAGAGACCTTGACACCCAGATATAATCCTAAGCAAGGTATTACAAAAGCTGTCTACATACCAAGGCGATGCTGATAGCTCAAACAAGTCTCAAGTTATTGTCTGGGCAAGGAATTTCTATATTTAATAACAGAAACATTGACATTGGCATCAGTGCGAAATCTTAACATAGGCTACTTTCTCACCAAATTTGGTGAGGATAGTTCAAAGCATTCTAAAAGTGAATGCTGGGTTTCATGTCAACAAGCAATGATATTTGGTCTGCTTTACCCTCCAAACCCCCACCCACACACTCAGTGGCGGCCGTAAAAAGTCTCCCGTTACATTTTGTCAGTACTGTTATCAATTAAATAATTCGTTACCGATGTCATGCAGTGATGATAACGTATATCAGGGCTATCCAATAACCTTTTATGGGTTGTCCCGGGTAGCTCAATTTGTTTGCATTTCGGGACACGCCAGTAAGCTATAAAAGAAAAAAAAAGATAGCATTACACGAGGTCCACTCTTGCCCCATCCCCACCCCAACACTATTCAAAAGCAATTGTTTTTATTTTATTTGTTACTCTGAAAGACACTAAGAATAAAAGGTAAAAAGGTAAGGGTGTAGCAAAGAGTAAGGTCCTACCCTTCCCTCACCTTCATTATTTTTTTTGCAAAGTGGGTATTTGGGCGGTCCCCATACCCCCACCCCCATAACCCCACTAACCTACCAATTACCCTCCCCTGAAAATGTGGGTTGTGTGTATAGCAGCATGTGGTTATTAAAAATATGTTTTTTAATCCTCTATGGTTTCTTAACAGTTTACATTCCAGTTTGAAAGGAAGTCCCAGTTGACGTCAGGGACATGTGTCACATTATATTGATTTTCTTTAGTTGAATTTACAGATCGTTTCTGAGAATTTCATGGAAAAAAAATGATACTCATATTTTTATCATCTTTAAATGTTTTGAAAATCTTAACATGTATTCTTTTTTTGTCTCAAGAACGTTTTAAGAAAAAAAACACAAGAAAATGTGTTTGTATTTTATACAGTGGGTCGGTTCAAGTTGGCCTAAACGCATGCTGGATTAAACCAGACTGAGCGCATCATCTTTTTTCAAGTTACGATTGTTTTGATTTACTAATGAACTGGCATGTCATATTGTCGTATAACACAGAGAAGTCTCTCGATGAACATTCAATATAACATCGGTCATTTTAAAGATGATCATTAAGATTAAACTTACAAGCACATTGTTACAGCACACAAAAAGTCTCATAACAAACCGAGCTGCTTGATCAGTCAAGTACTAGACACAGTACCAAGTTTGTCTCATTCTTAGCTGTTGCAAAGAGTTGGATTTTCAAACGCTACATTCTTTAACATCTAACACCTTAATATTGTTGACCACACCATTTTCCTTATCAGCGCAAACTACATACAGCTTATTGTCATATTTACTGTAGGTTATTGAGCGGAGGTTCCAAGACTGTACGTTTTCTAAACCTCTAAGTTCAAGTCGTGAACAGTTTTTGGAAATTCTCAATAATGTGTTATAGCAACTAACAATCAACGAACCGTCATTTAATTCTTGAATAGTGCGAGTACCAAAATACCCATCTTCCCGAAATACGGCCAATATCTGTCCGCTTAATGTCATTTGTGTGACTGAATGTTTATTGTCAGAAACATAAATAATTTCCCCATCAGCACAAGCAACAGAGAAATTTGGCCGATACAGCAATTCTGTGTTTACAATTTCTCTCAAAACGTTGCCGTATAAGTTTATCAACAGAACTCTACCAGGATACGAGTTTACAGTAACAATCAGTCCTTTCGCACAATGAGAAATGCTGCTATATTTCTCTTTTGTTTTGATTGTTTTTTCTTCAAAAAGCTTATATTTTAACGTTGACAATACTCTTATTAGTTTATTGTCACAGTGCAATATAGCAAGCTTTCCTTCTGGTATGCTGGTGACGGATGTTATCAATTCAGAAAACAATTCTTTAGTAAGTACTTTTCTTTGCTGAAAATCATACAACCACACTGCTTTCCAGTCCACTATTAACGACAATACTGTACTTGACATTGCAACCAGTTCGGATATACTAACGGCTGCTGTATTTTCTGAAGACGCTATGGTGACATCGTCGCAAAGACATAAAAACAGTGGAACGGCTCTTAACGATATAACACTGCCTTTTTGGACAATGGCTCCGAAATCGCGTTGCTTGCTCAATGTGTCAGAAATCACCGAGTTGGGGACGAAGTCGACTCTAAGCGGCATTACTTTCTTAACAGATTCTTTTTCTATCAAACTCTGGACGTGATCATTTGCTGTCTTCATTTCTGTAAAAAGTCTGTTGAGTTTTCTTTCATTTTCGAGTTGCTGAAATCTTTGTTCATACATAACAATTTCATTGGCTATCATTTCAGTTTCGGTCGACATCTGCTGAATTTTTTCCTTGTTTTCTTCACATTGTTTTTTGGCTATTAATAATATCTTGCTTTCGATTTCATCTAAGTATTCATTGAGTTCTTTCCGATAAGATTTGATTCCTTGGACTATTTCGCTGTTATCGGTTTCTATTTCCTCGCTTGTATCTGCCAATTTTTGAATGAACGTGCGGCACTTCTGTTGAAGTGTTATCATTTGCTGGTGTAGTTGCTTGTATTCTTCGCTAGCTGTAACATTTCTGGCTACATCAGGAATATATTCAACTTCGCAAAACCTATGATGTAGTGTTATACAAACATTACACGTTATTAAGCTGTGCTCTTTGCAATAGAACTCGAATCTCTTATGATGGTTGACGCACAAGTCAAGCTCATCGAATGGCTTTGGATCACCGTTATGCTGGACCTTCGGCATGTTATCTCTGTCCAGTAAAGTGTGGTGACGGCATGGTGCAGGTTTGGTGTGATATTTAAAACACGTGATACACAAGTGTTCCTCACATTCGACACAGTAACCGTCTGCCTTAATTCGAATTCCATCTTTGTCACAAGATTGGCAACATAAATTATCTTCGTCATCTTCCACTTTACCAGAAACCTCCATCACAACTGAAATCAAGCCCATTTATTATACACTTTTAATAGTTTGTTATAATGGTGCAAGGATAGTTTACCGTCAGCTAGCAGTTTCTTAAAACGTTAAAACGCAGAAGTATTCAATTTACTAGTTTGTATAAAAAGGCATAAAAATATGTGGTTTATTAATTTTTATAAAATATTTTTTCTCCTTGTATGATAACAGAACCTCAATTTTGGTCATGTAAGTTAATCAATAACAATAAATTAGTCGTCAGGTACTGCACTTGTTACGTTTCCACTGATTGCAATTGATTATCCTCTTTGAGTATCTTTGGTTATGGGCTTGTTCACACTCAGTTTTCCCAACATCATTTTATTTGAACAGTTTTAAAAGCAGACTACGGGAGCAATATTATTATTTGCTTTCTTGTAAGAGAGGATATATTGCCGGTCTGTCTGTCATATTACCCAAGCTGACTGCAAAGCACTAATAGTAAAAAACAAATATTATTGTTTTATCTTAAATCTTCCCTATATATATATATATATATAAGTTGCTACCCCTTATGTCATTGTTATCGAAAACTTGAAACTAACAGTTGTGATGAAAACACTTTTCATGTCTCGATCCACGGCTCGTTCGATTCTTGTCACCTAGATTTTATACATTTGATATTTCAAGATTAAGTATACTCGGTAGTTGCCGATTTCGAATGTTAAATATAGGCGAGATTGAACTTGACTGAACTTAATTGATTGAACTTCTGCTCCACTTTATTTCTTATCTTTATTTATATTTAATTTTCAATTTTTTTGCGGGGTTGCGATCAATTTTTATCATGATTTATGGGAAATACGTATATGATTTTTAAAACATTATACTCAAGATAAATAAAGGTAAAGTTCCATAGGCTGTAGTATGCATATTTTCAAGTACTAAATCATAAACGATTTTGATTTTTTATACCAGTCCTCCCAGAAACTAATGAAGTATCCCCTGATGGCGATTAAAATCAGTTTATATCCATTTTTAAATACATAGTTTTTCTTTCCCAAAACAAACTCTTTATAATTACCAGTTTGAAATGCTGTAAATTTAGTTACATTAAAAAAAAAATCTGAAAAAAAAAAACCCAAAAACAACGTTGTTGCGAACGGTGTCTGAATTTTCTAGACTGGAACGAAATCGATATAATATTACTTTCAAATTCTTCTTTGTAACTCGCCATCAGTTTCCACCAAACAGACCAAAATTTAGTACACTAATGTCTTCTGGTGGGCATGAACCGTGATAAATTTTACAAATTCAAATTAAAAAAACAACAACAACAACAAAATATTGTTTATGTATGTCTACTATTGAAAATAGCGATCAAAATTTAATATTACGAAAATAACCCCTTAATCAACTGAAAATATTTATAGTATATCTTAATTCTCTCACCTGATTATTATATTCTTGATGACCGAGAAACGCATTCATGATTATTTCCTGCAAATATAAACTGCTACTTTATCAAAATTATGGATCCTCGCTATGCGAAATTGTTGTAAGAAAATCGACAGCACAACACATAATTTAACTAACGTGGCACATTATCGATATCTCTTATTTATTATTGAAAAATATGATGGTAGTTATAAGTAAGTGTGGCGAAACTACGACAAGAGCATTTTGAAGCACACACAGGTATTTTTTCGCCTCTCTTTTTCACATTTTTGTATATAACTTTCTTTTGCACTTTTCCCTAAAAACTGAATCGCCCGGAACATCGGAAATGAAGATCGGTCAGCAAATATAAGCAGATCTTTTCACTGTTTCCCCAGTTTTCCCTGAAAACGAAAAAAAGTTTGACAGAAACAAGGAACACACAAGACTCAACACAAAGCACTAATCTTACTATTTATGGAGTAAAAGTAGTTTTGACACATTTGTTAATTCACAAGATGTGTTGTTTGATTCCAAAACTGTACGATTTGTCCGGTTGTTGTTTTCTTTTGCCAAAATGCAGAATTGAGCCAGTTTATTAGATATTAAGGAAAAAAGCCGTTGGAGTGGAAACACCGGCTTTCCAATTGTGTTACTTTGATTGATAGTAGATCAAATTACGAGTAATTATTAAGATATGATTGTTCACAGTTACATGTGTACTTGTCTAGGTCCCCACATAAGATTTGACATATCGGGCATCAGTAACAGTCAAAGTGTAATGGTTGGCAATTTGTTTGTTTTTAAAATGAGAATATATGTGCTTTTACCGGAGAATTTTAAAGTGGAACATTTTTTTTAATTATTTTGGGAGACAGCGGTTTCTGAGCATTTTCTCAGTTTTCTTTCGGCTGACATGACATTGAGAGGATGATTTAAATTAATAAAGCCTTTATGTAAAAAGCTGGAAGAACCATTCATGAAAATACAACATAGATTAGCCAGGGGGTTCAGCCTAAATGGTGGCTGACGTACTTTAAGCGAGGGATTTGGTGGCTGATTTCCAATATGGCGGAAAAAAATCGGGAAAATTTGATACCTGATGGAATATTTTCACACGGTAAGCACACTATATTCAGATATTTCCTTTAATGATATATCCCATTCGGATCTGCGATGTTAATGCTTGACTCGGTTTTTTATTTTAGCTTCCTAGCTGTCCTAACAAAAAAGTTATTGAAACAAAACCTTGCAAGGTTTGTTGTGTTTTTTTGTTGTCCCTCGCGAAAATCTGTTGTTTTCTTCAAATCTGCTAGACACATGCACATATGAAGAATGTCTACGCCAAAATATGTCCGAAATGGATTGTTTTAATTTTCTGGAAAAATATGTTCATGAGAAAACGTTCTATCGCCAAAAAATTGAGGTTTAAGCTCAATTCTTGTGGCTGATGTACCTTTAAGTCATTTTTGGTGGCTGATGTTAAGTAATCCCCTACACAGAGCCATACCGTTCCTTACTCCCGCTTACACAAAACGATAAACGTATTGTGTCGAGACAAAACTAGGCTCTTTGGTGCATTTTTGCACAAAAATGCTGGGCTTAATGTATTTATCAATCATGTACTCGGCCTTAACTATTAGGTGTACCAGGCTAGATATTGACAAATAAAGATGAGCGAGATGAGCTATGTTTTAGTTTTCTCTGTTTTCTTTTTTTATATTACGACAATATCTGAATGCAGTTCGATCGCGAATGCATTTATATTATGTTGTTGTTGTTTTGCATTTCCTCGTGGTTGAAGAAACACCAGAAATATCAGATTTTCCGACAAACAATGTGGAAGAAAATGAGCGTTCTCTCGATTGGTAGTCCGATGCGCTACCACTGAGCCAATGGGCCTTGTACTTGTTTTTTTTTATGTTTTTTTATTTTTTATAAGTTAAGGGCATATAGAGTGCACTCGTTCGTCTGTACGTAAATTTGTACGTCCCACACCTTCAGGGGCGTAGGCAAGTTTTGAATATTTGGGCGGCGCAATTTAGTAATACAATTTAAAAAGTTAAAGTTGAAATGATAATGCTTGGATTTCAAAAGGACTGAGAAATAGATATGAAAAAGAGGGCAGTTTTTGCGCGTAACACGCTCAAACTAGGCAGTTTATGCAAATCTTTGAGAAGAAGCAGTGATTTAACAGTAGTGTTTAACATTCCTATTTATTTTATGCTTTTTAGTGAATCATAGAATTTTCCAGGTGAAATAAAAGAGGTATTTCACTGATTTTTTCACGTTGGTAACCAAACGCACATAACATTTCCTATGAGAACGTTTAGAAAACAGGCTCAAGTTTGGATATATGACGTCACGTGATAATCAAACGTTTTGGTGCCATTTCATGCAATTTCTCTGTCAAATAGGCACAAACTATGCACTAAAAGCATAAAATAAAAAGAAAATTTGTTTTTACCAGTGAAAGATTGAAATATATTTCACTTGTGAACTCCGGAATTATGTATTTTCACTCATGGCGTCGCCACTCGTGAAAATGCGAATTCCGGAGCTCACTCGGTGAAATATATTTCTATCTTACACTGGTAAAAACAAATATCCTCTATAATATTATCTTCATTAGTTATGAACATTACATTTTATATTTTATTCATAATCACTTATTCAAAGCGAATGTTAAACACTACTGTTAAAACACTGCTTCTTCTCAAAGATTGTGCAGCCCAATATTCAAAACTTGCCTACGCCCCTGAAGGTGTGGGACGTACGGACGTACGTACAGACGGACGAGTGCAACTGTATATGCCTCTAACTTATAAAAAAAAAGACAAGTACAAGGCCCAATGGCTCAGTGGTAGCGCATCGGACTACCAATCGAGAGGGCGCTCATATTCTTCCACATTGTTTGTCGGAAAATCTGATATTTCTGGTGTTTCTTCAACCACGGGAAAATGCAAAACAACAACGACATAATATAAAAGCATTCGCGGTCGAACTGCATTCAGATATTGTCGTAATATAAAAAAAGAAAACAGAGAAAACTAAAACATAGCTCATCTCGCTCATCTATATTTGTCAATATCTAGCCTGATACACCTAATAGTTGAGGCCGAGTACATGATAGATAAATACACTAAGCCCAGCATATTTGTGCAAAAATGCACCAAAGAGCCTAGTTTTGTCTCGACACAATACGTTTATCGTTTTGTGTAAGCGGGAGTACGGAACGATATGGCTCTGTGTAGGAGATTACTAAACATCAGCCACCAAAAAATGACTTAAAGGTACATCAGCCACAAGAATTGAGCTTAAACCTCAAATTTTTGGCGATAGAACGTTTTCTCATGAACATATTTTTCCAGAAAATTAAAACAATCCATTTCGGACATATTTAGGCGTAGACATGCTTCATAGGGACATGTGTCTAGCAGATTTTGAAGAAAACAACAGATTTTCGCGAGGGACAACAAAAAAAACACAACAAACCTTGCAAGGTTTTGTTTCAATAACTTTTTTGTTAGGACAGCTAGGAAGCTAAAATAAAAAACCGAGTCAAGTGTTAACATCGCAGATCCGAATGGGATATGTCATTAAAGGAAATATTTGAATGTATTGTGCTTACCGTGTGAAAATATTCCAACAGGTATCAAACTTTCCCGATTATTTCCGCCATATTGGAAATCAGCCACCAAATTCCTCGCTTAAAGTACGTCAGCCACCATTTAGGCTGAACCCCCTGCAATATACCTCTTATAGACTTGCAACAAACCAAGCATACAGATGTCAACTGTGGAAGATTTCATATTTATTGATCTTGTATTATATTCTGAAGATAAAATCCATGATAAGGCTTCAAATTATTCACATTACAGTTAGATAGATACATTTTTGTAATATTCAAACTTAAGAACCCAATAGTACAAATGCTTGTTCACTGATTTTCCTTATCTGGCAAAGAGGGAGATTCATGAAGGTTAAAAGTGGCCTATAATTATATAAAATTTTCAAATGACATAAATTAACATCGTAAAAAGTTTGCTATTGTTTTCTTTCAGAAATAAGAAGTAAAGATAAACTTAATAACCAAAATCAGAGATTAAGAATGTCGATTGTGTTTTGAACTTTGAAATGTTGCAAAATATGCATTTTTGAACAATTTTTAACGCATTTTAGTGATCAATTTTCTTTTGGGCAACATGCGTTGAAAATAATAATTTAAACAATTTTGTTTGTATTATTACATAATAAATTCATGGTTAAAATTCACATGGAAAACTGCTAAAATCTGATCTAGAAATTCTCAAATTGTAGATTTTTAGCATACTTCCTCGTTTAGGCAAACATGACTGTTCATTATGCAACTGCGTTAACAGCACAGCGAATGGTATAAAATCTCTTAATATTTAAACCATAACCTTTATGTTTTCAAATTCTTTAAAATTTGAGATATGCAACAATATTTCAAAAACTACATAATTATGTTAGGCTGATATACGGCCTTCGTGAACCTGCTCCTTTACAGCCACAAAATGTTAAAATGCATGAATAATAGACATAAAAATCAACGACGTAACAACCTTTTCGAAGATAAAAAATGCAAAAAAGTACAGCAATACAAATCGTAACTTAAAATTAATACAGATCTATATAATTGGATGACAGTATCGAATTTGAGTTTGTTAAGTATAATGGCTGGGTTAAAATGATTTAGCACAAGTTGTGCTAAATTGTTTACACTTTGTCTAGTATTTGACGACATAACGGATTCAAGCTTTCGTCAAGTTTGCCATCTGAAGAACTATACATGTAGTTGGGTTGGAGCTAATTCACCGTGACAACACGCATAGCACTTGTTTGTATGATAACCTGTCGGGGCATGTGTGGGGTTGATGAACCCTAAAAACTGGCTTAAATTCCACAGTGGCAAATTGTTTGCATAAATGCAATTAATGCATATTTTAATGCTTGTCTGATTAACTTTACGTCTATTTTATCGAAATGAATAATTGTTTCGCTTGAAATCATGTTAAACATGAATTACAGAGCAATGCAAATTATTAAACTTACAACAGGGCTCGAAAACCACATAATTTGGACAACATCGTCAATACAATTTCCAAACATTTTGGAAAACGGCAAAAGTTCAAATGCTAAGCTTATAATGAATGGTTGGTATGATATATCGGTGTATAACAAAACATTTAATATACACCTCTGCAAATTTGAACACGTTATGGAAACATTTAAACTCGGCATTCACTCTTTTTACTAGTCTTCTACAGTTTATATTATAAATTTTTCATATTTTAATACCTTTATTTGCGCTGTTAAATGTAACACGACACCTTCATATTATCTTTTAGACAAAATTTGCGATTTACAATTGTCTATAACACTGTCATGTTACAGCTGCCCTGTTCCAGTTAAGCGACGAAAAGGTATACGTGCTATTTTGTTTCCAATTTGTAAACATATTGTAAGGTATAGTTGGATCATGTAATGAAAAGGATTGTTGATTGATTAAATGATTGCCTGCTTTAGGCCAACATTTTTTTATCTTTTGTTTTACAGGAATTTTTTTGTTTTAACTGTCGGGGGTGGGGGGCAAAATAAAAATAAAAATAAAAATCCACTTTTTTGACGAGTCGACTGAAAAAATAAAAAAAACAAGAAGTTGGCAAGCATTTTTTTATTTTTTCATACACCTCATTTGTTCAATTTTATGTTTTGAATAAATCAAATGAACAATATCGTTAACAAAAATTCAATTTATACAGAATCTATTACATGTGTAACACCATACATAAAAAAATTGCAAACAAAAAGAAAACATTACTTCAATGTAGATTTTCAGTTATAAAAGACAGACTAGAATAGAAACAAATGACTAGAATTATGGATCACGACCCGGTTTAAATAAGTTGATAATCTTAAATGCCAAAAATGGCGACATACTAGACAAAATGATGAAAATCTGACACATTAATACGGAAATGGTGCTACAAGAACATATGTTAAACAACAATAGCCTTAAGGGGCAGGGGATAGTTTCGCACTTTGGTCCCGGTCGATTTTTAAGTATTTGGGTTAGCCGTGAATAAAATGCATTAAAATCATTGTTTGAATTAAAGATGGCAAATTCTTTTATAATATTGTATAGTATATGAAATGTGAAATCTGATCACAGTGGCTCAAATGCATTGATGCTAGCTTTGTATGTTCTGAGTTGAACAGTTGCCGGATGAAAACGCATTCGGCAGGGCTGAATTTGAGAATAATTTGGGGGTGAGGTATTTCAATGTCAAATGCTGAAAAATCGAGACGGGTGGGAGACACTTTCCAGCTGCTTGGGAGATTAGGGACACATAAAATATTAGCATGAAAGGGGTTTTATTTGCAAAGTCATTGCAGGAAATATTTCGCAGGTTCTCAAATATGTAGAATTTCGGCCAAATTTGCATTGGAAAATCGGGACTTGGGGTGACTTTAAATGCCTGTGTAGATCAAATAACTGGTTCTGTGGAACAGTTGGTTGTGGTTTGTAAAAAGCTAGACCCCTGCAACACAGAAAGTACAACAACACAATTTTAGCTGTGCAAAGTTTTTATTTTCGGTCAATGTAAGCTTGCACGGGGTCCCAGACTCTGGCGGAAGCCTCGGAAACTGTCCCCTGCGCCCTAAATTTCACAACATTTCGAAACCGGAAACGGAAAGCAACTAAAAGCGATTATTGATAAATCCCGTCTCGTACCGTCATAAAACGTATTATAAAGACTGGCACCAAATATTATAAATTTTTCATTTATACTTACCCGAACGATTTGACTACTTCAAACGGCAGACTGGCCGAAACGGCCGTTTTGTCTTCCAGTTCGGCTTTCACAATTTTTATTTCATCAATGTTTTTAACTTCACGAACAACTTCAGCTATCGATTTTTTTAGTAATATTTTGATGATTGACGAATTTTCTTTGTTATTTTCAATTATTTTAATTTTAAAATAATCTGCGTCCGATTTGTCATCTACATGTGATTCGGCCATCTTGGATCTCTTGACGACATAGCTCAAACTGCACGCGCCGGTTACTACGTCACACTAAGGGGAGGTCACTGCGTAGGATAGCTATGTATTCGATTAGCTGAGTGGTTGAATGGGTTATTAGTAATTATCCAATCAAAACTGCTGATGCAAGCAAATGGAATTATAATACGCAGACGGATATGTCGGTCGTCGTCAAACTTTTATTTTTGACAAGGGGGATTTTATCAAGTCGGCGCTAAGAACGAAAATAAAAGCAGGAGAGCAGTCTTTAATTTTTATTTCATTTCATCAGAAATAAAGGTCGGCGCTCCCGTAAAACAGAAAATAAAAAAATGTTGGCCTTATTGCCGTTGTGTCTGTTTGACCCTGTAATTGATAAAACTAAATGACCTTATTGGCTATTTAAAAATTGAAGCGAGAGCGACTATTGATTTCGGCTTTTTATTCTATGACAACTTTGTTGTTCTCGTAATATGTGATATCACTTTGAAGCGCCTCTAATTGCCTATCTTTTGGTATAACTATTAAACTGAACAATTATTTTGTTTTTTTTAGAAAATTCGATTCAAACAAATTGTTGTTGGTACCCTGTACCTCCCCTCGGATTATAAGAGGATACCTTGTATATACCGGTATGCTCGGGAAAATTCGAAAAAATCCGTAAATTGTAGCCAAATTACAGCTAGCGAATGTACCAGATCCCGGAATAGTACGGCAATACCGTAAATAACTTTCTCCCAAATTTACCATTGCATAGCAACTGGGAGACACGTCGGGCGAATCGTAAAGATTCTAAAGATAAAGCTCCAGTTTGGAAGCTTTTTGGTCTTATAAAGTCCAAATCCTCTCAGACTCTTTTAGAATATAGGAAAATGTAGCTGGTCGTTTCAGTTGTAAAATTACGGTCAAGTGGTCGGGCAAATATTTCACATGTTGCCAAGGGGATGATTTAAATTTGATTAATTTGACACCACTACGGAAGAAGCACTGCGACAAATTGAACACAAAACAGGAACGTTGTTGTTGCAATGAATTTCGGGCGTGTAAAGAGTAACGACTAAAATTCCGACATTTCAATACATTGGCATATTTCGCAAGCGTGCAAATAAATCTTAAGCGTCAAATCTTTCCCATGTATACACGTTCATTCTACAAAAGGGTTAAATCTAATGCATCAAAAGAAACACTTGCACACCAGTCTTCGGTCGGTAGCGAACCAACCAGTTTTTGGGTGTTTAAGTTTACTTACTGTATTGTATATTATATCATTCAAGTTAAATAAAAACAGTAAAAACTAACCCTTTTCTACATATTTATGTTCAATTTAATACGTTTTTATATACATGTGCAAACATAGTTAAATTCAATTTAAAACAATTAAATTAAATACACCTACCTTCCTAAGAGAAGCCTTTTTAGTGAACAAATCAACTAATTAAGCAAGGCCCATGATAACCCGAATCAAAGTCCTTCGTAAAACTTAGATTGACTGATAAAGCAACAAGTATTGGCTTTTTAAAAAGTTTAATTTTTGAAGTTTATTTTGTTAAAGGTTTTAATATCCCAGTTTAAAATTTAACACGCTTGACGAATTCTATCGTTCATAATTATACCGTTGTGTATTCCGGAAGGCGAATATAAAAATTGTTATGGTTATACACCACTAATTATTGGTGATCAGGCCTCTAAATAATTTTGTGCAGGGCATTTGCGGACTAGTTACAGGAAGTCAAGCCTGATTGGTAGAAAATGAAAATAAATATTTTAAAAAGAAAATTATTTTGAGAAAATATAATGATTTTGTAGTAATTTGAATACAAAAATACAAATAATATGAAATTGATTATGAAAAAAAGTGAAATTCAACTTTAAAAATAGCTATCATTTTTGACAGAATGTAAACAAAAGTTCCGCAGAGACTGGGGTGATACACTTCTGGCTAACATGCCGAAAAAGTTTATTGGTCATGCTATGGTGGAATAGAGTTCTTTCACATTGTTGTGCGCATGCGTCGTACTCCACGTTTAGGTACGAAAATATTGGTTTTATCCTAAACCGACGCGTGAGGGGGCATTTAACAGTGTCATTGCTAACAGAATGAACTTATCTATCCGTTTTTCGAGTCAAGCTCGATAAACATATTTTCTCAATTTTTTGTGTGTGTGCTGGGTTCGGGGCTTCACCGAGACATCATCTGGCTTCTTGCATTAATAGTCCCTTATTAAGACCTGCCATGGTTTCTTTTAATTATTTAATAATAATTCCCTCTGACAGCATTCCTCTTTTATTAATAATTGTATATAATTATGTAGTTTATTTTAGAATCCATCTGTTTTTACGTGGCCCTAGAAAGGTGTCCGTTATGCATATACGGAACGGGAATGATGTTTTACTTTCGTTTTCGTTTTAACGCTGTCAGAGGGGATTCATTTTTAAACAGGACCCATCAGCGGCGGTTATAGGAAAAATTTATAATTGCATATCACGACTACTTAGCCCAGTTTGTTTCAAGTCTCCGACAACGTCGGTTTAACGCTATATAAAAACCGACTGTACATTTATGTACATATATATAATTTTATTTTACTATATATGATTTAAAGTGGATCCTTGTAAGTCGGAGCATACGTTACCCTGGATCCACTACAAGAGTTGGCGAGTCCTAACATATCTTACTAACATTTTATGTAATTATTTTATAGGCTTGCCAACCACAAATTGGGCTTGGTCATTTTTACATGTTGTGATTGCAAAAATAGCATTGGTTTGCTATTTATTATCAATTTTGTACTTCTTCTTGGACCCTTTACATCCAAACTATTTAATGATATTTTCCACCGCTGTTGGGTTCTGGAAATCGGATCAATTATCCTGAGTCTACATTATATTTTAAATAGACGAATTCTTTTAAGAGACCTATAAACTAGTTTTAAAAATTTTTAAAACAAAGCTATTTAAATTTAGAAGATTTTAAATACTGTAAATGAGCACTTTAAATATAGTAATATAATAATTATAGACAGACGCCCATATGCTTTGCTAAGGGCGTCTATAAACAAACTCAAACACACACACAGAATGAACGGACATGATCACGGTGTCGTCTTAAAGCTTATGATAAATTATAATAATAATTGTGATGAGGCACGATAAATTCGAGATTTACGAATTTCCGAATATTGCAGGCTTTAAAAAGTCTGGTCGGCAAGATTTGACTGTGAAAAGCGTAAAACAATCAAAGACGTGGTTGCAAATTTGAATCAGGAAGTCTTATATAAAAACAAAGACAATGTGGATTGCATGTTACTGTCTATTTGCCATAGACACATATATAAGCGTCTCGTGTTTTTCTGACAAAATGCGTTTACTTCAAAAAATATATTTTATGTAACTTGATCTCCCTAAATTGGAAGAGAAAACGGATGAATTCAACAATGTATCGCCGTTGTATTCAACGCCCGTTAAGCGTTATTATTTTGTTTACTATTTTACTTCCTTCCAACATATGTTTAAAACTAAAATTTATTGTAATCATTCGTATATTTCTTTTATCAGTCCTGGATTAAAATTATTTGTATGTTTAATAACTAGAAATCATACTTTGAACACGGCCGTGTTACTGTTAATTGTCCCTATATATTTGACACAATATTCCCATTCCCATTCTGCCCAGAAAACGATGGTGACATATTGAGGTGTGAAAACTTGTTTGATATCTGACATTTGAGGAGACTTAAAATTAATTATCTCAAATCATCAAATTGAACTTAACTGTTATTGTCACTTCAAGCGTTAACTTTTCGAATACCTAAAAATTTTCATGAGTTCAGTCCCATATTTCTATAACTATAATTTGTAGCGTTGAAATGGCAGATCATCTAGTAGTTTACGTCTTATTCATGTTATTATAAACATCTTTTTTTTTATAAAATCGTCAGCCATAGTCAATAGACATTAGTTTAAGTCGCATTTCATGAATATCTATGTGTTACGGGAATGATGTAGAAAGAAGATAAAATGTCCGCAGACCTCCAAAATCGGGATTTTATCTGAAATCTCCGGACCGTAAGGTTCTTCTCCGGATCTAAGGATTTTCAGGCAAAATCTCAGGATTTAAAAATATTGAAAAGGATAATTAATGAAACATAAATTTAACTGAATTTAGAATGGGTTTTACAATTATATTAATTAATATTAAGAAACTTGGTCTTGGTCACGGCTCCAAAATTTCCTGTTTATTGAGAGATTACGTGATAGTGACACGATGCCTCGTACACAACAGCTAAGTGTCATAAAACTAAACTCGGACCTGAATATCGCAGTTCCGTTCATTTGTTTTGGTCCATGGTCATTTTGATTTTAAACAGAAATGAAAATATTATATTTCAAAACCTTCAGCTACAACAATTACGAACTTCAACATCAAAATAGTTTTTATTAAAAAAAAACTCTGGATTTTTTTTTGAATAGTTTTGGTTGGCCTGCCGTCCGGCAATATTCGTTTGGTTCAATCAATTTAACAATACAATACAATACAATACAGTTTATTTCAGCATAAAACATTTTACAATGTTTATAGCCTAACACAAAATAAGTTTAAGGTGATAAACAACAGTGAAGGAAAAAACAACAACAATAATCCATACATTTTATGGTTGCAATAGATTATTTTTAGAGATATTTATACAGAGGCAGATTTTAATTAAAGTATTATATTTTTTAGTTAAACACACATACAAACTACAGATATTTTAATTTTGAATGTTTTCATCTCTTTTCTTGTTTGCGGAGTATATAAATTTTGCTAAATTCAGTAAGACACGAGTGGATTTAGATGACATTAATGTTTCAAATTTTCTCAAATTTGGCCACTGACAATAATATGGTTTAAAGTATTTATATCGTAATTCACGAAAGAAAGGACAAACTAACAGGAAATGATATTCCGATTCAATCATATGCATATTACAATTTTTACAGATTCTATTGTTTCTGTCTATGTTTTCAAATCGACCAGTTTCTATTGCTAAATGATGGGCAGATATTCTAAATTTTGTTAGTGCGATCCTATATTTCGGTTCTTTCAATATATCAAGATATTTTTCAAATTCGAATGAATATTTAAATGTACTATATGCTTCTAATCGCCTCGAATTATTTATCTCCGAGAACCAAGATTGAAAATACATGTCACGAATTCTTTGAATAATTGAATTTACTGGTATATCTAAAATAAACTGATTATTCCAGACATTTAAAAAGCCATGGTTTTGTAATATTTCTTTTATTTGAAATGCCCAATTTTTACCGTTGCAGTTCCGTCCGATATCAACGTCATTTTTTAACATCATATATATTTTTTTGGTGATACTGTGTTCATTAGAGCTAATTAGTTTAACCCAATATTTAACCATATTAATTTTTCTTTTAATTATGAAAGGTACGCGGCCTAATTCGCCATACAATGCTGATAAATTAGTCGACTTTCTAACCACTAAAATCCGTCGTAGAAATTTTGTGTGTATTTTCTCGATATCTTTTGCTTCATTTGTACCCAGAAGTTCCGATCCAAAATTTAATATAGACCCAACGAGAGAATCAAATAATTTACATTTTTGGGATGTCGACAATTCAATGTTTGCGAATACTCGAAAAAGATTATTAAATGCAAATGATGCGTGCTGTGCTATGTCTTTTTGACTTCGGTGCCAGTCTCCGTTTTTATAAAGATTAATACCCAAATATTTAAACGTGCTGACGACTTCTAATGCATTTCCATACAGATAAAATGTGTATGATGTTGCTTGGCCTTTTTCAAAAATCATGACTTTAGTTTTGTTCGTATTGATTTTAAGACCCCATAACTGACAATAAGTTTCGACGTCTGTTAACAAGGATTGTAAAGTTTCGGGTGATTTAGCAAATATCACTTGATCATCCGCGTAAAGAATAAGGAATAATTTTAGTTCATTATAAGTGAAAATGTCATTAAGGTCGGCATTTATATTGTTACTAAAATCATTTACGAACATCATGAAAAGTAGCGGGGAACTCGGATCTCCCTGTTTCAAGCCCATATGTGATTCGAAATAACTAGAAATATTGCATTTATATCTAACACATGATTTAACAGTTGTATACATTGACTTTAATGCATTAGTCATTTTTGAAGTAACGTGTTCCATTAAAAGTTTTTGCCATAAGAAATTTCTATCGATTTTGTCAAAACATTTTTCATAATCAATAAATATGGCGTAGACTTTTTGTTTAGTTTCAAGTACTTTATTAACAATTGACTGAAAAATGAAAATACAATCTAAAATTGATTTTCCTTTCTGAAATCCGAATTGATTTGGGGAAATTTTGTCATTTTCTTTTGCCCAATTAGTCAGTCTATTTAATAAAATTTGTGAATAAATTTTTGCCAAAATATTTATTAAAGTGATTCCTCTATAGTTTTTTGCTTCATTTATGTCTCCACTTTTAAAAATAGGTGTAATTATACCTAATCCCCAAGATTCTGGGTATTCGGCGTTTGCAAACATTTTATTGTATAATTTGACTAAAAATGGTGAAATAATATCAAAAGAACACTGGAAAATTTCGCTGATAAGATTATCACTTCCAGGCGATTTATTAGTTTTTCTGTGCAAATGTTGCTATGCGTATTTCATTTTCTGTAATATCATTGTCTAAAAGTAAATTATTATTATTTTCTTGAGAAAAATTGTCGAATATGTCGTCAGTATTCGTCTCGGAATTAAGTTCTGTGCCAAAGATCTCTTTAAAATGATCATATAAATTTTCGACTGATAGGTTGTCTGGCAATTGTTGTTTTTTATTGTAATTGTTTTTGATAGTTTTCCAAAAAGCTTTCGGTTCATTTTTGGCAAGTTTGTCTAAGTTTTGGCCTTCGCGCATTCGATATTTTTTTCTGGCTTTCTTTTTAGTATTATTATATTTGGTCCTTGCTCTGATAAAATTAATTCTATTTTCATCTGTTTTTGTTCTATTAAATATATTCCTTGCTGATTTAAATTTCTTTTTATCTTCAAAACATTCAGCATTAAACCATCTATTATCAATACGACGAGGTCCACTACGGCGATTTGTTGTTATAGTCTTTTTATTAAATATTTCGCATGATTTAGTTTGAATAAGATTTGTAAAAGCGGTGACCACGTGGTCAATCGAGGCGTGGTCTACGTCATAGCAAAGTCGCTCAATAGTTTGGTGATCATTCAATAAAGAGGTTCTAAATTGGGGTATTTTAGACTTGTCCCAAATAATTTTTTTACTGTGGTCATTAATATTATCGTTCCGTTCCGCGTTATGGTTTCTGTTTTTTAAGTCTAATGAAAAATATACAGGTGCATGGTCGGAAAATTCCGTGAATGGTAAAATGTCAAAATCTGTGATTATGTAAAAGTCGTCATAATTAAGCATTATGTAATCGACTACGCTAAGACCTTTGTTAGAACAACATGTAAAATTTCCGATATTTTTATCTTTATGTAGACGACCGTTTCCTATAACGAGCCCCGACGAATAACAAACTTCAAGTAAACGCCTACCGTGAGGGTCAATAATATGGTCACTGCTCATGCGCACTGAAATGTCATTATTATTATTCAAAACAAAATCACGGTCCAAATATTTATCAAGAGTAATAAAATCAGGAAAATCAGCTGTTCTACTATTAAGATCGCCCGAAAAGACAACCTTTCCTAAATCATTATACTTAGATATACAAAATTCAATAGTTTCAAAAAAGTCAAAGTCATCATTAGCAAAAATGTTTGAGTTACACGGTGGAATATAAGCATGTCCAATATATATATATCCTCATTAAAGTCAAAAAGACACGATTGCAATTTAATCCACATAATACCTGACTGAAGTTTTTCAACAACTTTTAATTGATTTTTTAAATGATATTTATAGTAGAGAGATATACCTCCACTATATCGTCCCTTTTTAGTATTTTTTGATTTATTTCCGAATAAGTGGTCACTTAAGAATCCAGGAATGTCTAAATTAAGATTTTCATTTTTCAATCAATTTAACGATCTCTCGGGTTGTAGCTGGAATCATCCTATTGTGTAAATACGTGATATTTTTTCTCAAAAGCAAAACACGCAAAACACATCAACCTAGTCGCCGACGAGCTACATAAGAATATAATTATGTCTCATTCCTCTATAAATTATAGCGTTACAAAAAAATGCCGTAAAACGGTAAAATGTCCGATAATGTTCATCTGAATTGATTTATTTTTAGTAAACACAATTAACGTGTGTATTTTCATAAAAAAAACTAAGCAAATCCGTTGGATACTCGCGTCCTGAAAATACCGCGATAAACAATGTTTAAAATGCGCATAAACTTTCTTGATGTGCTTGTAAAGGTTCATAACGGTTTTTTTATTCTTCGTTGTTTGACTGAACTTACTTATTTATAAATTTGAAATGATTAATCAACATGTTCTTAATTTTATAATCACTAAGTCATATTAACAATAGTAAACGATGCCCCCTCACGTGCATTTATCGACTAAATATGCTGTTCAATTTTAGAGAGTGCTAAGGGGAGGTAACAATGTGAAAGAACTCTATTGGTATTTTATGGTGTGTCTAGGTTGGTTCTCTTGAGAATTGTATGATTTTAAGGGCTTGACCCAATAGTAAATTCAGAAATTGATGAAAGGTTATAATGGAAGTCTATGGAAATTGAATTAGTAGTGTATAACCTAAAACTGCAAAGAAATTTCCTTGAATTTGATTGGATATCGCGCCGTTGATGTAACTCCGTATTTACGGATCGGCCGTAAATACGAGTGCACGTGCCTTTAATTCCCTCTCTGGCCTCCCACCTTTTGTTGTCGTCCGCCATTTTGTTTTGAATTCAGTAAAAATGCATAATTTGAAGCCGATCTTGTTAATTATAAAGCGGTATGCTTAGAGATTGCTAAAATTGTTACAGAAAATATCTGTGTTATGTTTTTAACGTGAAAACGATCAGATTATTCGAATTTCGTAAATAAATATCAAAACGATAGTCCGTTCAATTTCTATAGAAGTGACGTCATGGTTATCTGCACAAATATTTTGTGTTTGTCCCGGATAGCTCAATCGGTAGCATAGTAATTAATGTTTGAACTTTACGAATGAAACTTGCGTTATGTTAACCGGTAGCACAACTATTTGTGCGCGACATGGACTTTTCTATAAGGACAGACATCTGTAAAAAGTCAGTATGATAATGGGTCTGTGCTTGCAGTCGAACTATCGAGACTAGCTAACCGGCAATATCTGATACTTGATTTTGTTAACGAAAGTGTCATTAACATCAGAATAGTACCTCGATCGTTGCTCAAAGTCATTTTCTTTTAGCTGGTTTTAAAATAAACCTACGGTCAGTTTTAATCACCATTCTCTATAATTATTCACCTTCTTATAATTGAAAAACAAAATGGCCTTTGCGCGATGCGAGCGGTCTCTATATAGACTACTTTGATTTCATGGACCAACCTTTAACTGCAGTTGACTTTTCATGGCATGCACGATCGAGTTTTTCAGCTGGTTACCTAGTAAATGACTTTTTTCTAGACTTCAAGTAAGTTATGATAGTTATCAATAGTAAAAGCAATGACGAAAGTGCCCTTAAAAAACCACGATGCGCAATGCTGACACCCTTTTATACTGCACCCCCTATATGATCCTGAGCCGCCGGTTTGAATAACATCTTAATAAGATTCCTTTTTGTTTCTATAATGAGGCACCGAGGTCCGAATCGATTATGCAGTGTCGATAAAATTATTAAGCTGACGTCTGTGAGAATTTCCAAACTTGCAATAGCATTTTCATTACTGCCGATGAACAGGCTCAGTCAAGCTGGACCTACAGAATTTGTCATAACTAGTCATCGTGTTGAATGGCTTTCAATTCCCTTCCCATCTCTTATCATAATTATAAACCTGTGTATTCAATTGCAATTCATTAAGTCTGGGTTTTTCTTTATGTAGTTTTGGGCATTTTTGCCAAGATTCAGTCCTCTGTTAATAACTTGAACTCAGTATGTTTCCGTTCGTCGCTCGTCCACATCACCTTTATAACACGCTGAAATGTTAAATGTGTATTAAGCTACTCTTAGCGTGTAAAAAGCTCTTCTTTGAAACATTTCTATAATTTATACAATTTTAGAAATGTAAAATTGCTATCAGTTTTGATTGAAATTTGTGTATGTTATATTTCTGCACGAGATGTCCACGTTGATACTAGAACTACGCCCTAGATCTTTCCGACATATCATTTGTAGGCTATATCACGCATATTTCACTCCGGATCCCCGTCCGATTATGTCTAGGCCTTTTTAAATAATAGATCTATATTATACTAGTGACCCTATGTCTCCCTGAACATAGATGAAGTCCATCCAGATTCCACATCAAAATTATTTTTATCGATGAAGTTTTCGCCTCACACAAGACCCCACCCTTCGAGTTCCAATGATTTAATATCTTGGACCCCTCCCCCACCAAGTACATTTCCCACACCGCCCTGAGAAATGTAATCTTAACGTCACAGAATTTTTATTTTCATAGATAAACATGTATACGGAGTATCGATTATTGTTTTAGATCACTACGAACTCTATTATTATAAATATGGTTGCACCCATCTTCTCTTTTAATATAACTAGTATATGGTATGTTTTTTGATTTCGCCATACACCACCACATCCCAAGTGCCGCACCGCCTCCCGACACACCACTGTCCAGATCGATAAGACCGTATGTTATTTCACTTTTTATTATTTTTATTAGTCCTACAAGTTAAAAATATGTATCGATTGATGAATGATTAACTACACGTATCGATTTGTCATTGTTCAGCCCGAAGGTGCGGGATGTCATGTAGGCCTATACGTATATATATACGCGTACTAATACGGTGGCTAAACTCAGGGCCTCATTTGAATAAAGTATCGTAAACGCTGTAACTTAAATTTCCTTTTCCCCATGTTCTCTCTTGTGCACCAATCTCTGTCAAAGTCGCACTCTTTCCGAAATTCATCGCTTCACTATCTGTTATAAATTTCCTTTTTGTAAGTTAATGAGTGAACTAAATTTAGTTTTAGGCCCCTATCTCAGTAGGCCTATGTTGACCAATGACTGCTTGTGCGAAAGTACACATAAAATGCATAATATGTGAATATCATAAAAAATAAAAACGACTTTTATTTAATTTTAAATGTTATTTCATATTACCAAGCTTTTACTTTCTTTTTTGTTTTACATGGCCTTCTTAATTTTATCCCCATGTTAATATCCCGAATTCTATGTACCGTATATTTGAGAAAAAGATCACACGGCCTCGCGGATGTATATATAAGAACTAATGGATTTTTAATTTATTTCATAAAAGTACTTATTTGGTATAAATCTACTAGAAAAATCATTAAATATACATTTATTTTATCTTACTTATATATTGAACTTGGAATTTGTTGTTAACGATAGATTTATAATTATCCCGTAATAGAACTATTTTCTGCAGATGAATGACAAAAGGCTTGTTGTACGGCAGCACAGTTTACAACTGGATACAAAACTCGGATAGACCCTAAACCAAAACAGTGAATTGCAGTAATAACTTACAAAAGCATGGTAATGGCTGACAGATACGTTGAAGATATTCGTAATGGAAGGCGTTTTCGAGGAGGCAGTCCAACGAACGGCTTCTCCGAAGAAAGTAGCGACGAGGAAGAACGAGGTACGAAGTGTTGCGCCGTGTTGGTGTTCCGTATTTCGGGTTTCAGTACAGACCCCATATGAAATTTAAGTAATATACCGAAGGAGGATAATAATTTTATATTAAAATGGTTTCTTTTCTTAATTGCAGGTGGTGGAGGAATGCGAGTTGGCAACGATTTTCAAGTCAAAGTCCCAGCATTCGATCCTGGTACGATAGACTTCTGTAGAGGTCCGTGGAAGGGCCTCAATTATTTTTATCTCTTGTTTCCAACCGATATGTAGGTATTAGTCACAAAATGTCAGGTATTTTATGATGGATAAATTCACAACATTATATATTTTTTTTGTTTTAAGAAAAATTGGTATTGGAAATAAGAAACCAAAATTGGTGAATTGTGCAAGGGAGATAATTTGGCTTGAGATAAGGGGAAATAAATTTTCCGAGATTGATATCTGTTCTGTAAATAAATTTTTAAAGAAAAATTTACTGACAGTGAAAACCAAAAACAACAAAAACCAACATAATCAAGGACATTGTCCGAAAACCAATTAAAGATAAACCTACATCTGCTTTGATGTGGTTTAACGGGGATCAATCTGTGAACAATCAATAATTCAATTGCTGTGCACTGTGTCACTGGCAATGTTTTAAATAAAGAACTGATGGTGATATCATGGGATAGGCAAGCTCTTAATCACTGATTGGACAAAGATAACCATGTATGAATCTATTGCAATATCTGATGGAAAGTGTTGAACCACTGGTGACTAGCTGATTTATCTGTGTTACCATTGAGCTCCGATTTACAAACGAATATTTCAGCATTTGTATCGGTGCAAACATCCTTATCACCGACCCAACCCTGTTTGAGCTGATTTCGGACACCTACCAGCAAACCATGAAATATTTCTTTATCCGATTGAACACTTGTCCATCACCGATTGCGGTTTACACAGAAAACCTTGTGCATGACATCCTATCAAAAGAGCGAGTAATTTAAAATAAAATGACAGATTGGGGACCAACCGTCTCTGTAACTTGCCTTTAACACTTAATATCCTAAGAAGTCTAATATCTTGATTGCTTCTGTAACTATTGAGTTATACCCTTTAAAGAGGTGAATTTTGTGGCAGTTTGGTACTCACATTATTATATACAGTAATTATAAAAGGGAGAGGCTATAAGATTTAAATATATTTTGCCATAGTTTAACTGTTAAATGTCCTCGATCTCAGGGTTTCAGTTACATATTATTGTGATCAACTTGTTTGTTGGTCCATCTTGATGTTGGTCTTTTTACAAATCTGGTTTTGGAGCATAGCAACCCAATAAGAGATTTTAAACTTTTTATACAAAAGTGTTAACATAAAACGGAAAGTGTGGCGTCCAAGAAACATAGCTCTACCTCAAAAGTCTATGTCACACTTTGGAATCAAAGGTCAAAATTTGTTTAAATTTCATGTTTCCGTAGTGATAAAAGACAAATGCATGGAGGAAAGGGTTGAGAACAGAAGCTGGCAACATTAAATGATGAAACTGTTATGTTATTTTAGTAGTAATTGAATGAATGATTGTGCTGTTGGTCAGGAAGAATAACCTGTTTATTTCAGATGCTAAACCAGAGAACAAAGCTGATGCAATATTGGTCTGGGCTCCATGTCCGGACTTGAAAGATTCCAAAAGTGAGTAATTATAATTATGATTTACTAATTTTCATTAAAAATCTCACTTAACACTTTTTGTGTCGCCCTTTCGAAATGGCGATACTTAGGGATCGCTTTGTCTGTCACAAAAAATTAACGTTGGGTATAACTTTGCCATTTCTCAATATCTCTTCATGAAACTTATAAATTATATTGCTTATGGCAACAGGCTCATGATGATGCCAAATTCTTTAGTTCAAGGTCACATTTGGTGGAGTTATGCCCCTTCTGTACTTTGATTTTGACACGAAAACTTAACATTGGCTATAACTTTGTCATTTCTAAATATTTCTTCATGAAACTTTTAAATTAAATTGCTTATGACAACAGGTTCACGATGATACCAAATTCTTTAGGTCAAGGTTACATTTGATGGAGTTATGCTCCTTTTTGTACTTGGATTTTGATAAAAAAACTTCTCAATATCTCTTCATAAAACTTTCAAATTATATTGTTATAACAACTCGCTCATGATGATGCCAAATTCTTAAGGTCATGGTCACATTTGAGTTATGCCCCTTTTTGTACTTGGATTTTGACACGAAAACTAAACATTGGCTATAACTTTGCCATTTCCTTATATTTCTTCATCAACTTCAAATTATATTGCCCAAGACTACACACTCTTGATGATGACAAGTTGTTTCGGTCAAGATGGACTTATGCCCCTTTCTGTACTTCCATTTTTCTTCCAACCTTGTACCAGAGGACGACACAAGTGTTCAACTGAACACACATCTAGTGTATGGTTAAATAGAATACAATTAAAAAAATATTTTAATACCCACAATGATTTTGCTGTGATAAATTGGTAAAAGTGATGTGTATTTTAGTATTGTATTAAATTATCCCATTGTTTCTTCCATTTTAGTTGACGAGTATTTGCAAATTTCAAAAGAAAAACATGGCTACAATATGGAGCAGGTATATGATAAACCAGTTGATATTTTTATGACCCCATAAAGTGGGAGGCATATATAAAGTTGCACTTGAATGTATGTATGCAAACATCTTGTGGCATCAACTCCTCTTTAACTATCTGGCAGATTTTCTATCAAACTTACACAGATATTACAGCAGGATGTGTAGATGATCGTAAAAAAAATATTTGTCCTACAACCATTTTTACTAGATTTATTGCCCTTTGTTAATTTCAGTAGTAAAAGTTTGTGGCATCAACTCCTCATAAACAATCAGGCGAATTTCTTTCAAACTTGCTCAGATGATCAAGCAGGATGATTAGATGATCCTAAAGATAAGATTTTTTCCTGTGACCATTTTATCAGGTTATGGCCCTGTTAATTTCAATAATACAATGTTTTGGCATCAACTCCCATGAACCATCTGGCAGATTTCTTTCAAACATGCACAGATGATTAGACATGATATGTAGATTGATGTTAATGAATTTTGGCCGTTTGTTTTAAAATTTTGTGGTGATTACTCTTCATTTACTAGTCATGATGTTGTTTATACCTGATATACAATTTTGTTACAAATCAGCAGCAGTGGGGGCATCAATGTCCTGAGGACACAGTCTAGTTTGTTATGTGTTAAGAAGCAAACAGCTCATGGTAAGCTATTGTGAATGGCATTTAATTGGTCTTGTCAACAAAACACACAGTGGCTGTTTTGAGTCCAGACTTAATATTATAAGCTGTTAGTATTGTATTGTTTCTGAATAAATTATTTAATGTTTGAAGTTTGCTTGATTAATGACCTGTTACTTGAAACTTCATTTTTCTTAAAATACCAGGCTCTTGGGATGCTCTTTTGGCACAAACACAATGTAGAGAAGGCACTGGCAGATCTTCCAAACTTTACACCATTCCCTGATGAATGGACAGTAGAAGATAAAGTCCTGTTTGAGCAAGCATTCAGTTTCCATGGCAAAAGTTTTCACAGGATTAGACAGATGGTAAGAGACTCTTTGTTAATCTAAAGTTGTTTACACCTTTCTCAGATCCACTTACCATATTATTGTGTTATCCTATTAGTCAACCTTTGTGCCAATCCAGTAATCCCTCATGAAATTTGATGTACTTGCACTTCAGCTTTTATATATGATTTCATTTGAAAAACAAGAAACAACCTGTTATTATATCTAGTACATAAAGATTTACTTATCTAAACAATAATTTACATGGTACTGCTCCAATCTCCCAGTATTTGTCCCTATATCAACTGTAGCATGAAAATTATGGCTAAATGCATATTAAATCTTTTTTTCCTCCTGTCACATTACAAATCCAGATAATCAAGTGCAATGTTTCAAGGTCAAAATATCGGAGTGCTTAAACAAATTTTCAACCGGAGGATGAATTGCAAGCTAAATGTAATAAATATCAGAATGAGCTTTTCCAGGAAATAATAAAATAGAAATAATAAAATAGTTCCATTCTCTTAGCAACATAAGGAAACACTTTGATTGCTTAATGCGAAGTATAGATAGAATTATCTTGTAGATTAGCTTCTAAACTGTTTTTACTAGGTGCTTTACCTAACTCTATCATTTCTAGTTTAGAAGGTTAAAAACTTGAAACATTGAAAAATGGACAGTGTAATTACAATTTAAAATCAATTAATTCTATTTAAATAGAATGCTAATTAATTATATTAAAGAGTAAGTCGAGAAAGTAACATATTACCAATAGTCGCCGATTACAGCTTCATTCTGAAATCATTCTTAATTCTGTAAAGTTACCAGTATTTGACCTGCATCTAAATTCAAAAAGGAGTTTGATTCTCAGATAAAAACTCAAATTCATTGTTCTTCCTAGCTGCCAGACAAGTCAATAGCCTCCTTGGTGAAGTATTACTACTCGTGGAAGAAAACTCGTTCCAGAACCAGTCTGATGGACAGACAAGCCAAGAAGTTCACATTGAAAGGTGAAGGGGATAAAGTGTGAGTAAATTCTGATAATCACTGCAGCTGTAAATTTACTGGGCCCAAGATTATACAACTGACAATAAAAACCAGTCTGTGATCTCAAACATCTGATTGGCTGAAAATGTCTTTATTTTAGATCTATCCCAATCAGATGTTTGGGATAGAGATTGGACCCTCATGGCATTGTTATAATCAGGGCAGTATTTGGATGATCTGACAAGGCACTGAGTTCACTTCCAGTTACCCAACTTTTGTTTGTTGAATATAAAAGACATTCAAACTGTTCTAATGTAGTTCTTGTATTTTTTTTTTCAAGAAAACAAGTAAGATGCACATGTATGATGAATTGATATGTGAAAACATAACTTATAATACTTAAAACAATAAGACTTGTGGGCATCTGTGGCCGAGTGGTTAAGGTTTCCGACTGAGATTCACTTGCCCTTCATCGCTGTGTGTTCGAGACCTACCAGGGTCAAGATCTTTCATGTGAGGAAGCTTGCCAGCTGGCTTGCAGAACGTCGGTGGTTCTGAAAATTGTCCGGAGGGGCACCTGGGGTCTTCCTCCACCATGCAAAGCTGGTATTCCAAATGGGCCAAAGAAGCAATAAGGTTAGCATCTGCTGATGTTCTGGTCCCTAATCTACATGATACAAGACTTGAAGAATGTACAAAAACAAGTTCTAAAGGCATTGCAAAAGGTGAGATTAAGCACACAGAAAGGATATATGTTATCATTTCAGTGATGAAGATTCAGAAAATGGCAGCAAGAACAACTCTGACAATGAGGAGAACAAAGATGAGCCAGTAAGTTGTTTATGTCTTTATAATATTATATGTACTTGGGTATGCAAATTTCAAATGAAAGTGGATAAAGTACTTAGTAACTCAAATAGGTGTTGTTTTTTTAATCAATTGAATTTTAATACATATATTAAGTCTTTGAACTTTACTGATTGGCCGCCAACAGTCTGTGTACATTTCTTACATACAGTAAACTATCAGTGTAACTAACACATTTTCAGCCAAAACTTTACATACATTTCATATTTAAAGCAAACAGTCTCTGTAGATTACTCTTTTTCAGCCAACAGTTTGTGTACATTATTCTTTACAGCAAATATTATGTGTACAATACTTTTTTTTGGCCTTAATGTTTATTTATGTAAACATTACAGAAAGATGAGAACACATGTTCAAACTGCGGAGTGACATCATCCCAGCTGAACCCCACACCCAAGGGATCTCTATGTTCATCATGCTACCAGTATTGGAGGTTAGTGAACTACACGTTCCTTGCACAACATCCTCAGAGATAAGCTATGCTTACCATGCTGTTTCAAGTTGAATAAACAAGTATAATAATAAACTACTCTTAGCAAGATTGCTTGTCATGATTCCTTTAGTTATACCCATAATAACAGAGTACGAGATACATAAAATGATCTGTTGTTTTAGTGTTTAACTAGTCAGTTTACAAGATGCATACAAATATCTTAAGATATTTAATGTTAACACTGAATTAGCAGCAAAAATATGATCCTTTGGAAGAATTGCTTTTGAAAAAAACATGATTATGGAAAAAAAATCTTTCTGATTTTTGCAGAAGAACAGGTGTAATGCGAACAGCAGGTCCGAAACGGCATGACCATGGCCAGCATCGGCACAATCCCATGCGTCACAAGAGGAAACCACCGAGGGGAATGTACCTTAGCAATGAAGATTTAAAGTCAATGGTTACGGGTCCACCAGGGCAGGCGGAGGCCATATTGAAGTCCCTGGATGCAGAGTTAGTGACTGCCAAAAGACAAGTAAGACAGTTTTGTTGAAACATTTGACAAGGAATGTTTTATTATAAAACTATGGAAATCACTTCATTGTGTGTTGTTTTGTCATTAACTCTTTGTTTTATTAAAGCAAATTTTTACCATGTATAACTCTGTCTAAATAGTGCAAAACTGTTATATGTGGTTAATGTTCTAATTTCATTCCAATGAAATTTACAGATACCACAGTTTTGTGAACAGCAGTAATGATTTATATGCATAACTGTTCTTTTAAAGTTGGAGAATATCAGCTTTAACAAAAGACTGCTCTGAACAATCCCCTATGAACCAAAAATAGGCTTGGGAAATTAAAAGACAGAAAGTCTCAGTCAGTAACAGAAATTCAGATGTTAATGGGCATATACTTGTATTACAGGTACAGAACAACAAGCAGTTATTGGGACAGCAGAAACACAAACTGGCTGCTGGCACAGATATGTTCAAGTATAATGACTCGGGTAATAAGATCAACTCCAAGTGGACCAACGAGGAGCTCCTCCTTGCTGTACAAGGTACAGTCCTACCTATAGACATTTTGGTTGTATTAAAAGAAGTCCAACAGAAGTTACTGAAATGTCACCAACAGAAATTACTGAAATGTCAAACAGTACAAAGCAATATTACTACTACTTAAAAAGCATGATCAGAACTTCAGAAGTATAACCATGATGTTTTTCTGCACTAAAATCAGTTAAGTAAAGAAGACTTAAGAGCTGAACGTAATAATGTCAGTGTTACAGTCTGAAAAGAAAAATAGGTATAATCTTTAGGTAAACTAAAATACATTAAGATAAGCTAGCAAAGCTTGGTACGTACATGAACCCTACATGCACTTTTAGGTAATCTTAATAGGGTAAACCTGGTGATGGTTCTTAATTAAGATATGAGAAATCAAGTCATTTACCAGTGAAATAGTAAGACCTAATGTTTTGTTGTATTTGTGAATTAACTACCTTGTGAGACAGTTGTAATGAAAACAAACACAACACAACATGTATGAAATCCATTTCAGGGGTAAGAAAGTATGGTAAAGATTTTGGTGCTATAGCAGAAGTCATTGGCACTAAAACAGAGGCCCATGTACGGAGTTTCTTTGTGAACTTTAAACGTAGGTACAACTTGGATGAGGTACTGGCAGAGTATGAGGCAGAACATGGTGTAGACCCTTCAAAGAAAACAGATGTTGAACCTGAAGTGGTATGTCAATAATGATTCATTTTACTGATGGAGTACGAGTCCTAACTGGTGCAGACATTGTTTACTTAATGATTTTTATGGGGACGTAAGATTGTTTATAGCTAAAAGTATGTAAACGTGAATCAATTACCAATCTGAGACAAATATCACAGTTAAAGTTTAAATACTGAAAATGTGAACCAAAATCTCAAAACGAAGCAGAATAAACATAATAAGAACACATTTTCAATTGTTGGACATTCTTATGTTAAATGAACTTGAAGCTGTTTTATTTGGAACAGCTTGATGTGGCTTACATGTAGGTAAGATCAGTTTTCACATCGGCAATGTTGAATCATGATCTTAACTAGACACTTAGATTTTTTACCAAGAAGTGACCAGTGTGGATCCTGATCAGACTGTAAGCATTTGAAGACTGATCTGGATCCACACTTATCACACATGGCATACATGTATATCGAGGGTTGCACACAAGATTGTCGTAACTACATTGAAATAAAGAAGGGGTTACGACAGTCTTGCTTGCAACCCTCGATATTATAAAGTCATATATATGCAGAAATGATCTAAAGAATGTTATATTATTTTTCATGCTAAAACATGCAGGGACATCTTACACTTTGCTTAAATCATTGGGAGAATGCAAGTTTATGATGAAAATGTAGATAATGCATCATTTTCCTAATGGGGACTGTACTGTCTTGTCTAATCCAGTGACAAAAGAAAAATACTTTTCTTGACTATTAAAGACAATAAGACATGTGAGACTAAAGAAGGTTACAGTTGTTAGGAAGGTAACACAGCTTACTTTGCTATGTTGTAGATGGAGATTGATATTAAAGATGACGAGCCAGTGAAGACAGTTTCCCCACCCCCAGCAAGTGCTCCACCCCCTCTTCTAAAACAACCTCAGGTAGAATCTGCATCAAAATCTCAACAGAGGTAGGTAAATATCCATTAGATATTTGACCTGGGTATTACAGAATTCCTTAGCTATACATGACCTTATTATGAGATCAGTGGGTTAAAGTCATCGTAGAGTTGGAATCTGTTATGTGAGGAAGCTATTCACCTAGCTTATGGAAGGCCAATAGTTCTACCCAGGTGTTTGCCCAGTCCTGAAACAATGACTGGAAGGACACCTGGGGTCTTCCTCCACCAGGAAAGTTCACATCTTGATATGCAATCATAGGAGGAGTACTTAAAGCAAACATGTCAGAGATCAGTAATCAGCCAGGTCTGTCAAAATTTCCAACACCCTTTTCTTCTTTCACTTAAATTTCCTACCATTTAGCCCTTTACTCTTTTACTCTTTATATATAACCAGCTTAGACCCAGCAGGCATGCCCATGCACTCTGATCTGGATCTACACTGGTTGCCTGTTGGCCAGAAATAACCCATTGAATAAAAGTGAACAGTGTATATCCAGATCAAATGGCACAGATGTGCCAATTAATCCTGATCTACCTGTTTGCCCTTTGATAACATTCCTATCCCATGGAGTAATTATTAAGCCCTTAAAATTTATTTGTAGAAATTTGTAACAGACATTGTCTCTAACTAATGGATGAACTCCGCTTATTTCTTGCAGACTATTGCCACAGCAAAACCAACGAACAATCCTACAACAGCCCCCACCTCTGATCAAACCAAGTAACAAGACTCCATCTGCCTCTTGATACAACAGTTATACCCTTTGAGTAATCCCACTAACAGCACTGCCTGATGAACGATAGTGATAACACTAAACACTGTTTCATGCTGCTGAACTGTGCTTTATGTCAATTATTAGAGAGAACTTTTAGTATGTCAAAAATGAACAAATTGGCAGTGGTACGAGGGTCATTCATAAAGTTTCCGGACTGTTGCTATAATTCATAGAGTTGTAAAGAGATTATAATAAGAAAACGCACACATAATGATTAATACATATGTTTTTTAAATACAAAGTTTCAAATAAATACAGTCACATTTCACTTCTTTACAATAATTTACGTAGAACAAGGTAGAGCACCACGGAGCAGATAACAATGTCAATTTAACGCTACTAATGTCAACTGAGTTAATGTTTTTCAAAATACTCGCCGTGTAGCGCTACGCATTTCCTGTGTCTCTGTATCCATTTAGTGAACACATCACCGTACCAGGTAGAAATGAGACAACCATGTTTCATCTACTGTAATAATTCTGTCTAAGAAGCGTTGTCCTTGTCTCTCGAAACGTTTCAAAAACGCTTCGGATGCCGCAACTCGTCGTCGTTTATCTTCGTTGCTAAGTAGTCGCGGGACCCATCGTGCACACACCTTTCGCTGGTTAAGATCATTCGTTACAATATTGTAAGCCTTGCCCACGCTGACATCAGTCATTTCCGCTATTTCTTGTACTGTTCTCCGCCGATCACTTCTCAGAATGTCTCTTATTCGATCGTTTATTTTCCCGCTAACAGAAGGACGACCCGAACGTTTCCGGTCATTGACGTCTTCATCACCTTCGCTGAATTGCTTGTGCCAATCAAAAACAATAGTGCGAGTCCCTTTGCTGTTTTGTCACTTTTCAAAAACTTTAATGTGTCCGTAGGCGTCATCCCCACTTTTACGCAATGTTTAATAATTGCTCGTTGCTCTGTGGATTTTGACGTTGGCGTCAAGTGTGTTGCAGCACTATTCAACCCGTTGGCGTTCATCATGAAGTTTGAACTGGTTGTTTATCATAGAACCGTTAAACTTTGCATAATTGACGTCAGATAGACGTAATGTCATGCCGATTTTTAGCACGCTAATAAGCATATTCATGATTTTAATGAAGTCGGTATAACAAGAAACATTTGCTATAATTACGTTGCGTCAAACTGCTCCGTGACGCGTTAGTGTGATAACCATAGCAACAGATAGGATGGAGTAGGGTTGAAATATTTAAAAAAATAACAAATACACTAAATTTGTTATACTTTTCTTCACGTATTGATCAAGTTTCTACGCAATATAAACAATAATAAGATTTTTACAGCCAGTGTCCGGAAACTTTATGAATGACCCTCGTACATACAAGTTTAGGAACCATTGATTGGGAAAAAAATGCACCAAGACAAAAGAGTCAAGAGATCATTTTATCAAAACCTTGGTCCAAGATTATTAAATTGAGATAGGATACAAGTTTGAAAACTCTAGGTTGTGATTGGTCAGTTTTAAGACTGGTATCAATTTCAACCAATTAACTGCTTAGGATTTGAGACTGGTACCCAGTGTTGTGATCAAGATCTTGGACCGTTGTGTTCTTCCATTTATTTATCTACAGACTACCACTTTGAGGTTGAAGTGTACCTTGTAGCACTATGCCCAAGATCATAAAACTAAATCTGGAGATCAGTCTCAAATCTCGAGGATCTGATTGGCTGAAATTGGGACTGGTCGCCATTTCAGCCAATCAGATCATTGAGATTTGAGACTGATCTCAAATCTTAGTTTTATGATCTTGGGACTTTAGTTTCTAAGTGTCTATGTTATGTAATGTGCATTTTGTCATTTTAGTGTGTTCCCAGGTTTTTTAAGTGCACAAAAATGGCTGCGCTTGAACAGTTTAAAATCTAGCAAAATTGTGCTAGAATTTTTGTTTTCTATGTAATGATTCTTTACTATTGTATTGTTTTTCATTCATAATGCTTTTTTAAAAGGCATTTTAAATTACTGGTATGTGCACCTAACTTAACCATGTACGTGTTGAAGTTTCATGACATTAATATTTTTAGGTTGTTAAAAGTAACAACATCTGGGAGAAGACCCAGCATTTGAAATTGTTTACATATCCGACATGCAACCAGTGTAGATAAAAAAAAATCCCTGCAGTCTTATCGGGATCTGCACTAGTTACTTTTAGATTCATTAGGCCATTTTAGATAAAAAAAATGGAACAGGGTAAATCCTGATCATTCGTCCTGGCTGTGCAGGCTGATCTTGATCTACACTGGTCACCCAGGTATTTAAAGGTGTACTATTATACAGTATGGAAAGAGTTTAACAATTGCTAGAATATACAACTTAAGTTTTTGCACATTATGCAGACTCAAAAAATGCACATTATGCAGGCTGAGAATGTTAACTTCCAAGGTTTTAAACTTTTTTAGAACGAAGAAATATTTCCAGTCAATAATTATAATAAAATGTGTTGTTTTTAATAATTATGCCCCCACGAAGTGGGAGGCATATAGAGTTGCACTCGTCCATCTGTCTGTACGTATCTCCCAAAATCTTGTGGCATCAACTTCTCATGAACAATCAGACGGATTTCTTTCAAACTTGCACAGATTTTCAAGCAGGGTGTTTAGATGATCGTAAAGAAAAGATTTTTTCTGCAACCATTTGCCCTTTGTTACAAATGTTGTAGCAGTGGTGGCATCGGTGTACGAGGACAAATTCTAGTTCAGTTTTTATATGTGATGCAAATTTGTGCTATGTTGCATTGACAATAATTCATCTATTTATTTTTCATTACATTTTGCTCAACCAGTTATTTCAAATACTTTAAAATTTTCATTGTTTTTACCCTTTATTTTGTGGATACAATGTACATCCCAAGTACAACCAATGTACATCACCCTGCACCTCTGTGGCTATCAGTTTACTTATGTTATATCTGACAAAAAAGAAGGGAATAGTGTATACCTGTATTCGTGGAGTAAAGATTAAATGAACGCCCTTTACAACAAAAAACTTAATACATGTTAAAAATGAGTGTTTGAATGACTTCAGATGTGTTTCCCAGGATTTACATTAAAAATTTTATAGCAGACTTCTGATCTTTAATTTAGGAACATTATTTTACTGTTTCAGTAATTGAATCATGTATGGATGTTTCCATTCTGCATCAAAAATTCGACAATTCAACTAAATGTCACATTCTGGAAAAAGACCTAGTCACCAATGTGAGTTTGTTTCAATTTCAGTTATATTTCTTGATGTTCAATTTTGGTGCAGTTTAACTTTCCTGGGCATGAGGTTTACAGATTGTCCAATCAGATCAGAAGATACATGTAGATTTTATATTTATGTATACTTAAGGAAATTTAAAACGCAAATTCTTTTAACAAGAAATATATTTCATGTTAAAAGAAGTTGCGTTTCTAATTTCTTCATGTACATATATTTACACTTCAACTTTTTTGTCTACGATAAAGTCCTATTCATCAAACGGATCATAATTTCTGTTGGTAAACAGTGTGACGTAATATTTTAAAAGGGGTGGCTACAGTAGAGCCGTTCATAATTTATTGGATGTTGCTCAATGTTTTGACGTGTGACGTTGTCGAGCACGCACATTTTGCCACGAGTAACTACGAAAAAGCGTGCCATCATTCAGTGTGTCGTCAACGTTGCTGTTCCAACAGCCTTTTGAAAAAGCCATAATATCACGAATTCTTCTCATATTTTCTGTAATAATATGAGTATTTATGAGTGAAAATATAAGGATTGAATAGATATTTGATGATTTCCATTTGGGTATGAAAAACAACCCAACTGTTTTCCATACCCAAATGGAAATCATCAAATATCGATTCAATCCTTAAATAATAAAGAAAAAGAAATTAAAAACTTCTTTAATCACACAACATATTTTGGGTTTAAAGAAGTTGCATATTAAATTTCTTTAAGTATATTTGTGTTGTAGCACAATTGATGCAAATTGAAATGGATTGATACATGTTTTCCAAGAACAAGCAACAATCTTGGATCAAAATTGACATCAGTTGTTCTTTTTAATTAGTTGCAGTTAATTTTGTTGAAGTTATTAACTCTCATCATTTTATCTGTATTCACAATGGGTTCAGTTTCTTTTTTGTTATTTGTGGAAGTAGCACACCCTTCTGTTTGGAGCTCTTACAATACTTGTTTATTATGTGAACCTGGGTGTTCAGTTACCTGAGCAACTTAGTGGTGCATCTTGTTTTCCTTACATTTTTGTAAAATTTATGTGTGCCATGAACAAAAATAATGGTGCACGAGTACATGGTCGGTGGTTGTAGATGTTTATCATTGTTTTGTTTCAAGATGTATATTGCTCGTTTATTTATGTATGAACTGTCTTGGTTTATGATACTGTTTAATTTGTATCTTATTTTGTAAAGTAAAATTGTATTTGTGTGTATATAGAGAAAAATAAATGTGCAATCTTATAAGCCTTATTTTTATGCTTCCCAGAGTTTTTATAAACTTAAACACTCTATTTTTGAGAAAGAGATTTTTGTGGAAAATTCTGGTTATTAATTTATATGTTTGTATGGGTTTGGACAGGCATGGACTTTTGTGTCTATAGACTATGATTTTGTCATGCATGGAGTTATTTCAAATATTGGGCATGTTAAATTTATCGAAACAAAGTCTTGTACAACAAATTTAAAGTGAGTAGCTTTATTTAAGGCAAATGTTACTGACAATTTAATTTTTTGTGTCGCCCTTTCGAAGAAAAGGCAATACATAGGGATCCCTTTCCGTTTGTCGGTCATTAAAACTTCACGTTGGCTATAACTTTGCCATTTCTCAATATTTCTTCATGAAACTTTCAAATTATATTGCTTATGACAACACGCTCATGGTGATGACATTCTTTAGGTCAAGGTCACATTTGATGGAGTAATGCCCCTTTTTGTACTTGGATTTTGACATGAAAACTTAACGTTTGCTATAACTTTGCCATTTCTCAATATTTCTTCATGAAACTTTCAAATTATATTGGTTATGACAACACACTTGTGACAATGCCTAATTCTTAAGGTCAAGGTCACATTTGATGGAGTTATGCCCCTTTTTGTACTTGATTTTTATTCCAACATAGCACCAGAGGGCGACACAAGTGTTCAACTGAACACCCATCTAGTTTATAACTTTTTTCCAGCCAGCGCTACCACTTTCATCACGTACAAAGGAATTTTAAATAACTGCACAAATGTTCACTCATGCTGAAATCCAAGCCTGTAGCTATATGTTTATATTTGTTGAAAATAATACCTGCCATCAATAGAAAGTTACAACTCTGGAAAAAAAATACCAACTTAAAGAAAAAACTACAACTCTGTAGTAATTTTGGGGTATGATTGTGGTCACTTTTTCTGCTTAGTGGTAAATGCAGTTCATTTCATGTCAAGATGTCTGCCAGCCATAACATTTCAGGCAAAGACAAATAAAATACATTACATAAATTATACAGGTAAGGTCTCCAAATACCATCTTCATAAATCTTTACAATCTGTCATTTTTATCTGGGCCTCAAATTTCAATCTACATATCACTTTTAGATTTGACCAACAGGTGCACAGTGGAGGTCCAGATCAGACTGCTCTTAGATTCAACAGGCAGACATGGCTATCCAGCCTGATGTGGATCTACACTGGTTGTACATGTGATTGAAGGCATGTTTTATGGTGAATATTGGAACAAGAGCTGTCAGAGGAGATAGCGTGCTCGACTATTCGATTCATTTGAAATAAATGCAGTTTATAGATTAAAAGAACAAAACAAATATAGCCAAACATTTATGTGCAAACAGGTATAATGTTAAGAAGTAAGTGGTAAGGGAGGAAATTGAAATAATTCCTTAATGTACCTTAAATAGTGAATTGATAAGGGAACTAGATGTTTTTTTTGTGAAAAACACATGTCTCCCCCCTGCGCGCTGGCCCCTGTGACCTTGACCTTTGACCTACTGATCCCAAAATCAATAGGGTTCTTCTACTCAATAAGGGCTATTACCCTATTTAGTTTGAATGCTCTGGGTCAAGCGGTACTCCAGTTATTGACCGGATACAGTTTTCACTCTTCGGGGCCTCTGTGACCTTGACCTTTGACCTGCTGACCCCAGAATCAATAGGAGTCCTCTACTCAATAAGGACATCCATCGTATGAAGTTTGAAGGCTCTGGGTGAAATAGAACTCCTGTTATTGAGCGGAAACAATTTTCACTCTTCAGGCCCCTGTGACCTTGACCTTTGACCTACTGACCCCCAAATCAATAGGGTTCTTCTACTCAATAAGGGCTATCACCCTATGAAGTTTGAAGGCTCTGGGTCAAAGGGTACTTGAGTTATTGAGCAGAAATGGTTTTCACTCTTTGGGCCCCTGTGACCTTGACCTTTGACCTACTGACCCCAAAATCAATAGGGTTTTTTTACTCAATAAGGGCTATCACCCTATGAAGTTTGAAGGCTCTGGGTCAAAGGGTACTGAGTTATTGAGCGGAAACGGTTTTCACTCTTCAGGCCCCTGTGACCTTGACCTTTGACCCCAAAATCAATAGGGTTCTTTTATTCAATCAGGGCTAACACCCTATGAAGTTTGAAGGCTCTGGGTCAAAGGGTACTTGAGTTATTGCACGGAAATGGTTTTTACTCTTTGGGCCCCTGTGACCTTGACCTTTGACCTACTGACCCCAAAATAAATAGGGTTCTTCTACTCAATAAGGGCTATCACCCTATGAAGTTTGAAGGCTCTGCGTCAAAGGGTACTCGAGTTATTGAGCGGAAACGAAGTGTGACAGACGGACCGATGGACAGGGCAAAAACAATAAGGGGGGGGGGGGGGGGGGGGGGGGGAAAGACATAAAACTATGAAATTTTTTTTGAAGAGTTGGAAAACTTGTTAGTAATATACGCTTAATGCAAGGTTATGGGTGTCATTGGGTATGATGTAGATTTATTGGAAGCAGGGTTATAGGTGTCATTGGGTATGAGTAGATTTTGATGGTGAATACATATTTCAAGTTTCAAGGCAATATCTTAAGTAGTTGTAAAGTTATGGGCAAAATGCATATTTTGCTTAACACAAAATATAAGAACAAAGGGAAAAAGGCACATAACTTAAAAAATATTGGTAACAGAGTTATGGGTGTTGTTGATAATGAGCTAGATTTTGATGGTGAATATATTTTCCAGGTTTCAAGGGGATAGCTCAAGTAGTTTTAAAGTTAAGGGCCAAGTGCATATTTTGCTTAACACAAAATTTAAGTGAAAAAGGGGCATAATTTGAAAAATATTGGAAGCAGGGTTAAGGGTCTTGTTGGTTATGATGTAGATTTTGATGGTGAAAATATATTTCAAGTTTCAAGGCAATATCTTAAGTAGTTTTAAAGTTATGGGCAAAATGCATATTTTGCTTAACACAAAATATAAGAAAAAAGGGGCATAACTTGAAATATATTGACAGCAGAGTTATGGGTCTTGTTGGTAATGATGTAGAATTTGATGGTGAATATATATTCCAAGTTTCAAGTTGATATCTCAAGTAGTTTATAAGTTATGGACCAAAGTGCATATTTTCCTTAACGCAAAATTTAAGTGAAAAAGGGCATAACTTGAAAACTATTTGTAGCAGAGTTATTGGTGTTGTTGGTAATGATGTAGAATTTAATGGTGAATATATATTCCAAGTTTCAAGTTGATATCATAAGTAGTTTTCAAGTTATGGACCAAAGTGCATTTTTTGTTTAACGGACGCCGACACCGACACCGGGGCGAGTAGGATAGCTCCCCTATTCTTCAAATGGTCAAGGTAAAAAGTGTTGACGTGGCTTTTGTTACCAATACATTACAGAAACAAATACTTCATACAGTCTTTTTATTGTTATCAGTTAATTTTATACGTCAAACATCTGGCAATTAAATAAGTAAACAGCTATATTTAAATGTCAAGGATAATCTGATTCATTCGCTTGTAACAAAAATGTAGATATTTCAACAAGCAGAATTCTTTCTATTTTCAAATATATTTGGGGTTACATAATGTGTTTTAATTTTCTCAGTGCTTCTTTTCTGCTCTATTCAGCAAATGTTTTAACTATTTTAAGGTTTGTCAAATGTAAGGTGCTAAGCCTTAGAACATTTTGTAATGGGTCAACATTTTGATGACTGATATGTGATATCAGATTTATCAAAGTAATTTACCGAGCATGATGTTGGTAAATAATAACAGAAGCATCACAAAAATTGTATTACTAATAACATCCTAAAATCTTATTTGTGCAATCAATAAACACTATTCTTTATGGTTCTGAAACATCAATTCTTTCACTAAACTGCTCTCCTTCAGGTGAGGTCCAGCTATTTTCCAGTGCATGATTTAGTTTACAGAGGCTTATAGTCCAGTTTAGATTCTAGTTTCTTGTTGTCGGCCACTTTCCTAACAGCCTTCATGAAGTCTTCCTCAATGACGTAATCCCTTTCTGCTCGGATTGCAAACATACCTGAAAAATATATTAGTGGTGGAGAAATGAGATTATATTGAGCCAATATACAATTTGTAACAAAAGTACATTTTTGAAGCTGTAGACATTTTGACATCAAAATACTTACATTTTCCATACTTTGGCCACAATAGTTGAAAATGCATGTTTTAAAGAAATATCCTCAATTCCTGGATCTCATAAACACAGGTAATAAAAGCATAATTTTCCTATTTCTAGCCATAAAAGAATTAGATAACAAAATTATTCATGACAAACCGTTTATCACTAAAATATATACCCGGTTATATAGGGCTTCTAGTGAACCAGACATCAAATACATGAGCAAGTCAACTTTTTAAGGATTTTACATGTATTTGTCTGATGAGAGGATTCCTTGACCAGGATGTGCATTTTAGAGGACTTGTTTATTTGTCTTTCAGGTTTATACCTAAGGTGATTGTCTCAATAGGCCTTTCATTTGAGGTAATGGGTTCATTATGCCTCACCTGGGATCAAACTTACGGTGGGTGGGGGGACCCCTGGATTGCCAGACAACAGATCTGATTTGAAAATTGAAAGTTAGAAACCAGGTTAAAGGGGTGTACTGACCAAGTTACTAATTTGAAATGCTGGTGCATATACGCCTTTCCAATAATTCGTTGAATTTTTCGGTTACCTCCCCTATCCAGTGACGTGACTACTATACAGGAAAAATTATAGCTCGCAGTATTAACATAATAGGGAACATGTAACTACACCTTTCGGTTTTCATAATAAAATTATTTTTTAAAAATATATTGTCTCGTTTATCGTTGAATTAGTAATAAAACATCAGTGACATTATATTTTTTAATATTAAAACTAATTTATAAAACAACTGATCTAATTTGACTAAAAGTGTCAAGTCATTTTTCCTCGCCCCAAAGTTTACTCTAAACGACTTCAACTAACAGCCAGTGTCTTATAAACTACTGACATGCCGGCTGAGATTGATTTTGAATGGCGGCATGTCATAAAATGCCAAATTGTCACGCACAAGGGGTCCCCTGTCAATTACGTAAAGAGGCAGATATAATTGACCAATAGAGATCGGTTTAGTTTTTTTTCTACCTACCTCCACCTCCCAATTGATAAGTATATCAAAATTCTTTAATTACTGAATCAATCTGTCAGCAAATGTATTTGATATAGCAGTTATATGAATTATTTATCCTTATTACGACAAGTAGAACTGTTAAGACGTCAATTAGAAACAAATATTGGCAGAACATTTTATAAATGTTCAATCAAGCGATTGAGCTCTTACGCCAAAATTATAAATGTTCAAACTTTGATAGTCTAAATTTTAATACAAATATTCCCATCATTATTAGAAGCCGACATCTTCATCTTTATTAGAAGCCAGCATCTGAATCCTTGAATTATATTCTATAAATGATACTCCTACATAAACGAACAATCATCAGATTACTGATCCTTTTTTATTTCAGACTGAATCAATCGTACCCTATTTTTGGTTGTGAAATGACGTTTTTCGAAATTCAACATATTTGTCCATTGAACATTAACAGCACGATGAATTAAAAAAATAAATGAGTACAAGTATAACGTACAGATAATGCAACCAAATGTTGACATGTCATGATTTCCAGAGTATAGTACATTACCAGTCTTGGCAATTTGCAACTTTAATACCAGTTAAATCTAATTTTTAGTATAAAATACATTAAGATGAAAATGTTGTATAGAAGTTCATAAAATTAATGCTCACGTTTGTCCAAATCGTGTTTCATACTTCCCACTATCAACAAGAATGCTACATGTTCTTAAGATATTAAAAATGCAAATATCTAAAAAATAGTTAAAATAAAAATGTCTGACTAAAAAAACATACCAGTTAGTTATTTTTTACCGGTGGCGACGATCGCAGACCTAAATTTTAAAGGATTATGTTAGCCCTTAAGTGCTAAAGTCAAAGTCCGATAGTTCAGCTTTCCTGTGAAGCCTCGTTATGGGTTGATTTCTGGTCAAGGGAAGTAACTCTTACAGGACTGCGAAACTGTTTATTGGAAAGGCGTATAACACTACTTTTTAAAATTATCTCTAGATTTCAGCACTGATGTACTTACCAGCTTCAGTACAGACGTTCCTGAGATCAGCACCATTGAAATCATCTGAGAGCTTTACAACAGCTTCCCAATCTATAAATAGCAAGGCAAATAATTAGTTTTATTTAGTTATGAAAGCAATACAAACCCATCTGCTAGAAAAGAACCTACTGAAAAAACAAAACAAAGTGCTTCCATTTGTTTTGTTTACAACATTATTAAAAGTATAGGTCGGTTACTGAAGAGGGAATACTGACAAAATTAATAACAACCAGCATCAAAAATACACAGACAATTATATACACACCTTGTGTAGCCTTTGTCAGAAACAAGTAATAAACTGTTCAACATTTAAACAAGAGCATCTCTGTATACAAAATGGGCATATCTCAACCCTTTAGTAATTAAACATTGATGAAAAATTAAGAATTAGGTAAGATTCAGCCAACATTAAGTTTTTGAGCAAAACCTACACAATGTATGTATAAAATGGGCCAAACATTGTAAAACTGGACATAACTCTTGTCAAATTTGACAGGGACATGAACAGTTTGGCTAAATAACTTCCATGTTTGCATAAAATATAATTTGAAAGTACGATTAAGCAATTTCTTAAGAAACGACAAAGATATAGCCAAAGTAATGTGAAGTTTGTGACAAAATATAACCCAAAATGAAGCATCATTCAGTCCAACTATTTGACAGACAGATGGAAAATGCAATTCCTGTGTAATGTTGTTTCCTTGAAAAAGGTGACACAAAAGGGGAATAACTCAAGTGTGATAAAGGTGACACAAAGGGGGAATAACTCAAGTGTAATGTATCTGTGGTTTTAGAGAAGTTGTTTGCAGCAACTTGTTGAAAGACAAATGACAAAGGCTAGTCACTCTGGCCAACACTGAACTGCTTGTTCTGGTGTGCTAAACTGATTTAGGTTTCTTTCTTCCATTTGAATCAACTCTATGTTATAATATTTCTCACCTATTTCACCATGTTTGGCTATGGGTGCTGCATGGATTTTAAGAATGTCTGCACGTGACTGCTCATTTGGAAGAGGAATTTCTGCAACAAATGAACACCACTATGACTTATGGGGTATGTTTAAAACAAAATATGTATATAAACACTTAATGCTGCTCTGTTTGAGAACATATCCTCTGGTCACTTTCCTCATCTGATTAAGATTCGAACAGAAAACTGGCTTAGTCTATTTCTCAGATATTCATCAATTATATGATTAGTGAGAAGAAACATTAAGCTGCCAGTCAAGAACATTACTTTTTTCATCCTATCCCTCAGTCAACAAGGTTCATAACAGATCATGTCAACCATTTAAAACTCTATGAATAAATAAGATTACATTGCCCAATGTGCAAAGCAAATAACACCCGTCTTTAATTGTATATATTGTAGAAGTCAGCATCACAAATATGTATGTTTCTTTGCAGCAATAAAGTAAATTGGCAGATTTACAAAGAAGTACATAATTATCAGAACTGCAAAAAATCTAAGTTATAGCCAAATCAAGCCTTGTTATCCCTGTACTCCATACGGATAACACTTTCCTACCCTGTTCTATCAGTATAGATCCAGATCAGCCTTGAATCCAATCAGTCTGATAAGGATCTACACTGTTCCCTTTCAGATCTTTTAGAATATTAAATATAGCAGCAACTAATATTGATCTTGATCAGACTGCTTACCAACAACACATCATTGGTCACACGTGGGATATATATGTAATATTCTATGGAGTAAAGGGTTATTGGATAACTGCTTTTCAAATTCATCAGAGGTGTTCTAGTTACAAATATACATACCTATTTTCCTATCCAGTCTACCAGGTCTCAGCAAGGCCGGGTCTAATGTGTCTGGACGATTGGTCGCCATTATCATCTTCACTTTACCAAGGGCATCAAATCCATCCATCTGATTCAACAACTGAATGAGGACAAATGTATCATATTGTGAACAAATATAAAAATTATTATTATACTGCAAAGAAATTTCCTTGAATTTGATTGGATAATTTGCCGCTGATGTATATCCGTATTTACGGCTCGGCCGTAGATATGAACTGCATTTGCCTTAATTTCCCCGTCTGGCCTCCCACCTTTTGTTGTCGTCCGCCATTTTGTTTTGAATTTCTGTAAAAATGCATAATTTGAAGCCGATCATGTAAATTATAAAGCGGTATGCTTAGGGATTACTAAAATTGTTACAGAAAATATTTCTGTTATGTTATTAACGTTGAAAACGATCAGATTATTCTCAGATTTTGAGAATAAAAATCAAATGGATAGTCCATTCAATTTCTATAGAAGTGACGTCATGCAGGTAAATTAATGACGTCAGACATGTAATTATTGAGGTTCTCAGAGGGGAAATAAGCCGTTAGGCATTAAATAAGCGAAATAATCGAAAAATCGATGTTTTCTTATTAATTTTGTATGAAAAAGTCTTTGCAGTATAATAAAACAATTATTTGGTTCCTTGAAAGGGTATGTGAGGATATATTGCCGGTCTGGGTGTAATATTATCCCTCGCCTGCGGCTCGGGTAATATGACACCCAGACCGGCAATATATCCTCACATTCCCTGTCAAGAAACCAAATAACTATATAATGTCTTTTAGCTCATGAAAAATATCCTGAGAAATTTAGGTAATAAAAATTGAACTTCATGATCCTAACATTAGTTTATTTTTTCTTGGGCCTAACTAATGTAATAATTATATACCTTCAATGATCTAGACATACATGCCCATAATTTTATAATGACATTCTGAGGACTTTTTGTAATACAGGTATTTCATATGTTAAATGTGGATTTATCGTAATAAGAAGATGTTTCCTTTAAATTACCTTTAATATTACCTTATGTTGTAGTTTCAAAATAGTCCAAAATACCATTTTACAATGTAAATTTTGTACATTTTAAAATGTAACCTCTATCTATAGCGCTTACAGGATTATTATCAGATTCTTCAGTGGGTTGATTCTCAGATTTGATATCCAAATTAAAGAAAAAAGAGGCCAAGTCAACTTCTCTACAATCCATCTGCTATTCAGTAAATAAAAGATCCTTACATAATAGACTGATAAAAGCTAGATGTCATCTAATATTGAAATTGCCTTAACAAAAACCTGAACTTAGCTAGACATATTATACATGTAGTAAAGAAATGAAAAAACAGCTAGTAACTGTTCGGTATTGACAAGATATACCTCCATGAGTGTTCTCTGGATCTCTCTGTCTGCTGAAGTACCCTCTGAGAATCTCCGACCACCTGCAATACCAAACAAACCATCATCATTGCATATGAACAATACTGAATACAGCTGTCAAAAGTTTTACTCAGTTTCGCCATTGATTGCGATCATTTTCCCATCACAAATGCCACAGACAGTAATAAATACTTCATAATAATGTTTGGGAAAATAAAGTCACTCCCCTTCAACCATTTTCAAACTCTCATTGATGTGCGTATTAGAAGAAACATCATAGGATTTGTCATGAAACTGGAATCTGCAACTGATTATGAGCACGAAGATAAAGGGAAGTATTTGTAACAGATTTATATTAAGCTAATACTAAATGTATTACCTATAGCATCGATTTCATCCATGAAGATGATACAAGGTTGGTGATCCCTGGCATATGCAAACATTTCTCGGATGAGACGCGCACTCTCTCCAATATATTTGTCTACAATAGCACTGGATACAACCTACAGCAGATGAATGAACCAATCAATCAATGCAATTTTTATATTCTCTTAATTTATCTGCATTACTTTTAGGGTATCATGTAAGCAAAATGCTTTTTGTTTGAAACATTTCAGTGGGCAATCAACAAAAGAGTTTTTGGATGCAGACATCAAATTTGGGCTTAAATTGTCTAATATTATTGAATTGCTAAAATCTCATTTTCTTAATAGCCCAATTTCAAACACTGTACTAGTGTGCACAAGTTCTCTACGAGTGCATGCAAATGACAAATAACTATAAACAGTTCCTATCCAGCTAGAAGCAGTTCTTAACTAGCTTGCAACAGATCGTAGAATTTCTAACAAAGCTTAAAAAGTTATAGCAGTTGTTACCTAGCTAATAACAGTTCTTGCCTAAATGGTTGCAGATGGTGGATTTAATTTACGGTATGTATGTGTTGATGTTAAATGCTTAACTTATTTTGGAAACAATCATTTGTATTACAGTGTTATCCATTTATTTTAGTTCACAAAAACATCGTGCTTTTCCTAAAAATTAATAAGTAAAAGCAAATCTTTCAAGCACAAATTTAAGACTAAATATTGATACCAAAACCTTTGTTAATGCAAATAGCAAATTTTTTTAAAGCTAAGGTGAAAAAAGACCAACAAACATCAGCTTTTTCTGCAGCATTATGTTTGAGTATGCTATTTATAGTAGCAAAGGCCCACAACCAACAAAATCAGTGACTCTACAGTCACTTGGCTGAAACAGAATAATTTGAATTTTTGTCAAGCAAAACCTTTTCTGTTTAAATCTTTCAATAAATAAAACATGATTTACTTTAAGAAAGTTAGCATCAAGCTGTGAGGCAACTGCTCTTGCCAGCAGCGTCTTCCCTGTGCCTGGTGGACCATACAACAGACAGCCTTTTGGTGGTGTGATTCCCACACGTTGGAACAACTCGGGGTTCATCAACGGAAGTTCTATCACCTACAATATAATGGTTTAATTAAAATAAATGCCTGCAATATCTGAAAATTACAAGTATTTAAATAAAATACTGCTTGTTTGTTTACAGTAGGTATTGCTGGTTTATTAACTGATATTTAACTCGTTATTCCACAAGATACCGCTATATCCCAGTGGCAACCAGTGACAATCCAGATAAGCTTGCTTATCCACACAGTATGAACAAGACCGACACTGTATGCTTCTTGGTAAGAAGGAACCTAACAAAACTAAAAGCTAATGGTAAAGTCCATCATCTGCATGGATGTGTCACTGGACACACATGGAATAAAAGCCTTAAACATGGAGTAAACCAGCACAGAACAACAAGGTTGTGCTAAATGTGATAAAATAATGAACAGCTAACAAATGTACAGACTATTCTAATTGCCTATCAGTAATACTATGTACAAAATATTACAAAAGTTTTCTTGGCGGTATATAATATGACAGATGTCAAATGACAGCCACTGTCCCATCAACAAGATGTACTGAGCATACCTCTCTGAGTTCTCTGATCTGTTCTCCCAGCCCTCCAACTTGGTTGTAACTGACATCACCAGGATCTTCTATTGACATGTTGTACACCAAAGGATCCACTTCTCTCGGAAGGTGTCTGTATATAATACACAACTCATCATTACACTTTATTGTTTTTATGCTGTCAAATGACTTCATCTATTACAGAAAATTCATCAACAAATAAAGGCAACAAATGGCAACTGCAACCAGAGGCATGTTGGTATTCCAACATTTACCCTTTACTCCACATATGTTTTCATGTGTGTGTGACCAGTGTAGATCCAGATCAGCTGGCACATCCAGCTCTGATCAGGATCTGCACTGTTCAATATTTTGGTCAGAAATTACGTAAACAAGAAGCTGTGTTTGGAAAACACATATGCCCCCGGTAGCGAAGTTTGTAACGATACAAATTTTAAATGATAGCACAGTGTTAAAACTGCAACTAAAATCACAAGTTAGTTCTAAATTATGAAAATAACCGTCTGGTGCCAGAACCTGTACATGAAAAGAATTTATCATAACAAGAGCCAGTCGGAAACGACTGCATGCTCGACTATTTGAAGTCAGACATATTTAAGCACATTTAAAACTGGGCTTCATTTAAACTGGGGAGTGATTCAGGAGTTTATGACACCCAACACACATACATGAACAAAAGTTTCTTAATCCAAGTTAGGAAATCAATAAATTACAGTTACTTTATTATTGTAGTTTTTTTAGAGGGTTTACACAACCCAGTCCACACACCCCTGATCCCACACCCATCAACTCACTATCCCTGCCCACCTATAGTGATGTGGTGAGGTGTGGTGTAGTATAGTAAGGTATGGTATGCTGGTTGCTGTTGTTGGTGGTGTGGGTGTTGTTGCTGTTGTTGGTATTGTTGTTGGTGTTGGTAATGTTGGTGTTGTTGGTGTTGTTGTTGGTGTTGTTGTTGGTGTAGTTGTCAGTGTTGTTGTTGGTGTTGTCAGTTGTTGGTGTTGTTGATGCTATTGTTGTTGGTTGTTGGTGTTGTTGATGCTATTCTTGTTGGTGGTGGTGTTGTTGTTGGTGGTGTTGTTGACGGTGTTCTTGGTGGTGCTGTTGACGGAGTTGTTGGTGGTGTTGTTGACGGTGCTGTTGGTGGTTTTGTTGACATTGTTGTTGATAGTATTATTGTTGGTGGTGTGGTGGGGTGGTGGTGGTGTGGTGTGAGATGGGGTGGTGTGGTGGGGGTGGTGGGGGGTGGTGGTGGTGTGGGGGTGGTGGTGGTGTGGTGGTGGTGGGGGTGGTGGTGTGGTGTGGTGCGGTGCGGTGCGGTGCGGTACGGTACGGTACGGTATGGTATAGTATAGTATAGTATAGTAACCACTAGGCACTTTCACCAAAGTATGTTAAGTACATCTGTTTTAAACCTTTTCTATAGATTACCTTAGAAAAACACTAACATTGAAACTTTAACCATAATTTCTAAGTCTTAATTCTAATTTCTAAGCGAAAAAGGGCAAAAATCAAATAAAACAAGTTAACCATTTATATCCAAGTATAAAATGGGGAGATAATCCCAGAAAAAAGGTAGCCAGACTTACGTAACTTGTAAGGGTCATCATCTGTGCACTGTTAAGTATGTGTGTAAACTTTAATGCCAGATCTCTTTGTGGATATTGCGAAATATCCAACATGCCAAAATAAGTTAACCATTTTCTAAGTACAACAAGAGCTGTCACTGGAATTGACATATGCCCCCGAAATGCAGCTTGAAATCAAATAGGTATACATATGTAATAAATAAACATATGTAATGAAAAATATGCTTGTGGAAGACGAAGCATACTGAATGCATATATTGTGAAAGATGAAAGGATCATAATTATGTTTCAAGTCTGTAGTAAATATAAAGTTAAATAAAGTTAAATATTAATATGAACAAGAGGTCCATGATGGCCCTTTATCACTCACCTGAGTGCAACGTCTCGATATGGTGAACATTTACATCAAGTTATTTTAAAATCCAATAAGAAACAACAAATCTACAGCTTGGAAAAGAAAATGCTATTTTTCGTAACAGTGACCTTGACCTTTGACCTACAGGCATGGGTATTGTAAGCAACACATCCCTTTGTCATGGTGAATATTTTTGTAAAGTTATTTTGAAATCACTTCATTCATTAGGAATTAACAGCCAAGACAAGAAAATGTTATTTTTAGTAACAGTTACCTTGACCTTGGACAAACAGGCATGGGTATTGTACGCGAAAGTACACCTTGTCATGGTAAACATTTGAGCCAAGTTATTTTAAAATCCAATGAGAAATAACAAATTTACAGCATGGACAAGATTTTTCTATTTATAGTAACAGTGACCTAGTTTTTGAACCCAGGTGACCCATATTCAAACTCAACCAATTAATAACTGGGACATATGTCCTGACCAAGTTTCTTTACAATCTGAGAGTAAAATTGTGACCACTATAGTGTAAACAAGAAAATTCTATTTTTAGTAACAGTGATCTAGTTTTTGGACCCAGATGACCCATATTCGAACTTGTTTGACAAATCATTAGGACAAAAAGGGGAGATAACACCAGAAATAAGGTGCCCAGAGTTATGTAACTTGTTAGTGTCATGACCTGTGAACTGTTAAGTAAGTGTGTAAACTTTCATGCCAATGCTCTTTGTAGAAATTGAGAAATATCGAACTTGCCGAAAAATGTTAACCATTTATCTCTAATTACAAATTGGGGAGAAAACTCCGAATTAAGATAGCCAGAGTTATGTAACTTGTCAGAGTCATACCCTGTGCACTGTATATTAAGTTTGTAAACTTTCATGCTAATGATCTTTGTAGAAATGGAAAAATATCCAACTTGCCGAAACAGGTTAACCATTTTTCTAAGTACAAAAAGGGGAGATAACACCAGAAATAAGGTACCCAGAGTTATGTAACTTGTCAGGGTCATGACCTGTGAACTGTTAAGTACGTGTGTAAACTTTCATGCCAATGCTCTTTGTAGAAATTCAGAAATATCCAACTTGCCGAAAAATGTTAACCATTTATCTCTAAGTACAAATATGGGAGAAAACCCCGAATTAAGATAGCCAGAGTTATGTAACTTGTTAAGAGTCATACCCTGTGCACTGTATATTAAGTTTGTAAACTTTCATGCTAATGATCTTTGTAGAAATGGAAAAATATCCAACTTGCCGAAACAGGTTAACCATTTTTTTAAGTACAAAAAGGGGAGATAACACCAGAAATAAGGTACCCAGAGTTATGTAACTTGTCAGGGTCATGACCTGTGAACTGTTAAGTAAGTGTGTAAACTTTCATGCCAATGCTCTTTGTAGAAATTCAGAAATATCCAACTTGCCGAAAAATGTTAACCGGATGGACGGACGTACGGACGGATGGACGGAAGGACGGACGGACGGTTCAATCACTAGATGCCGGGGGCATAAAAATCAAAAAGCTAACAGTGCAGATCCTGATCAGAGAGCAAGGATGTGCCAGCATTTCTGGATCTACACTGGTCGCCAATGCCATAAAGGTGTGTATATGGAGGAAAGGGTTGAGAAGGTCTTCCACGTAACTTAGAATGTAATACAGGGTTGCCAGCACCAAGGATGAAAAAAATTCCCTGACTTTCCACTGACCAAATCAGGTTTTTCACTGACCAATAAGTCCAAAGGTAAACGGCCGCCAACACCCCTACTGTTGCCCAATCCACCCATAAGTACATTTTTATTATTTTAACAATATATTATTACATTATTTAACAATTAAAGCATCATTTATATATCAAGTATAAAGTTCAATAGATTTATGTTTAGTGAAACACGAAAATAAGTACTCTTACAAGATTTAACCAATACTTCTAAGATAATTGGCAAATATTATATTCTTATTCTTCATACAGAAACTAAATCAGGGTTGCCAGCACCTTAGAAGAAAAAAATTCCCTGACTTTTCCCTGACTTTTTACTGACCAAATCAGGGTTTTCACTGACCAATATATGAACAAACTTAAACGGCCTCCACCTCCCTTACTGCTGTTCAATCCACGCATAAGTTCATTTATATTATTTTAACAATATGTACTAAATTATTTAGCTATTAAAACATGCTTGATACATTACAAACAACATACCTTTTTACACAAGTAAAACAACCCCCTCAGAATAATCCCCATACATGTTTCCTTCATGTTGTAAAATATTTTTTTTTTACATCACTTAAATACAAAGATGTTTACACCATAAAAGTAATATAAACAATTAAGCCTGTTCAGTGCTTAGATAAAATTTTTAAAAATCCATGTTATTTTTGAAGACCCCTGTCCTAATCCAGCAAATATTTATAGTCTGATCCAAATAAAAATAGTTGTGTTGATGCAGAATGTATGCTTAAATTTTCGAATCAATCTAGTGAAAACTTTAGAAGTTTGTGTCACAAGATTTTTAAACAAGATAGAAATGCGAGTACAAAAAAGGGACATATCTCCATCTTGACCAAAAGAATTGGTAACATAAATTAAAGTGTGTTATCATGAGCAATTAAATTTCAATGTTTGATGAAGAAATGGCAAAGTTATAGTCAATGTTATGTTTTCATTTAAAAATCCAAGTACAAAAAGTGGCCTAACTACATCAAATGTGATCTTGACCTAAAGAATTTGGCATCATTACATGCTTGTAGTCATAACCAATATAATTCAAAAGTTTAAAGAAATATAGAGAAATGTTAAAGCCAACATTGTTTTTGTGTAAAATAGCAAGTATAAGAAGGGGCATAACTCACTCAAATGTGACCCTGACCAAAAGAATTTTGCATCATCACGAGCATGTTATCATAAGCAATGATATCATTTGTAAGTTTCATGAAAAATATTTAGAAATGGAAAAGTTATAATGAAAGAGTCGTTTTCGTGTCAAAATCCAAGTACAAAAAGGGTGTAACTCCATCAAATGTGATACTGACCAAAAGCATTTGGCATCATCACGAGGATGTTGTCATAAGATATACAATTTGAAAGTTTCATGAAGGAATGTTAAGAAATGGCAAAGTTATAGCCAACTTAAAGTTTTTGTGACAGACTGATGAACAACAGACAAAGCCATCAATATCGCTGGACTGGGCCACTTAAAATATATATGTCAGGCAGATGTACACATTATACACCTGGCCTGTACCTAAAGCGTTTAAAGTTTTAAGTTTTTATTCTGAAAACTGTAGCAGTAATTAAATGCAATATTAAAAAAATTTCTGCCATTATACAAAAAACTAGGTTGCTATGAACTGAATGTTGGAACACAGTGTCAGATTTTGTACATTACACATGTTCACATTATGGTGGTCACTTTAGCCAATTATTTTAAAATCCAACCATAGAAGCAAATATAGGGGAAAAACAAAATCATCAGTAAGGCCTTTATATCAGAACTTTCTTAGTTCAGAGGGTTGCTGTGACCTTGATCTTGGAGGGAGGGACATGGGTTTGTGTGTGACACATCCTTGTTATAATTTCTGGAGGCAAAGGAGACAGAGCTTTTCAGTCTTCAAGTAATTTCAATTATAATATTAGAATTTTGTAGTAATACACAATTATAAAGAAAAAGATTCATAACAGAAAAAAATTGTAAATGCATTCTTTGATAACATATAGCAATATTGCTTTTTGGCCCTTCAAAATTATTTTTCCCTGACTTTTCACTGACTTTTCAGGTTTTTTATTTTTCACTGACCAATTTTCGAAATTCCCTGACAATTCCCTGACCTTGAAAAAAAATCAAATTTCCCTGACTTTTCAAGTCCGCTGGCAACCCTGTAAATGAATAAACAACATAGTATAAATATAAAGCAAGAGATTATCACAACTGAAGCTAAAGTATCCATTAGTCACTAATGACTGGAATAATCATCAAATGCAGAGTAAAACAATATACATAAATTGTTAAATGGGCAAGCAAACAACATACCATTTTACACAAGTAAAACAACCCCTCAGACAGAGTGCCCATGCATGTTTCCTTCATGTTGTAAAAAAAATTATACATAACTCAAATACAATGCTGTTTACACCATACAAGTGAAACAAAAACACACAATTTAGCCTGTTCAGTGCTTGGATAAACTTAGAAAAAATGCATGTAGGTTTTGAAGATCCCTGTTCCAATCCAATAAATATATTAAAATAATTAATAGTCTGATCCAAATGAAAAATACGTCATCCACATATACACTAGCTGGGCCTAATGGAAAATAGGTCAGTTGATGCATAATGTATGCTTAAATTTTCAAATTAATCTAGAGAAATTTTTTTAAGTTTTTGTCACAAGATTAAAAAAATCATGCACCTGTCATAAAAATGATGGACTGAGCCACATAAAAAATATGTCAGGCACATCTACACATGATACAAAGTACCTCACTTGATTAAAGTTTCAAGTCAGTATCTTGAAAACTGTAGCAGTAGTTTGTGCCAAATATTTTTTTAAAAATCCTGCCATTATACAAAAAACTAGGTTGCTGTGAACTGAATGTTGGAAAACAGATTTTGTACATGCGATGTTCACATTATGAAAGTCACTTCTGCCAATTATTTTAAAATCCAACCATAGATGAAAATATATGGGCAAATACACAAACTTTCATCAGTAAGGCCTGTATAGCTGAAATTACTAAGTTCAGAGTGTTGCTTTGAGCTGGATCTTAAAGGAAAGAACATGGGTGTTGTATGTAGCACCTTGTTATTATAATTTCTGGAGGCAAGGGTTGCAAAGCCTTTCAGTCTTCAGGCAATTTTTTTTAATATAAGAACTTTTATTATAATACACAATTATAAAAAAAAGGTTCATAACAGAAAATTTGTAAATGCAATCTTTAGTAAAATAGAACAATTTTTTTCTTTCAAATTTATTTTTCCCTGACTTTTCACTGACTTTTCAGGATTTTTGTTTTTCACTGACCAATTTTCAAAATTCCCTGACAATTCCCTGACCTTGAAAAAAAATCAAATTTCCCTGACTTTTCAAGTCCGCTGGCAACCCTGTAATATATTTTATTAGAAGACGGATTTGCAGCACTAAGATCACAGCAGTGACCTCTGTCTCCACCTACTAAGCTAGTGATGTGGTTCTCAGATTTCTGTAAACTAAGATTATGGGATCTTGTTTATTTGGTCGGCCAACTACTGGATCAGGTATGTTTATGAGATGAGCAAAGTGTTCCTATCAATGCAGTTATATCAAGTGCTGAATATGAACACTGCGGCTGACAACAAGCTACAAAACTAGAATATGGTGTTCCGCGGAACACATGTGTCGCCTGCTTGCAAAAGTTGAAACGTGGGCCTATGTTTAATCATATATGCTAAAAAGACATAATTCAAGTTTATTGCAATACTAAACCATGGAACACATGTGTCACCTTCATTGCATTTGAAATGGGCTTAACTAAAAAAAATGGTGAAACCTGAGTTGTCATTCTTCAACAATAGCTATGTACATGCAGATGATATATTCCAAGTATTAAGTGAATAGGACAAGTACTTTAAAAGTTATAGGCAACATTAAGTTTCATGTTAAAGTTGCATTTGAAAGGGGCATAACTAAAAAATTATTGAAACTGGAGTTATCATTCTTGTCGTCACAGAATGCAATGTTCATGCTGATGATATATTCCAAGTATGAAGTGAATAGGACAAGTACTTTAAAAGTTATAGGCAACATTAAGTTTCATGTTAAAGTTGGGGGACTACCGGCACTGCCGACGACAACAACGACGCCAGACAATAGGATCCCTATGTCTCTACCTGCGATAGCAGGTGACACAACAATTACATCAAACACCACCCATGTGATTGAAATGGTACACTCAACATGACCAGCTCAAGTGTGACTTGATTAACTCAGGCTGTGTGCTTTTACTATTATATATGCAAGAGTATTAAGATGTCAACATGCAAGATACAAGGAACAGTGGTAATCTGAGATGAGTGTAATTTTCTCCCTGTAGTGGTCTTACTGATCATAAGTTTAATCTTTACCTCATTATAGTCAGTGTAGTCATATCAAGAGCAACTCTGGTTCCCGATTTCAACTTAGCCTTGTCCAGTTGACGCCTGCATCCCACCACATAACGGGGACCATTTGTAGCCTTCACAATAACTGCAATGCAATTTGTAACATAATATAATTGCTTTATGTACTTATCCATTTCCAGCCAACTATACTTCTGTATTTTTGCGGATGAGATTTAATATGGATATGTCTTTAATAACATAGGCAAACTGAGTTGATCCACATCATCCTGCATATCCAGCAGTCTATTTAGTCAATAAAAGTCTGTAAAAAATACCTATGAACAATCATGAATGAATGGACTTGCTTTAATAGAAAGAAAAGGGAGATCATAACATTTATACAGCACTGAAAGGGTAAAACTCTTCACATATACTAAAAAAGAACACTTACATTTGTCTTCTGTTAGCTGTTTCAACACTTCACCAACAATCTACAGGTGAATAAAGTTAACATTAAACAATCACTTAGATCAACAATCGGCTACAATCATTTGTAGAATATTGGCATATTTAAGCTTATGGACATATATGCATTGTACATTATTCCATCTGACAGTTGATAAATCTTCTGGACATTTCTATGAATACTTGGTAATATACCAATATTTCACAAGTATCAGGGCTTTTCATCTGAAAACTGGGAAGAGGCCCTGGGAAAACAAAATTAATTGAAAGATAGGTTCCACTTTATGAAATTGAATACTAATACCTGGTAGGTATTTTTAACTTGAATCTAATTTATTATGCACTTTATTTTCCAAACTTCAATTTTCAAACACTCCTCCCAGGAGTTTTAACCATTTTTGGACATCTAACCTAGCATTTTGGGAAGAGTTTCTGCCACAATTGGGAAAAAATGCTATATTTTTGGATTGTGAAGAGGCCTTTTATAGGCCTCTGTTATGTAAGGATGAAAAGCCCTGAGTATATACTTAATCTAGTTGTATATCTCAGCAGTGTAGCAATATTTTTTTGCTATGAATATATTAACCAAAGATCAGGACTTTTTTGCTTCTTTAATAGCTGCAGGCATTTACAAGCCCCTTTCCCTAGATTGGAATTTCTTTAAAATCCAATTTTCCCCAAATTTACTTTACCTAATGTTTTTGGTTTTGACAAAATCACACTATTTTTACATACAGGATAAGGACTGCTTCCACCATCAGTAAAAAAAGCCTAGAATGTCCATAATTATTGCCTATTTTCCAGGTGTTTTTTTTAAAGAAGTAAACATCTAAATAATTATTATGCATTCAAACTTATTGAAAACTGAGTAATTTTAACAGCAGTTATATTGTCATCATCAAAAAAGATATTTACCTGTCCAACACTCTGTAGAGCCTTCAGGTCATTTTCAGACTTGTCATACTGTTTTGTCAGATCTTTTAACTGCTCTCGCACTGGAATAGATAAAACTCCTGGTAAGTGCATATAAAAAGAACCTGTAAAAATCATAATTAAATTTTCCTTAAAATTAAAGAACCACAAAGACTCTGTTTTAATTTGCATATCATTAATTTTATTAACTTAGACTTCCAGTGAATTGTGATTCAAAGCTGTACAGTTAACCTTTTCCTCCATAGACACACCTTTATTGTGTGGACAAATAGTGTAGATCCAGATCAGCATTGAAGTTACACTTGAGCTGGATATACACTGGTAGTACATGCGTAAAAATGCATATATATGGAGGAATGGTTAAACACTCATGTTTATTACAGTGTTTTTTTTCTCTTTTGGGGGAAGGGGGTCACAGCCCTTTGGAGGGGGAAAATTGCAAAGCAAACAAAGGAAAGGGGGAATATTTGGAAGATACTTGCAGCCTGTCAAACACAACAAAGGTATTCACTGATCTTTTAATTCAAAGAAAGTCAGTGGTGTACAGTGAAATTTCTTTTTCTGTCTGCAAATTTATCAATTATTCTTGTCACTGTATTGTCCATCAGTGGGGTATCCATTAAACATATCCAGAATTCAGATTTATCATCTTCTTTATCGAACGGTGCTCACAGACCCCGGCAAAGGGGGAATTTTTTATGGATGTGGGGGAAAAATATATACTATTTTGAGGGGGGAATGGGGCCCAATTTCTCCAAATATTTGATATAAAAAAACACTGTTTAACCCTTTTCTCCATATATACAAGTTTTTACACATTGTAATCATTGTAGATCTAGATCAGCAGGATCTACACTGCTCACTTGACAGTCAGAAATAACCTAATTAATCAATAGTGAACAGTGCAGATCCTGATCAGATGGCACAGATGTGCTAGCTGATCTGGATCTACACATTTCACCCACACCATAAAGGCGTACATATGGAGAAAAATGTTAAATAACCAGCAGTTTGACAAGTTTTTTATTTCAAAAAACCATAATCAGCCTTCTGGTTAAGGATGATCCCTGATGCATGTCGTCAGATCGTCTTAGTCACGGGCTGGAACGGGTAGAACCATCGACCTTCCATAAGCTATCCAAATAAAAGAGTCAGGGCTTTGTTCCCTTCGTAAGTAGGTCACATTTATAGGTTCATGCACCTCAGAAAAAAGTCTTTAAAATCATGTAGATTTCAAAAAAATTTATAGGCATGTGCCCCTTCCCCTGGCAGTGAAAAACAATCTGTGAGAACAGGACTACAGTAAACATCACAGTATTTTGAGTGATAAAATTGTGTTAAAGAATTTCATTTTAGAGACAAAAGTGTATTTGTAATTAAGGTAAAAAATGGGTTATCGGGTTGGTATTATCTTCCTGTTTAAAAAACCGATGAAGTAGTGCTCAATCTGGCAATAGCAGGGTGAATCAGCGAAAATACTCATGAATTTGCGTTCTGTTTAGGTATGAGATACCGATCAAATGTAAGTGTCCGTCAGAAATATAAATATACAAACTTTCTTTTAATCGAGCTTCCAGTTCTTTATGCTCTAAAAGCTTCTTTCTGTAGTCGGAAAGAGCTTTTTCCCTCACACTGTCAGTAGCGGTCGTCATTTTCGTTTTGGCCGGTTGTTATCTTTAAAAAGAAGAGTATTTTTGCGACATCAACTGTTTAAAAAAAGTTCACCTAGACTAGGATGTTCATATTTTTCTAACTGCAAAGGCTCTTTGTTGAATTACTGAAATAAATAGAAAGTTTTAAATAAATATGCTATTTAATTTTTGCGACATATATGATTGACAGACACTTTATGGTAGCACTTGAGGTGTACAAATTGGATGTAGGATTTTCCAATATTGAACAGTTAAAATGTGATGACCAGCGACAAGAAGAACACACCTGGATAAATGTTTGGTGAGTCATTTGTTCTAATTTTCTGTTATAGTATCCGTACCCGAGATCCCATCGAAAACCAAAGATAGGTATATATCAGTAAATAATTCAGGTGATAATTTTGTCAAATAAGAGTGTCTAATTAGGGGTATCTCAAGTGAGTCCAGTCTGTAGTGCTTACATCTTACATCTGTTCTAGGGTGGTAAGCAAGTTACATGCTTATGTAACCCCTCTTGATTTGAAACCCAGAGTATTTTCCGCTGCCAGGTGATAAGTAAATTTGTCATCGCCGATGTAGAACTTTGTCAAGAAGATTTTTAAACTGATTTAAATCTTTCCTCCATAGATACACCTTTATTGCATGGGCGAACAGTTTAGATCCAGATCAGCTGGTCCATCCATGCCGTCTGATCAGGATCTTAACTGTTCGCTTTTTGATTAATTAGGCTATTTCTGACCAAAATGCAACCAGGGGTTAAAGTGATCCCCCTGTCCATCTAGATGTCTGTCTGTCATAAATCCAATTTCCAGTGTGTATCTCAGCAACTGCTCTTAGGATTTTAATTAAGCATCAAAAAGTGTTCACCTTATTTAAGTGAGAGTGTATATTATTTTCTTCATTTATAAAGAAAGATAATAGTTTTGCACTGTCGAAAATTAAATGCAAAAGCTCCAAGTGATATGGTGTTACTAGAATGTACATTAAAATTATTGGGGTCGACATTACTTCGGAGGGAATAAACATTAATTAATATTCAGTTTGTCACATGATTATTTTCAATAACAAACATCAATCATGATGGATACCGAAGCGATATAGCGTATTAAAGAAGTGAGAAATATCTGTTTGAAGTCGAGTGGTTTGGTATTTCGTAATGCTTATTTTTCCTTGATGTTTTATTTGTTTTTATTCTGGCGGGATGGCGATTATTTTGTTCTGCTTCGGTTAGACTATGTATGTGTACGCATATGGTAAATCGGCCTCATTTGCATCTATCATGGTGAGGCATCAATTTTTGTACTTGATAACTATATCCGTGTAAAGTATGTTAACAAATGAGATTTCTTAATCCTATTTTGTGTTTCTGTCTGTGGCGTATTAAATTCTGACACTTTTTGCAAAAACTTATTTTTCGTTGACCGTTTTTACATAATTGATGGAAATTCACTTTAAGGTGAAATGTGCATCCAAGAATAATTTAATAGAATCATAGCTTATCCAGGGATTTTAGTTATTACAGCTAAACTGCACAAAAAATGATAACCTCAATTCTGTAAGTAAGACAGCGCCACATTCCAGAATAATTGTCCCCTATATCGAAAGTCAGGGTACATGTAGTACTTAGGGTTTAAAATAAAAATTTATGTGAAATTCTAGTTTCTGGAGCATAACTTTTCAGCTGTTCTGCTTCTTTAAAACTTCATGCCAGATTTAAACAGTATTTCACAGGCACATAGAAGTACCGAAATAGTTCAAGCTTTGATTTTCGTTTAAAAAAAAACCGACAAAGGCAGCCAGGTGGGCATGTCTTTTCACACATGTCTTTAGGGAAAACTTAAAATCTGCTTCATGTAGAATAGTTTCAAAAAAATTTTACAAGAACATTTCTTGGTTGATATCTACCAAATTTTGAAAATTGCTCAAGCCATTTACAAAATGTATGGCTGCTACATGTAGTTGGTATGAGAAAAGATAACTTATGTGTCTAATTGTGGATGTACAGTTATACTTCCTTATATTAAAATGGCAGGTATATACAAGCACAAGTGCACAAGTCTTCACATACCTAAGGAAAAATGCCATTTGGATTGCGCTTCAAAAAGACCCGTCGTTATGACATATCAACAAAGAACGTGTACATGGTTGAAGTTCAGATGCTCGATGGTTCGTTTGTTGAATGTACCCTGACATCCGACAGCACAGGACATGAATGTCTGGATGGGATAGCACAGAAAATTGAGCTTGTTGAGGTAAGCATAATTTATATAGCACTGTGTTAACCTTTCAACCCATTACTCCATATATGTTTTGTTACTTTTGCATGTGCAACCTGTGTATATCTAGATCAGCCTGCTCATCCATGCTGTCTGAAATGGATTTACACTGGCTGCTTCTTGGCCAGAAATAACCAAATTAATCTAAAAAACAGTTTAGATTCTGATCAGAGAGCACAGATTTGCTAGCTGATCTGGATTCACACCATTCGCCCATGTATAGTACATGGAGTAAAGGGTTAAGCACTAACAAGTATGTGAGTGCTGAACATCTCGATATGATAGTTTGAGTCAAAATAAGATCATCATGAATTGTTGTACTCAAGTGACCAGACATGGGGCGAATTACTTTTAAAAGTAATGCATTAAATTAGCATTATTTGCCAAATTTGTGCATTAAATTAAATTAGCATTACTATATTTTGAGAAAGTAATGCATTAAATTAACATTATTTCAAAAAGTAATGCATTAAATTAAGCATTATTTTACAAGTGAACTGACAAAATATAAAAAGTCAACTGTCAGTATATGTACAAAATGGATCATTTCCCAAAAAAATCACCCCAGAGTATAATATACAAAGTATCAGTCTGAAAGTGTGAAGATCTAAAGTGACACCTCGAGAACTTACAACAAAACTATTTTCAGTACATAGAGATTATTACAGGTTTAGCTTTTTTACACACTTTTGTTATCTTTGACTTATTGCTGTTTTCACACATTTAGAGTGTTGTATTGACAAAGGACTACACTGTCAACTTATCTAATTAAATCATTATGTCACCTGCATCTGCATTATATGCTGATTTACTGAAATCTGACATAGCCTCTAATATTTTACAAAGACACTGATTCAGTAAGTATAATTTGGATAAATGGTTAGAAAAATAACTTCATTTGATTGTGAAAGTATGAGTTGTTTGCAATTCTGAATGTTTGATTTAATTTCCATGCTATTTTATTTCAGAACAACATTTTTCGTATTTTGCACTGAACTTCAAATTTCTATCAGTAACATTTTCAGGAATATTTAAGTGTTTAAAACACTTTAAAATAAAATAAAAGTGCTGTATTTGTTGACAGAGCTTTATAGATAACTGGCTATTGATTTGTTTTAAATTTAGCATTTTCTTAAGACAACTAAGCTTAATATCTCATTGCTTAATCATAAAAAATGTTCAAACTTTACAACATTTTGATGAAAAGACTTCACTTATAGTCTGTATCTTGTTTTACTAATAGTAAACACATATCAAAATACTTAACTGTCATATAAATGTTTTTCTCTTGCTATAAATAAGATATGTAATAGACTTATAACATATTAAATATTTCAAGTATAATTGCATTAAAAGGTTACTGTTAATATAAATATTATTTAGTAAAATGAATCAACAAAATCCAGTTAATGCTCAATAATGCTAAGCATTACAGCATTTTGGCATAGGTAATGCATTAAATTAGCATTTAAATAATGCTAAATCTGTTGCATTAATCATTACCTTGCATTACTGACAAAAAGTAATGCATTATTAATGCATTAGCATTAAAATTTAATTCGTCCCATGTCTGCAAGTGACCCTTACTATTCATTTAATTGGTTTAACTTCACTTAAATTAATTTTCAAGAATCAAATATATATTTTGTTCATATATTTGTATTCAGATTGCAACATAGACAGTTATTATTTGTTTTTATAGAATATTGACCACTTTTTCTAAATTCTTCATACTTGGTTTTTATAGAATTTTGACCACTTTGATTATGACCTAAGAAGGGGGAGACATATAGAGTTGCATTTCCCGTATGTCCCCCAAATCTTGTGGCAAATTTTGTCAATTAACACCTCATTGACTATCAGTCAAACTTGCATAGATGATCAAGCGGAATGTGTAGACAATCGTAAAGAAAAGAGAATTTTTTCTGCATCCATTTACCACAGTTATGGCCTTTTGTTAATTTCAGTAATAAAATCTTGTGGAATCAACTCCTTGTTGACTATCAGGTGGATTTCTTTTAAACTTGCACAGATGATCAAGCAGGTGTAGATGATCATAAAGAAACACTTTTTTCTGCAGCCATTTTTACCAGTTATGGGCCTTTGTTCATTTCACTCATTACATTTTCTGGCATCAAGTTCACATTTTCTATAGGGCTTAATTCTTCAAACTTGCACAGATGATTACAAATAATGTGTAGATTGTAGTAAAGGAATATGTCTTTCAACCATTTTCACCAGAGTTATGGTCCTTTTTTATTTTAAATCATTAAATTGTGTGGTACTTTCTCCTCATTTACTAGTCATGATCACCACATGTTGTTAATATCTGATAAACAGTTTTTGTTACAAATGACGTTGCAGCTGTAGGGCACACGTTTCTGAGAATGAAGTCTAGTTCTCAATTCTCCTGCATCAAGATGACCCCAAGATCTAGTGATGTATCTATAATCTATAGCATGTTCGCGGGTTGTTCACCAGGTGCCCATTTAAAAAACGTTGCCTTAAATCCTATTATCACATTGTCTTTGTTTATTCAATGACTTATTTGTAGGGATGACAGTTTCCTGTGTATTATAAATGGATTAAGCTAATCAGGATAAGGTCTGATCAATAGTTGAAATATTCAAATTTTCTTGCAGAATGCAAGAATCCTAATATTAGTTAAATCCGTGCATCTCTCCAGTCAGTAGTTTGATATTCCATGAAAATGATATATCTTTATGGATTTTACTCAGACCTGTGACCATAGTGACAAGTTGAAATGTATATTGATCAATTGAAACTGCCTTAAATGTAAACTTAATGATAGTAATAAAGAACTTTTGATAAATATTAAGTTTATGTTGATCTCCACTCAAACAAATATAATTATATTGCAATAATTACTTAGCAAGTTATGCTCACAATAATATATGATTCTATTACTTCATGTGTAAAATATTATAAAAAGACAAACTTACATGTATTATCATAGCAAACAATTTTATGTAATTGACACATTAATCCCCTATAATAATGTAATATACTCAACATTTCTTTTAGTATAAGCTGGTCCATTCTTAGTTCATAGGGGTGTATTAAAGAAATTTATTAACTATAGACCCTAATTAGACTGCACAGATGGACAGACTCACTGGTGGCAATTATAACATAAACTGTGCTTAGCTCTTAACTCTTTCCCCCATATAATTATATGCCAAATATCACAGGTGTGAACAGTGTAGATCCAGATCAGCCATGTAAAAGACCTGCTGGCAGTGGATCTACACTGGTCGCACATGATAATATAATTTGTATTTGTGGAGTAAATGGTTAAAAGATTTAACTTGCATTCCATTTTACTATTTTGAATACCCCAACAGCTGTTGGTTGTACACATTACATTATGTTTTCTTTCAGAGTTAGGATAATTGGTGAATATCAGATATCCCAAATTGATCAAACCAATGAATGATGATAGCAGCTAAAGAAATTAGGATTAAATAACCTTTTTTGTTCCCTCTATCAGAGACGTAGCTAGTCCTCTATTCATGTGGATTCATTTTTTTGCCAGTGTCACCCTCTCAGATTTTTTAAAGCAATGGCGTAATCTGGTGGAGATTTTATACAAAGAGGGGTTCTCAAGCGGTGTTTAGTATTGAAACCACAAGGATATTTTGATCACTAGTCCAGTACGCATAGTGCTGCTTTTGCTGAATTAAATAAAAATGTGGAAATCAATGCACATGTGGATTCATCAGCGTACTCGCGTATAGAAAGCTACGCTCCTGTCTATGAATAATATAAATATAATCCTCTAATGACAGACTCAACATTCTTTTAACTTCTACATGTAAATGTTTAAGGCCCAATGTGGCTATGAACACCTGTTTTGTCTTCCCTGGCAAGAATTCTATAAGACTGCCTTAATTACATTTATTTTGTTGCTTTTGAAAAGATACATTTACTCAAGAAATTAACTTGTGCAGCCACTTTTTCCTTTTGGTAAATCACCCTTTATTCTAGGTTACAGTTTATATTAACCAGTGAAGATCCTGATCAGCATGAACATCATTCTGTGCACATTCTGACATGGATGTACACAATGTAATACTGGTTGCTTCTTGGATTTTGTAAGATGCCTGACCTGGTTGTCAGTAATAATTTACCACAACAAATAGAAAAATCAATGACATAATAGTTAATGGCTGGATAGTTGATATAACTGGGAATGGAGATGTTTTTGTTGGGAACACCTCCGATTTCCATATGCACAGGAAGTGCTGAAAAACTCCTGCGTGCCTAAAACATGTCTGTGCCTAAAACATGGCTCGAAATATCCCATGTAATTTAAACAGTCACAATTGTGTGCAGTTTGAAAACAGCACCAATGACTCTTCTGATTTGTTATGATTTGTTTGTCATTGGAGTAGTTTCAGTAGTCTAACTGGTGCCATTTTCATGATTTACTCAGAAATGTTATCATTCCAAGTTTCCCAGTCATGATTATTTTGAAATTGAAGTTTCACATTTATATTTATTCCATTAATTTATTTCTCATAAAATTTCTTCACGGAAACATTAAGCTGTTGCGATAATGATAAAACTGTGCTTTGGCACACTTCAGAGATTTCAGTGACAGTTTACTTCATTGTTTAATTAATTTACTCATAGTACCAGTATGTTACATTAAAAACAAAACACAAAACTTTGACATTGTCTAAAGAAAATATAATGTAAAATTTTGATGTAAAAGTGGTGTTTGAAGTCCTGGTGTTTATTTGGTGACATATTTTGCTACAAAATACATTAACAATCAATTAGAGGATAAAGTGCTTGCAAAAAAGTGATTATTATTCAAATTCTTGGAAATTCCTGTAATTAACCCTTTCCTCCATAGACACACCATTTTTGTATGGGCGAACAATTTAGATCCAGATCTGCCGGCACATCCGTTCCATCTGATCAGGATCTAAACTGTTCCCTTTTGGATTCTTTAGTTTTACTTCCGAGCAAAATGTGACCAGTACAAATCCTGATCAGATGGCTCGGAAGCGCTGGCTGATCTGGATCTACACTTGTTGCACATGTGTAAAAATGTGTATATATGGAGAAAATGGTTAAAAGTAATCAGAAAATAAATAATGGTGACATAATATTATAGAGCCTACAATATTGCTGACTTGGTGGATAGGGGATGTAATCCCTTTATTCCATAGGCAAGGCCTTTGTTGCCTGAGTGAACAGTTTAGATCCAGATCAGCTGGCACATCTGTGCCATCAGAATCTAAACTGTTCACTTTTAGATTCAAAGGTTATTTCTGACCAGGTGATCATTGAAGATCCAGATCAGACATCACATATATGCCATCTGATCTGGATCTAAACTGGTGACCCATGTGATACAAGGCTTATATATGAAGTAAAGGGTTTAAAAGAACAATTTAAAAACTTGGAACTGTAAATTTGTGTTTTAGCATTTTTGGTAAATACTATCTAAGTCACGGGGCTCGGATCAGAAAGTCCATGTATAATTGAAATTCGGAGATGATCAATAAATAAATTTCAAATTTTCATATTAGCCTATAAAGTAATGAGATAAGGTGGTTGCTACAGAAATATTTGATGTAGGGTCTTCGCACAGCAAATGTGCCTTTAAAAAATAAACCAGATTGGTGTACATTACATCAAATTAATTTATTTCATTATTTGCAAACCAGTCATAGTACACGCCAGGTGTGTTCATTGAATTTCAAATTGGTTAATTTGTCGTTTATTATGAACATAAAATACTCTGCAACTCAGGTGTATGCTGGATAAAAAGCAAGAGAAAAGGAATGCATTCAGGTATTGGCTGAAATAACAAGAAAGGGCCCTGGAATGTTTAAAAGGCGTTGAACAAAACAGATAAGAAAATATTGCTGACTTGTCACCAGCTTGTGAAAGAAGTATCAGTATCTAGTCTCTCTGTGATTTTTTAAACTTAGCATATATTTAACAAGTCACATAATTCTAAATTGTTTGTTTACCCAAGAAATCCAACGCAGATAAAGTTAACAGTTTGGAATTTTACTTAACAAAACACTGATAAGTCACATTTTCAGCCGTTGTCAAAAAGGGAACAGTAGAAATCCTGATAGACAGCATGGATGTGCCATCTGATCTACACCGTTCATACATGCAACTAAGGCTTCAACGTTTACACGTGTAAACGGTCACATTTCGATTTCGGGCCATAAATGTTTACAGCATCTCGGACCGTTTAAACGAACGGTCACGTGATTATAAAGAAGGAAAACCTATTTAATGAAAATCGACAAAGAAATAACAAGCGAGCAAAATATTTTCAGGCCTAGGTCCTTAAAATTTATTTAAGTGCATGTTTTTTGACCGATTTGGAATTTCTCAGTTTCCTGCGGAACTTTAGTAATCCGCTAAGTTAGCTTCATGTATTTGTACATGGACCCCTTACATGGCAGTATAAAGGACTTGCAATGCTATTTACAACTTACAAGGTTCTGTGACACTTAAAAATTGCTTGTAAGTCTGTGTGATATAAACAACGTTTAAACGGGATCTTTTCGTTTTTCACGTTTACAAAAATAGGTAAGCGTTGGAGCAACAAAAACCATGAAGTACCTTAGGGTTAAGACATTATACTGCACGCTACAGTAAAAGTGGGGACATAATTATAATATGGTTGTAATTGCTTTTCTTGTGGAAATGATTGTGTAGCATTAAGCCACCACAAAGGTGGTACATCAACATGTAAAATTGTATAAAGTTATCCTAATATGGCTTCAGATTTAATCTATCCACCTTATACAGGTTGTTATGTATTGTTTGAGTAGTTCAGTGCAGGCTGAAATGAATCTACACTGGTTGCACAACAGATTAAATCTGTATCATGGTATAAAGGAATAAATGGAATAACCAACATTTACAATAAGACCTCACAGACTTGGTTTTCGAGGTTAATTTGAATAAAAAGGTCAAAATTCTATCTCTTTGTTTGATTTCCAAAGGATGCCCATATAGATAAGTGGTAATAAATCAGGGGATTTCACTTTAAGGTCATCTTGTTTCTATCTCTGATCACCCCATGTGCTGTGCGTCACCACAAATATTTACTTTAACATTGTAAACATTTCGAGTACATGCCAATTTGAACCTTTTACATTTTCATTTTACATTTTTTGTCTGTTTTCTTTTAATACTTAATGTCTTAACCACAGATTGTGATAAAAAAATAACCCACCATGCTACATTATGTTACAATGCTGAAAGCATGAATGAATTTGAATGGATGATGAGATCAGTTTCATTTGAATTTTGTCTCTTGTTGTGATAGTCCAAATGTTTGATATCTTATTGACAAATTTACGAAGTGTATGATTCAACAGGAAGTTTTTGGTCTTTTTTGTTAGAAAAATTTTGTTAAAAATCAGTATGATATCAATTCTTTCAATATTTTGACAGATTAGAAGTAAATATGAATCACATCTTGGCCAAATATTTTCAGTAGGGCACTAAGTATTATAAGAATAGATACTTGATTTTCTTTCAGTGCTTCTCAGGAAATTATTTTTGAATTTCTTGATTTAAAGTAGAATAATAAGACTAAAATTGAGTGCCAAAGTCAACATTTGAAAAAAATTATTCAAAGTATAATAATAATAATAATAATAATAATAATAATAATAATAATAATAATAATAAATTTTTAAATTTACCACAGTATCTAGCAGTTTTGTATTGTATTCAATACAGTTATTAATTAACTCTTAGCTGGATAGATACACTTCTATTGCCTGCCGTCTGATCAGGATCTTCACTGTTTGCTTTTAGATTTATGAGTTATTTCTGATAAAGAGGCCTCACCTCTGATTCAAGTGAGGAAGCAGTCAGTCGCTTGCGGAGAAATTGGTTAGTACTGGTTAGAGACCCAGGAACACCGGTTAGGTGGACTGACCGCCGGGATATAACCAGAAAGGTGTTGAAACCAGGCGTTAAACCCCAAACAAACAAACAAACAAACAATCTGATAAAGAGGCAGCCAGTATAGATCCAGATAAAATGTTACAAATTTGCCGGCTGATCGTACTAGTAATAAAACGGGTATATAATGAGTAAAGATGGCACTCGGTAATGGTGCTCGTTAATAAACATTACCCTACCCCAGTCACATAATGCATCCAAATACTCAAAAGCATAAGGATTTTAAAAATTAAATAAATATTTTATATTATCTTGGTAATTTTTCATTTGTTATATACTGGTTATTGCTTCACACTAATTTCATTCGTACATTTCAGGTGCAGTATTTCGGATTGCGATATGTCACGAAGAAGTTACAGTTCCGCTGGGTTGACCTGACAAAGCCACTGAAGAAACAGCTGGAAAAATATGCGCAGACATCGCACGCCTCCAGATCCCCACGATTATACTTTGGAGTGATTTTCTACATTGCAAGTGCACATAAAATTGTTGATGATGTTGCAAGGTAAAGTGTTTAGGAATACTGTAAAATTTCTTTTAATTGCCCCTCCCCTAACAATTACCCCCATGTTATTTTTTAGTGAAAAAAATCAGTAAATCCATATTTAATAATTTATAAGCCAATATGCTTCATATTCTAATAAGTGCCCTCCTTCCACCCGCCACCCTTTTAGAAAAAAAAGCTGCCGTGGGGCGTTTAAAAGGAATTTTAAAAGGAGTTTTATGCTACTTCAAATGTTTCTCTCAAAGGGATTCTCAGATTGCTTCTAAAATGTTTAGGGGAAATTACACAAATGGGTTTATTTCTGTATCTAATGGACTTCCTGATATTAAACAAATTGTTTTAAAGTTCTGATAATCAACTACATAGTATTGCGTTTTAGGATGACATGCAAATAACAGTAACATTTGTAAAAACATTAATTTCAATGTGTTTTGTTTCAAAAAAGGAATGTTAAATGCATTCCATAAATAACTCCTGGATAGACATTAATATTAAACTATATAATGAGTGCTGTTTGACCTCCCATTATAGTCTTTCTGTGATTCTTTATTGTCATAATGCACAGTTACTCTTTCTAACTGGCAACTACTCATACATTTGTGCAAAATATAAAAATAACTTCGAAAGAATTTTTTTTTCATTCTATTGAATTTAAGTAAGTTTAATGTAACATACAAATTCGGTGTTGAATGCTACACCTTAGCAAATTTTCCCAGAACATCAATATTTCTTAGTAGCCAAAATGCAGAAATGACACAGCAATATAGGGTGACTTTCCAGCTAGAAACATTGCAATAAAGGGTGACTTTCCAGACAGCAAACTGGCTTTTAACAGAAAAAATCTTGTATGACTTGCTTATTTAAACCCTTTCCTCCATATATACAACTTCATGGTGTGGGCAAATGGTGTAGAACCAGATCAGCTGGCACATCATTCTGTGCCGTTTGATCAGGATCTGCACTGGTCACTTTTTGATTGCTTAGGTAATTTCTGACCAAAAAGCGAACAGTGCAGATCCATTATCCTGATCAGTTGGCATGTATGTTCCAGCTGATCTGGATCTACACAGTTTGCACATGTGATTAGATTTGATGTTTGGAAGAAAGGGTTTAACATACTTTGTTTGTTACATAATTATTCCTGCTTTAATGACAAATGATTCCTTACAGGTACCAGTATTACCTGCAGCTGAAGAATGACATCGTGGATGGTCGTCTCCCCTTGACAGTAGATCAAGTCATCCGGCTGGCCGCTTACAGCTTACAAGGTCACATTAACCTGCTATACTTTATTATATTCCAATACCAAATTTCCAAGATAAGATGTTACAGACAATCAGCCTGTTTCTGATATCATCTTGTAGTTGTCTAGTCAATGCATGAAGGATTATTTTGCTCTGAGCAGTGACTCCTCCTTTTAGAATTAAGTGAGCCACAGAATGAAAAACTGTCTACATGCAGTTTTCTAATTGCTTAAATTGATCGAAGTGCATATTTCAGTAAAGAGATTTAGAGAAATTTAATGTAAAAAGGAATGCTTATTTGTAAGACGTGGTTGTTTGAAACCTTTCAGTGGAGTTCAATGATTATGACAGTGAGAGGCCAGCATCTGACTATTTCACAGACAATCTGGTCTTCCCCAAGGTAAGTAACTCCTGCTCATATCATACAGCTAGAAATATGTGTAGTGATTGACACATTGCTGTGGTCTTCCCATAAAAATTACAAATTTACACTGTTACGAATTAGCCAGTCTCTGATAAAATGACTACTAGGCTGCACAACATCCACTACACTATGTGTATTCCATTATTTATGTATTTAATTTGATGTACTATTGCTGGAAGAAAGCTATCGGCGCAGTACCTCTTTAAGAAAATCGTTTAGATTTTAGGGGGATAGTGCAATATACAGAGGACTGTCAAACCCCAGGGAAGTTTACACTTACCTAATGTGATCACATCTAATACACCAAATAGGGTCATCTAGGTTCCAGAATAACAGCGTATCTTGTACGATGTTTTAGAACTCAACAAAGGATGACAACATTGTACAAGAGCTGATGAATGAAGTGTTAGCCATGTATGTGGGCTTACAAGGTATACATGCAGTCAAAGCTGAAATTCAGTACATGAAAGAAATACAAATGATGGATGGATATGGGATGGAATATTATGTAGCAAAGGTATTGTATTGCATTATAAAAATTATATTGGTCCCTAAAATCTTTTAATTACATATCTAAACCATGTCAAGTGATATACCACTAGTCTATATCATAGGAAACTAATATTTGTTAAAGAAGCAAGTTCACACAGTAGCAGATGATTAATTTGTGAGTATGATGCATACACAGTTGAAAAGTAAAGTAGTGTTTTTTTTAAACCCTTTAAGTTTATACAAAACAATGTATATATATACAGGTTTTATTGCTTGTGCAAATAGTGTAGATGTGCCAGCTGATCTGGATGTACAATGGTCACTTCTTTGTTCGAAATAACCAAATAAATCTAAAAGCAAACAGTGTAGATTTTGATCAGAAAGCATGGATATGCTGGCTGATCTGGACCAGCCCTGTTCACCTGTGCCATTAAAGTTGTATAAATATGGAGTACAAGGTTAAGCATAAGAATAACGGTATTACATGAGAACTGGTAAACTGTTTGCTTTGAAATGTCTAGCACTTTTATACAGTTATAGATGTGACCTACTTTTACATCAGATTCTTTATCATTTAATGTATTTTCTGACCAATCCACATAGTGTAGATTGAGGTCAAACTGCACATATGTGTAGACTGATCTGGATCTACACTTATCACACATGAGATATCAGCCATATCCCATGGACTAAAGAAATAAAATGAAATCATCATCTTTATAAAAATCTGATCACCTTTCAGGATGAGCGAGGCAAGGATCTTTATTTAGGGACTTCATATGTTGGAATCTTTGCTCGATATCTCGACGGTCAGCCACCTATTTTCTTCAAGTAAGTTATCTTAACCCTTTCCTCCACATATACACCTTTATACGCATGTGCAACCAGTGTAGATCCAGATAAGCCGGCACATCCATGCTTTCTGATCGGGATCTGCACTGGTCACATTTTGGTCAGAAATAACCTAATGGATCAAAAAGCCAACAGTTTAGATCCTGATCAGTGCCGGCTGATCTGGATCTAAACTGTTCGCCCACGCAATAATGTTGTGTCTATGGAGGAAAGGGTTAAATAAATACTGTTTTTTTCATTGACAAACTAGTCATGTTTATGGCAATTAACTTTTAGAGCTACCAGTGTTAAGTTTTAGTAATTAGTCTGATCATTTAGAAAATTTTATCTTTGGAAGGCAATTATGCCTTTTAAGTGCTAGACACACAGGTTATATTACATTTATATTACCAGTCAAGACCCAGATCAGCCTGTATATCTTATAAGGGTCTTGTAAACTGTAAATTCAATTTGATTGGCACAGATTTAATTTTCATGTATTTTGCAGTCGGTGGATAATGTTCTTATTTAAATCCTCAACAAAAATTAAAAAATTATAAAAAAAAATGAATGAATTTATAAATTTACCATTTGAAGCTTCTGCAGGAAAGTTTTACACTGCAAAGTTAAATGGTATCATATTGTACGTTGTTGCTTTAGCAAGATGTGATTTCCTAAATGTTGCATTTCAGGTGGACAGATGTTGTCAAACTTCAGCAGAGCAAGAAAACATTCGAGATTGGATTGGCAAAAAGTTCTGTCCAGTATACAATGGTATGTTTTATTGAGTAAAGAGTTGTGGAAGAACAGTGGTCTAGGGGAAGAGTGTCGGACTCCAGATCCGGAGACTGCGGGTTTGAAACCCACCAGGGATGAGATTCATCTGTGTTTTCCCTAATCCACATTTGGCGCAAGTACTGGTTGGAACCTAGGAAGCAGTGATCAAGCGTGATTAATATACCCTAAAATGGAATAACTTGTTTCACAATTATGTAAAATAAATAAGTTTAAACTAAGTAAAGAGTGAGGTGCAGTTTGCAATTATGTCCTTTTTAATTTCGTAGAAAAGTATACGACAAAAATATTAGTTGGGTTTGAGGCTTGATTACTCTCTGATTAACTCTTTACTCCATATATACGCATTTTTACGCATGTGCGACCAGTGTAGATACAGATCAGCCGGGATCTGCACTGGTCACATGGATGTGCCGGCTGATCTGGATCTACACTGTTCGCCCTCGCAATAAAGGTGTGTCTATGGAGGAAAGGGTTAACTCTTTACTCCATGGATTCTACTTATATCCCTTGTGCCACCAGTGTAGATACAGATCAGGCTGATTTTGGTCTACACTGACCACACTTCAGTTACAGATATAAGCCACACCCATGGAGTCCAAATTAAATTTTGTAAGTTCATGTTAAACTTTTCCTCTGTATATATGCCTTTATGGAGTGGGTGAACATGGATAATCCAGATCAGCCAGCACATCTGTGACAGCTGATCTGGGTATTCACTGGTCACACATGCATTAATCCTTTCCTCCATAGATACACCTTTATTGCATGGGTGAACAGTTTAGATCTAGATCAGCCGGCACATCCACGCCATCTGTTCAGGATAAAAACTGTTCCCTTTTTGATTTGTTAGGTTCTTTCTCACCAAAATGCAACCAGTGCAGATCCTGATCAGACGGCAGGGATGTGCTGGCTGATCTGAATCTAATCTGGTCGCACATGCGTAAAAATGTGTATATATGGAGGAAAGGATTAAAATGTGTATATACAATGTATGGAGTTAAGAGTTGTTGTTTGATTATATTTTCACAGGAGGATTCTGATACTGCCAAATACCTAAAGAGAATGTGTCTTCTGCAACAAAAATTCTACAAGTCCACTAAACTCATGCTCAGGTATGTTTGTGTTGAATATGTGCTCATGTTAGGATCAAATTGTTTAATTCTTAAGCATATAGTCTAAAACAAAAGGTTAGAAATGTTAGAGTTGCAGCCTTCATTTCAGCAATTCAAGATTTCAAGAACTGTGTAGAAATAATAAAATACTTCCATCAACTGTATTGTTTTCTGTTTGGTTCTCACATTCTTGTTAATGCTGGCCCCACATACAAACCCTGCAATTCCCAACTGACAAAAAATCTATAAATGCACACAAAAATCAATTACACACACAAAATATTGATTATCTGCAATTTTGTCAAGTGCACAACATTCTGTACGAACCAGTTTCAGAGATGATTCCTATAACAAATTTTATCCCATACTTGTGTAGAATTCAACACCACACTGAAATTTCTCACTTAAAATGTTAATCTTTTTAAAATTTTCATCAAAATTAGTCTGAACATACAGAAGTTGGCTGAAGTATTCATTCATAGCAGTCATTTGACAAAGTGTTGTAGGGAATACTGTAATAAAAGTCCCCTTATCAGTTTTGCAGCATACTTTGGAATTAGAATCAATGCTTATGTGCAAGAACAAATGATATTGCCCGTACTGGGGAGTGAACCCGTATTGTACGGTGACAGCGCCTAGCCATGCAATTCTGATCACTCTACCAATTGATCCAGTTGGGGCAACCCCCAAAAAAGATTGATTGGATAACACTGTTAAAAGTTTTCATTACTGCATGACATTGGTAATGGATATTTTACTGAAAACACCTACTTTACTGGGAGACTTTCTTTGGGTGCCACATTGCACAAATACCGCTACAAGCTACATTATTATAATGATGAAACTTCTCAAGCTTGTTAAATTACATGTAGTTTTTGGCTTTAAAAGCTTCAAAAAAGTCATGAAGTCTGTGAATGCTGAAATAAAGAGCTGTTGTTTTAGTTTTATTTTCATGTATGGTCCTTTGTTGATACTTTGAAACCCAAATTTCTGATTTTGCATGGTGTGCTGAGTATATGTTCAGTTTGATTAACATTTAAAACAAACAACAGAGATGACCTGATTTCTAGATATTTCAGCACTGGGTTGCAACCTTGTACATGTATATCAGTGGCATAGCTACTGTAAGGCCCTGTAGGCCCGGGCCTACAAGTTGGACAAGAAAATTACATTTTCGAAAGTCCCAAAAATACAATAAAAACAGGAGGGGGATGGTAGCCGTTTCAACACGAATTTTTCTATTTTTAATCTCTGCCTGTTTCTGGCTTCTCTGGGGCGAAGCCTCCCAGACCCCATTGCTAACCGAATCTTGGAACAAATTGTATGGGCCTACAACTTGAAAAAAGCTGGCTATGCCGCTGTATATGCATGGACATGACAACAGCCATCTATATTTTCACTAGTTTTACAGTGATTTTCTTGAAAACAAGTTGTTGCTATCATCGAACATATGAACATGGCAATGTTGCTGAAATATTGAATGAGGTTGATCACCAACTTTTATCAAATGTTAATTGTTTTCAAATGTAAAACTAGTTCTACACATGTCAGATTACTAGCCAAATTATAACACCACAATTAGAAGTCTGTTATTTTTGTTGTAGAAAGGAAAAAAACTATTGTTAAAAAGTTTAAATTGAATTTTACATATTTTGATGCATTTTATGTGCTTGACGTTGACAAAAATGTGAAAAATGTTACAAACAGTGCGCTTAGAGCTTAAAGACTGCTAAATCTAGACATAGTTACATGTACAGTATTAGTCTATCAACTATTCTGTCAGTCAATTCCTTCAAACCATCTTTGGATTCCCAGGTTTACTCCTTGGGATATTAACACATTACCCAATGTGTCAACAGTCTTCATCATATCTGTGCCGTTTGATCAGGATCTTCACTTTTCTCATTTTCATGCTATAGATTATTTCTGAACAGTGTACACCCTGACCAGACATTCTGTGTGAGATATGTAAACCATGACTTATTGCTGCCCTATTTTTATAATCAATGGACTTCAAACAAACTTTCGTGTGAATCTCGAGGTGACATTGTATATTCATAAATATTTTGAGGTGTGAATCTCTTAGTGTTTTTAATAAGCATTTAAACAGCTTAATTGTAGTCATTGATAAAAAAGGCTAGCAATAAGACATTTCATCTGTAGCATAAATTATGGTTTTGTATTATAATTACGTTATGATTAATCAATTTGGTGGGCATTTGTGGCCCAACCAATTGCTATATTTTTATATCTTAGAGGCAGTAAATTATTTTTTATCCTATATTTGTAAAGCAAGTTCAATTTATTGAGCAAACATCTGACACAAATTACTGTAATTACCTCCCTTTATTTGCTGCATCACCTGTCAGTAATTAAATTATACAATCTGCTGTGTAAATAGGTTAATTGTTATATGAGTTGTCACAATCTTTCAATGTCATCCACTTTACATTGTAATGGTAGGTAGTGACATCTGGAGTATTTTGTTCTGTGATCCCTGAGGTGATAAATACACTTTAGCTTCTAACAACAAGTGAATGAAAAATGTGTGAAAAGTACATCAAATTAGAAAACCAGGGACAATTTTTTGCCTTAATCCCCTTGGTTCATGATACCTTGACTGTGTTAACTTCCTTGAACAAGATGCAATTGTATTAGTAATTGAAGCAATATATGTCTAATTGATCGCACAGTGTTAAAATTACATTCAAATTTGTAGTTTTATATACACACACCTTTGTTCCCTTTCTGTTTGAAACTTAGATTTTTCAGTTTTCCATACATACTTTTTTACCATTAGTTAACCCTTTCCATGATATATATGCATTTTTACGCGTGTGCGACCAGTGTAGATCCAGATCAACCGGCACATCCATGCTTTCTGATCGGGATCTGCACTGGTCACATTTTGGTCAGAAATAACCTAATGAATCAAAAAGCGAACAGTTTAGATCCTGATCAGACAGCACAGATGTGCAGGCTGATCTGGATCTGAACTGTTTTCCCTAGCAATAAAGGTGTATCTATATAGGAAAGGGTTAAATTAGATAAAGGCTTTTACAAATATGAATGTAGAAGGATGAGGGTTTTGAGCTGTTTTAGTTGTTGCGGTGAAGTTATGCTTCGTTGCCTGGTATGTTTGTCATTATGTCCTGCATGTGTGTTTTCAGCGCCAGTTTGATTGATCTGACAGATTTTGCTGAGCCTGATGTTCTGCAGTAAGCTGTTAACTTTGCTTATGTTCAAACCCCAGTACTCTAAGACTTCAATAAGCCTGGTACTGCATGGAATAAAGCTTCTGTCCCAAGCTTTGGGTAGTGTGCAAAACAGTTGTAATTGCCTTCTTTATTTATATACAGTTACAACTGTTTGGCACTCAACCTGCAATATGCAATCCATGTAAATCCAGATCAGCATGCACATCAGTGCAGTCTAATCAGAATCTGTTCTGTTCTCCTTTAGATTTATTGAGTTATTGCTGACCAAGAAGCTAACAGTATAGATCCTGATCAGTTGTAATGGATTTGCAAGCTGATCTGGATCTACACTGATTGCACACAGAATGTTTGCCATATTCCATGGAGTAAAAGGTGAAAGTTGTTGCTTTCATAATTGTATTTGTTTGAAAATATAATAAATTTAAGTTTATTTGTAATAAAAGAATTTCAAAACTTTTTTTAGAAATGTAAAACGATTAATTAATAAAACTCTACCATTCATATTCAGTGTACTACAAAGTTATTCTAATGATTGATTTTGTTATTTTGTTAGCAAGATATGAACATGATGGTTTGTAAAATTGTTTACTGATTTAATTCACTTTAAGTGGTGAACAAAGAGGAATGTTTAATTATTAAATAAAAAAGATGTTCCCAGTAAATATTTTATCATTTAAATGACACATTTTTATTGAAAATGTTTTAATACATTTAATTATACAGCTTAGTACAATGTATACTGAAGACTAAATGTAATTAAACACTGATTGTGATGATAACATTCCATCATGTCTTATCAGTAAAGTACTGGAAGTTATTAGTAATCATCACATTGTGTCTGTGCATCCTAATTGTCAATATTGATAATGAATGATAATGACCTTCTTCCACTTGCTTAAATGTTGCTAATTGAATTTTAATTATTGACTATTTCTATGTAAATACAGGCCTTACTTATGGCACTTTTATTTCAATATTTGTCATTGGAACTGTTGGTTGTTGCTTTAAAGCTGTGGCTATAGTTATGCATTAGAGGAAAAAATAGGAGAAATCTTACCTTATGTGCAAAATAAGAAATTCATAATTAATTACCAATGTATCGGTTGTGTTTTTTTAGGGACTTACAACAGAGTGGGATGCCACACTCCGATGTTTCTGTGGATCAGCTGGTAGGTGTCTGGCAGAACATTCACTTATATACTCAGAAAAAACAGAAACCTGACACTTAACACTTTGAATATTATGAGATATGTACATGTATTATATGATACAAAAAATTATATTTTCACACCCTTCTATAAAAAGTAACTGCTTAAACACTTCTATCATGCACCAGAAATATCAATATGCATGTATATGTAATAGATTCAAAACACATTCAGTTTTTATTGCCAACCACTATTTACATTGCTCATAAATCTGATTCTGGGCAGATAGTGTCAGGTTTCCTTTTTTGTTGAGCATAGAAATCATTTGGTAATTTTTCTAAAATGTTTAATAGAACCTCATTTCAAACTTAAATTTATTGTACAACATTTCCTAGTTTCCTGTGTAAACTTTGTAGGCATTTGAAGATAAAAATATACAAATCTGCCTGCCATTGAATTATCAAGTTAATGTGGTTAATAAATCTAATTCAAGCAAATATGTTTTAAATGAATAAACATATAGTATTATAAGTTTATGAAGATTTAATATTATTTTCCTTCCCTTACAGGCCGAGTCCCAGACATCATTGTCGTCTTTGAAGTATGGAGATAATAAATATGAACCAGGTAAGATTTATTGTCACTATTATTTTATAGAGATGTGTAAAGTATACACAATGTGTATGTGTAACAGATAAACATATTTTTAAGATTGTATTAAACAAAAATATGTATTCAATATTTTGTATACGAAAATTAAGAGAAAGCAGTTTGCTTGGTAGTAAAGATCATTAAAAAATATATATCCAGATTATAAGTCCTCAAAAATTCATCACTGTAACTGGTTTTCAGACCTGTTGAAAGAAAATCCTGCTCTTTTGTACAAACCAGTAAAATTATTAAGTGCTTTGATAAGGCCTTCCATGTCTTTAACCCTTTCCTGGATATATACGCATTTTTACGCATGTGCGACCAGTGTAGATCCAGATCAGCCGGCATATCCGTGCCGTCTGATCAGGATCTGCACTGGTCGCATTTTGGTCAGAAATAACCTAATGAATCAAAAAGCATACAGTTTAGATCCTGATCAGACGGCACGGATGTGCCGGCTGATCTGGATCTAAACTGTTCGCCCTAGCAATAAAGGTGTATCTGTACAGGAAAGGGTTAAAAGAAATAAACCTGTTATAAGCAGCTACTTGAGGTAAAGTGGAGTAAGGGTCAATAAGTTAACTGCTAACTTGGGTTTGATTTATTTGGTATAGTTGATTTTTGTTATATAGAGAAAATGTTACAAGTTGTATCACATATTTTTCTGTAGATTCAAGGTCTGCATCAGTGAAATCGGATGATTACTACAACCGATCTCAGCAGAACCTCAGTGTCTCTGCGCAGGATCTCAGTGCCGCTCACTACCCTACTGACCCTAACCAGGTCAGAAGACCATCCAATGCATCGTCAAACTATACCCCTGAATACCATCATCATCAACAACAGCAGCAGCAGCAGCAGGTAGCAGTTCATGGATCACCTGATCTCTCTGCAGACCCTCATTATGAAAGCCGCCGTGCTGCACTTCCTGAATACAGACGAGCACCGGACTATGCCACTGTCATGAAAATGAAACAGTCTCAGATGAATCAAGCACAGCAACAACATGTGCATTCTCATTCCCATCATCATCATATGCATCATAGCAACCAACAGGTCCATCACCATAGCAACCAGAATATTCACTATGGCAACCAGTCTGTTCATCACCATAGCAACCAGCAGATTCATCACCATAGCAACCAACAAATTCATCACCTTAGTAATCAGCATATACATCACAGCAGTCAACAAATTCATGACATTAATCAGAACATCGCAAATACACACATCTATGCACAGTCGGAGGAGGGTTTGGCTTACAGCCAACCAGAAATCGGCAGTCCACATGGACATGTTTCATTTCATCCAGATGGGCATTATCAAATGGGAAGTCCTGTGCGAAATTATAGCCATTCAGTATCACTGTACCACCATACACACACATACCAGGATCAAAATACAGGGAGTTACATGCAGTATCGTGTAAATGACCGACCTACAACGAATCTTGTGTTACAACCCACATACAGTTCCCCAGAACTTAATACACAAGGACTGCCACAGCAGTATAATCCCAGTGATTTCCTCAATGTTGATCAAACCTATGTTTATCAATATAAACCGCCGCCACCCTACCCCCGTGCTAGTAATTCCACACCGGACTTGGCAGCACAGACTAACTACAGAAGTGCAAGTGACAGCCCTGATTTAGTTTCCAGGAGAACTTTGGGGGATTCTGCAGTTAGCAGTGGTTCTAATTTAGATTTAAGTGTGGATAACTTAACAGACACCATTCCTGAGGTTGTGCAAATTTCAGAAAACACAATAGAAACAGAAACTGGTATTGCTGAAGTACAGCAAGTTTCAACAGAAATTGACGATGCATCAAGTGATCATTCTAATTCTACTTTTCATATTAGGGAGACCGATAGTGAAACAGAAGAAACTTTTGTGAGAGCTATTCCTCAAAGACAGAGTAGCAAATCAAAAATAACTGTTCGCTTTGTAGCGCCAAATAAGGCCCCTCCTCCTTCAACATCGAAGGAGGTGGCCACAAAGCGTGAAAGTTTTCGACGTATGATGATTGCCAGATCTGGATCTTTTACTCCTGGAGTGCTAAGACAAAACTCTCAAAGGATTAGTCATGTTAATAGAAGCTTGAGAGCTAAAGAGAAAAACAGCATAGAAGAGCATATTCTAGAAAACAACAAAAGTGTGTCAAAATCACCCCAAATTGAACCAAAAGAACCCAAAGATCCAATTAAAGAAAATGTTAAAAATGTTCTGAACAAAGTGACACAAAATAGTGCCTTGTCAACAGAGATTGAATCTCAGAGTTCATCGGGAAGAGAAGTGATGCGAAGTCAAAGTGATGCAAATAAAACAAACAATAAGGTTCAAGTGATACATGAAAAGTCAGTTTCAGTGGACAGTAGTGCGGAAAGGAAACAGTTACTGGAAAAACTGAAGTATAGCGAGCCGGAGGTACCGTCTACTATCAGTGAGAATGAGAGACTGGCTGGTTCCAGGGAAAGACTCGTAGACTATGAGGATTCAGAATCTGATCAGGTGTGTACTCAGTCTTCCAAAATATAACTGTGAAAAGGGTTGAGTTACAGTTATTATACAGTAAGTGTTACATTTATGCATATTTTGAATCAGATGACTTACGATATTTATCCAAATTTGAAATCTGCCCCCCCCCCCCCCATTGCAATAAAACTTGTATGTATGTAGTAAAATGTTAAAATCCATTGTAAAATGTTGCAGACAACTAAGTTCATGTCATTCCTTGCAGGAGGAAGCTCCACAGTCACCTATTGGTCCCCTAAAGCTGGCAGCGATGAACGGTCTAACCATGTCAAGGCCTATGGTGCTCGCTCTGATGAATGATGAGACCAGAGCTCCAAAAGATGAAAGGGTAAACAATTCTTTACAGTTCTACTGAAATTTTAATTGAAGTAATTGTAAAAATAGCAAACAGTATAAACTGGATCAGACTGACAAGAAACAAGTCATAATTTCATCCAATCAGATGCTTCATTTGAGACTGGTCTCTTGATTTAGTTTTATGATCTTAGGCCTTGATAGATCTGGGTCTACCCTGGTCACAATAGTGACTAATTCTGTGCTTAGCACAGAATGGGTTAAATTATTTCTTTGCTTCATTTGAAGTTTTGTTACACTGAGTATCAATATATGAATGATAAACTTGTCATGTGACAACTTACAGTCATCAGATTCCATGATTATTGCAGCTGCTTATTTTACTTGTAAATGAACTGTTTTACCTTATATAACACAGAGAAAGGTGTTAGAGAAGAAACTATCAGAAAACCTTGTGTTCAAAGAATTCGAGGAGACTCCAAAGAGAATTGTTGAGTATGACTGTAACGTCTCTAAGCTACCAGAGAACCTGCTGAGAAACCGGTTCCGTGATGTGCTTCCATATGATGGAACCAGGGTAAAACTGAACCCAAGGAAAGATAACTCCTCTGGATATATCAATGCCTCACACATAAAGGTTAGTTGGAATCGAAATATTATAGATGCATGCATCATTTATTAGCCCGTCACTATATGCATACATCCTTTATCCCATGAGCCACCAGTGTAGATCCAGATTAGCTGCACATCCATTCAATCTGATGGGGATCTACAATTTGCTTTGGGATCATAAGCAACATTGTTTATCTAAAAGCAAACAGTGTACATCTTGATTATTTATTTATTTGCACAGATATACAGGCATATCTGGATCAAGTTGCAAAAACTTACCCTTCTTCTCACAACTTAGGCTTTAACTAAATTTAGTTTTTGGAGATTAAACTCATAGTGATGCCTTTGATCATGAATATAGTGTTTGTTCTCTAATGATATAACACAATAATTTGCATTGATATCATGTTTAAGATATTACATATAATTAACTCACTTGAAACCCATAAAATGATTCTTTCAAATTTTGAATGCAAATTAATTATTAACAAAAGTAGCTCTTTATTCTTACTCTAGTTTTCTTAATTGATACTGTTTTGTACGGTGTTTGAACTATCTGGGAATAACAAGTTGTCTACATGTTAATGTAACATTTAATTTTTCAGTTGACAGTCGGGCACAGACTATGGTGGTATATAGCTACCCAGGCCCCTATGGATAACACTCCCATAGATTTCTGGCAGATGGTCTGGGAACAGGAAGTGGAAGTGATAGCCATGCTCACAGCTTTAATGGTATGTTTTATTTTAACAAATATGGATCCCATGGTGTAATTAGATAAGCATAAAGTATTATAATTCAGGCAAATAGAGGCAGATTTAATGGGTACACTTGTAAACATCATCATGTTTGTTATTATATGTCGCATAATGTGGTAATTTTGTAGAATTTACATGTAAAAATCATGTGAAATCCACTATAGAAAAATCAAAATTAAGTCTATTTTTAATACATGTAATGAAGTTTATTAAAGAGAAAGTTGTGAAAACTGTAAAGATATCTGTTTATGTGTGTTTAGTCCCCTTTGGTTTACTGTGTTTTTAGAGACACACATCGAAATGTAGATATAATGTTTATGTAAATATTTTTTGCATAGACACTGAATTATAAAATGAGTAGAATAAGTGTTCTCCATTTTAATTGTGTCTTTTTAACCTTTCAGGAACTTGGAAGACCTAAATGTTATCCATATTGGCCCCAGGATCCCGGTGCAGAACATAAACTCATTTTTGGGGATGTAAGTGAACTATGTTCATTGTGATTCATATTGGTTAGGCTAAAGTGCTATCTTACAAAAAAAACAAACACCAAGTCTTTAAAATTAATGCACAAATTGTTCAGATTAGCAAATAATTTATAATAACTATACAATGTTAATGGATCTCTAATAAAGTTAGTATAAATAAGCTAATACATAATAACTTTTACAGTAATGATACATTGTAGTTATGGTATATGTTTGTACAGACTCTGCATTAAACAGTCTTTTTTATTATACCTCAATTTCATTTACAATGTTAATCTTCCATAGGCCACCGTGACATATAAGTACTGTCAAAAAAATTTACTGTCGGAAAAATACTGTCACCTGCTACCATAGCTACGGAATGTTCGCAAATTATACTGTACCATTCGTGCATGCGCAATATCTATTTTTACAGATGACGATAATGTCAAGCAACAAATGTTTTTCTACCATAAACGAGGCAGATTTAAAGACTCTGGATCAAGAGAAAGACTAAAAAAACACGAAGCGTGTTGTGAAGCGTGGGGTTACTTTGTTTAGCGAATTTCTTCGGTCAAATAACATGGAATCAAGTGAAATTGTGGAAAACCCCACCATTATTAAATACCATTATTGAATAAAGTTGTTCATGGCTTGAATAGTTTTTCGGTATAATAAAATAAATGTTACATGTCTGACAGGGTGACAGTAAAATTGTCAACTTTCGAAAATACTGTCAACCGAGGCTTCGCCTCGGTTGACATTATTTCCTCAAGTTGACAATTTTACTGTCACCCTTTCAGACATGTAATATTTATATAATGTCCCCTGACTGAACATTTCCATATATTTCACAAAACTCTGTGTAATGTGTTATGTTTTTTTCTTCCAGTATGAAGTACAGTTGTTATTCACCAATGATTCGTTGTGCTATATTACAAACCGGATCTCCATACGGCACATGCCCAGTAAGAAGGAGCGACAGATCTGGCACCTACAGTACACGGACTGGCCAGATCATGGCTGTCCGGAAGATATGTATGGTTTTCTTGGTAAGATTCGTCTTTTGAAAATGCTGAGTAAGTGTCTGTTTTTCCCTTTATGTTATGAGCAAAGATTCTTTCCTTTTCATTTTTTCATATTCTATTAACCATGTACTCCCTATAGATGTCTTCGGAAAACAGTGTAGATCCAGATCAGCCGACACACCTGTGCTATCTGATCAGTATCTGCACTGTTCGCTTTTCGATTTATTAGATTATATCTGACCAAAAAGCGAACAATCCAGATGATCAGACAGCACGGATGTACTGGCCAACCTGGATCTACACTGGTGGCACTTGAATGTGTAAAAACATGTATATATGGAGTAAAGGGTTAATGGATATCATCTTCTTCATTATTTCTTCTTTATTCTAATGTACTTACAATCTTGTATGCAATTTTTGATATACACTATCTCTCATTCTTTTTCTGGATTTCAGGAGTTTATTGTAGAACAGTGTGTTCAAAAACCAACCAGGTTTTAAAAAAGTTGTAAATATTTTATATCTTTATAAAGGAAACTGAAAATTAAGCATATTGTTATTATACTACATATATTTTGACTGTTTTCTTCACTAGATAAGGATTATATTCCAAGAGCAACCAGTGTAGATTTAGATCAGTCTGTCTTAACCCTTTCCTCCATAGACACACCTTTATTGCCTGGGCCATCTGATCAGGATCTAAACTGTTCGCTTTTTGATTCATTAGGTTATTTCTGACCAAAATGTGACCAGTGCAGATCCTGATCAGATGGCACAGATGTGCCGGCTGATCTGGATCAACACTGGTCGCACTTGCATAAAAATGCATACATATGGAGGAAAGTGTTAATTAGACATTCATCCTTTTTTGGTCAGAAGTAATCTAATTAATCTAAAACTAATCAGTGTTAATCCTAATCAGACTGCATGGTTGTGCAGTATCATGTGCCACCTGATCTGGATCTACTCTGCATATGTAATAAAACCTGTATATGGAGTAAAGGTGAAAAGTTGGCATAATCTGAATCTAACTATGTAATTTTCTTTAGGGTTCCTTGATGAAATAGAAAGTGTTCAACGGTTAGCGGAGTCTGAAGAAGGAAGTGGCAAGAAGTCTCCGATAGTGGTGCACTGTAGTGCTGGCGTGGGACGTACAGGGGTAGTCATTCTCACACAGGTCATGAAATGGTGCCTTGAACATAATCAGGTCAGTCCTTATACATGTAATATTGATATATCCAACAATAAAATAATTACTGCTACTACACTGCTACTGTAAATTATCTTGTAATACATGCAATCTGATGGTTTTTGAGTTCATAGATTATTTAAAGAATAGCAAATGGAGTAGACTGATATTTACTTAGTAATTGAACTAATAGACCTTCCCAAATACAAAATCCAGAAAAAAATTCTCCAAGAATAAGAGTTCACAGTGTAGTAGACTTATCATCTAAGCCTTAAATCATAGGTGCATAATGAATCACAATATATTGACTGAGTTTGTAACCCTTGTTACATATATGACCAGCATAGATGCAGAGAAGTCTGTGCATCCATGTAGTCAGATCAGGGTCTTCACTGATCACTATTTAAACATAAATTTCTATCCAAACACTACTGTGAACAATGTATGGAGTGACTCGGTTGATAGCAGGCATGAGGTTAAAACTCTTTTTCACTTAAAACGTCCTGATATGTATTCCTAAACACAATGAAAAACTTAATTAAACAGTTATCTGAAATGTTCCTGATTTTCCTATTTTAAAATGGTAGATGAAGTTCTTTTCATATCCTTTTCTTAAGATTTATATATATTAATTTGCAATTTTTCAGGAAATAGACTTACCAAAGGCGTTAGGGATGATACGACAACAACGAATGCATATGGTACAGACACTTGGACAGTACAACTTCATCCATAAAACTCTCATTCAGTATTTGAAGAACACACGACTGATCTAAGGGGATATCAAAGAATGCGCATGAAACAGATGTTTGGACAGTACAACTTTATCCATAAAACTCTCATTCAGTATTTGAAGAACTCACGACTGATCTAAGAGGATATCAAAGAATGCGCATGAAACAGATGTTTGGACAGTACAACTTTATCCATAAAACTCTCATTCAGTATTTGAAGAACTCACGACTGATCTAAGAGGATATCAAAGAATGCGCATGAAACAGATGTTTGGACAGTACAACTTTATCCATAAAACTCTCATTCAGTATTTGAAGAACACACGACTGATCTAAGAATACCCATCTTATACTACAAGACTCTCTTTACCTAAACAGCTGTGGCCCAGTGTTTATGGACTCCACTAGAGATTTTCTTTTAGAACATAACGCTATATAACCGGTGATTTGATAAGAAAACTTTACAATGATAGGTGATTTGAAATGAAAAACGTACACTTGTTTATTAAAATGAAAGTATCTTGTCTAGTACCAGTGGTGGACATAACCTGTAAATACATGTACAGAAAACAAAATGTGATTTATATAGTTTCTGAATTATTAGTGAATTATGATCTGTGATATGGAGTGAAAGGATGACATTTTTTTTATTTTAGGGTAATTCAAGCACAAATGAAAATTGTTTGTCAAACATAAAGTTTTTGTAGGAGGGTATCATATTGAATTGCACATCAAATTTTTTTTTTCACATAAGTTCCTTTTAGAATAAATTTCTGTCAAATTTTGAGTGTTTCCATGATTTCATAAGGCATCTGCAACATTTTTGACTAGTTTAATGCTTTGTTAAGCAGTTTAAATGTACATTTTTATGTTGATTATTATATATTAAAATTTTTACCTTGATGTCTACATGCTTTGCAAGTCAAAGTTAATCAGTTTTATTGTATTTTTAAAGGGTTGTTTAACATTTATCTGTATTATAAATTATATATCTATCACACTTTATACAATTTAGTGTATCATTTAAATTGGAAAGTGAATCACATCTTATTGAACCCTTAACTCATTGATCTAGATCTACACTGGTTGCAAATGAAAAATAATTTTATAACCTGTATCCTTTAAATGTTTGAAAAACAACTAATCCAAACATGATGCCTTAATTGTACCAGTCATTTTATAATTAATGGTTAGCAAATATTAATATTGTATTTTTTCAATTTAGTTTCAATTAATTTTCTTAATATACAATGTATATAGTCACAAAAGCTGTAACTTAGATTGTTTATATGATTACATTTTCCAGATCAATAAACATATGCATATGACCTTTTAAGAGCGTGTCTTTTTTTGGGTAAAACATTGTTTTTTTGTCTTCATATCTTGTTACGAATCATTGGCCTTATATCAAAACCTCATGTCGACATAATTTGATTTTTGACATGCAGGAATACAGAAAAAACTAGTGCTAAATCTAAAAAATATTGCACCTCTATGCCAATGGGAAAGGTTCAGAAAAGTTGTGTTGAAATAATGTATTCTGATTGGTGGATCATAAGTTCAAATCCTAGGCCGATGAAACAAACTTTACAAAAAATGCAGTGATTTGTTTCTGTGGTTACCTTATTGAAGCAAAAACAAAATAAATAAAGACTCTGGTAGCAAGATATACATTTGGCCAAAATTAAAAGGTTTAATGCAAAATCTTTGTACTTGCATAAAATTTCTGCAAGGATTAACTGATTGTTGAAATTTGCTGCTGAAGCATCTGCTTGTGCTGCTTGTAAAAAAGTAAGCAGTGTGGCATGAAGATTTTGTGAATCCTTTACCCTATACATACGCTTTTAAAGTGTGTGCAACAAGTGTAAGCCCAGATCATCTGGCATATCCTACTGTCCTCCAAATGGAAAGTGAAAAAATGCTTTTAACTGGATATATTGGCAGATCAAACTGCATGCAATAGACATATGAGTACATAATATATATTTTGCTGTACACATTATTTTTGTGTCATCCTTTCAAAGAAAAGGTAATACATAGGAATCACTTTTTCTGTCCATCCGTCAGTCGGTCACAAAAACTTAATTTCGGCTATAACTTTAACATTTCTTAACATTTCTTCATCAAACATTCAATTTATATTTCTCATCACAACAGGGTCATGATGATGCCAAATTTAATAGGTCAAAGTCACATTTGTCTGAGTTATGCCCCTTTAACTACAAATTTACTTGGATTTTTTTATTCTGGCCAAGTACCAGAGTGACACGAGTGTTCAGCTGAACACCCATCTAGTTTTGTGAAGGGTTGTGCAAATTTTGTAACAGTTTTGGCCTATGCTTATTTGTTGTGTTTGATGCTAACAGTATTGAAGACTGAACTTCATGTTTGCTGTATTGTAATGGTGCCATACTTCTTGTACATTCCAAATCCTTTTCTTTAACTAATCAGGCAATACCGAACCTGTATATACATTTTGAAATAACTAAGCAGTTATATTTTTAATAGCAGTTTACAAAATAAAATCCTGTTAATTCTGTAGTTGAACTAAAGCAGTTAAAAATCTTTGATCTTGAGACTTAATACGGAGAGATCTTTCGTTTATACAAATTATTAACCCTTTACACTATATATATACAATTTTTATAGTATGATAGACAATCAATGTAGATCCAGGTCCATCGGCACATCTGTGAAGTCTGATCATGGTCAACACTGTTTGCTTATTAATTAATTAGGTTATTTTTGACCAAGAAGCAAACATGCAAACACTGTAGATTATGATCAGATGGTACCTATGTGCCAGCTGATCTTGATTTTATTGTTTGCTCATGCAATGAAACCTGTATTAATGGAGAAGAATCTTGTTGCTTGAGATAAGGAATTTATAGTACATCTTTGCACAAGAGTTGCCACTAGCTTCAGTTTATGGTGTACATGTATACCACATTAATTCATCTTTTCAACTAGGTGCTTGTACCATTTCCCACTTAAATTTGTGCATGCATGACAATACGTATAGCTTAATATTTTTTGAAGTGCCTCTCTATAAATTAAACTATTTTCCTAGTCATACTGTGCACCGATTCAGTGTTATTGCTTGATTTGAAGCACAATTTGAGTGCAAATAAAAATGTGAAAACATGTTGTGTTTGTATTTTGTCAAATACCGGCAATTTAAAGGTTGTTACTGGCATCGTTCGAACAATAACACAAGTTATCAAAATTGCTAGAGATATAATGGCCATAAATATTACGACCAAGATTAAGATCTGTTTAGTATTAACGATTCCTCCATGTACATATATACACATTTTTTACTCATGTTCGACCAGTGTAGATCTAGATCAGTCAGCACATCTGCGCCGTCTAATCACGATCTGCACTGGTCGCATTTTGGTCAGAAATAACCTAACAAATCAAAATGTGAACAGTGAAGATCCTGATGAGACAGCACGGATGTCTGGAAATCAGTTTTATAACCTTGAGCCATGGCTTTGGACCGAATATATTAAGATGGTTGATGGAAGGTGGATGGTAGGACACTTAGCAATACACGTATACCTTGATAGGGGATAATAAAATACTTTTTAAGCCTTTAAACTTAGAAAACAAAAACACTTCAGTTTTTTAAACATGTGTATTTCTTCCATTTCATGTGAATTTTTGCAAAAATATCTGAACATAGAAATATACATTTGACAACACATTTCCTTAACCAGAACTAGGAACTAGAATCAATCACAGAACAATTCATCTGAAAACATATTAATTTCACCCATCACATCACTTATTACACATAAAAAAACACATTAAATTTCTCTAATTGTTGGTGTTTGGAAAACTTGATGTTTGAGGACATCACAAGTTTGATCTGCACCATCTCTGCCATTTTCTTCTGTATTGCTATCATGTACTCATTCTTACAATTTAGCTCCTGTTCTTTTACATAAATTGTATAACTCCTGTTTCTGTTACATGAATTGTAGAAGTACATGTAAAACTCTTCATGAAGACCATGACAATAATATGGCCACTATTTCAATATTCCTTTTAACTGTTTTGCACCAATTTCTACACTAGATTAACCCTTTCCTTCATATATAAACATTTTTATGCCTGTTGGCCAGTGTATATGGAATCAGCCAGCACATCAGTGCCATCTGATCAGAATCTGCACTGGTTGCTTCTTGGTCAGAAATAAACTTATAAATCATTAAGCGAACAATGCAAATCCTGGATCTACACTGTTTCCCCATGCCATAAAAGCTTACGTATGGAGGAAAGGGTTAAAAACAACCCAATATTCAGATCTCTTTTGTCCAGTTTCAGAGGTGGTCTAAATAGAGGGGTTTCACTGTAGTTATTCAGCAATCACACTCCTTTAAGTAGACAAATATAACTTTTGTGTAGATCCTGATCAGCCTACACATCAGACTACACAGATGGGCAGGATGATCTGGATCTACACTGGTTGCCCATGGAATATCACACATAGTCCATGGACTAAAGGATTAATGTAGCAACTCCTCTACAAACTAATGTGGTGCTCTAGTACTCAACTGTGTACATGTATACATGTAGCAACTCCTCTACAAACTAATGTGGTGCCCTAGTACTCAACTGTGTACATATATAAATGTAACAACTCCTCTACAAACTAATGTGGTGCTCTAGTACTCAACTGTGTACATGTATACATGTAACAACTCCTCTACAAACTAATGTGGTGCTCTAGTACTCAACTGTGTACATGTATACATGTAACAACTCCTCTACAAACTAATGTGGTGCTCTAGTACTCAACTGTGTACATGTATACATGTAACAACTCCTCTACAAACTAATGTGGTGCTCTAGTACTCAACTGTGTACATGTATGTAACAACTCCTCTACAAACTAATGTGGTGCTCTAGTACTCAACTGTGTACATGTATACATGTACCTTATCACAGACAAAACAGCCTTTAATAATTCAACATCTTTGAATAAACCAGACCATTCAACACTATCTGAAATTGCTTATTACAGGTAAAAATATGATTTCTGACTAAAACAATACAGAAAACTTTTTCCTTTGTGTCATTCTTTAAACAGCAATTTTGTGTTGTTTTTTTAATCAATAAACTAGTGAAAAAAGTGCCATTGTTAAGAAATTTCACAAGAAATATTTGACAAATAAGTAAATTGTTTATAAAAATAACCTTGCAAACTTAAATTGCAGTATCTTCAATGAACTTTAATACATGTATATCTCCATGGTTAAAATGAATTTGTCTGATCAGTATCTTATCATGAACACATTATATATACAGTTTTGTTTTATGTTTTTAACACAAATGGAAGAAAATGGAAGACTATATTATGTGAAATATTACCTGTTTAATGAAAAAGTTAAGCATATCAGTTTATTTCTGACTAACCTGTGAAAATGTGATGCATAGATCTATTTATAACAAATAACTATATATTACAAATTTCTATCTAATTTCCTTGAGAGTGTTGACATACATATATCGAGAAAAAATAATGTATAATTTTCGGAACCAAACAAACTGGCTCCCGTGCGCAGCCATTGCCCTCCATGATTTGATGACTTCACTTGGTAAACTGACAAAAGTTGTCATACAGAAAATGCTGCTAAATGGTAAATCAAGGAATGAAATGTATTTTCTGACTATACTTGTACTCTTTAAAGTAAATACTGCAGTGTCCCCCAATTCTCCACCCTTACATAGTTTCTCTACAGCTCTATAAATGGCAATATGATTAGCATGGCCACTCACACCTCCGTTATCAAATGTTATAATACTGTTAGCAGTCACACGCTTCACAACTGCTAGAATACGCTCTCCAATACCATCAATATCCCAAACTGTATCTGGTCCATCCCTGAATCTATCATCATCCACAATCGTCAAATGATTTGGCAAAATGCCAAGTTTATTACAACTTGCTTGAAGTTCAGTTTTTCTTGTTTCCCCAAGGTGATTGTAGTCTCCCTTTGACAAGCATACTAAATACAAGTTGTGACCTTCACGCAACAGGGATAAAATGGTAGGTGCAAAAAACATACATTCATCATCAGGATGAGCCGTTATGAGGAGCACATTCTGTTTTGATTTGTTGCGTATGAAGTAATTCACAGATACAAACTTAACATAAATGAAACATAATGCAAATAACATAATGGAGGGAAATACCAATTCATGTACTATAAATAGCAACACAGACTCCATTTTGAAATACAACACTGTCACACACTTTCTCTGGAAAGTTACACAAATAAAAAACAACAACAATAAAAAATGGACAACTGTGTTGGTTGAAACTAATGTCAGGTAACCCTGCTTATGTATCAAATTGAGGATATGGAATGTGGAGGTTTATCACAAAGTGCTTGAATACATCTGGCGTAATTTTATTTTTTCACACTGAAGCCCGTGTAGGTTGTAGAGGTAATAACTCTCTCGTCTTTGAACTCAGCTTTGTCAATTCTTGAGCTAGGACTTCCTGTTTTCTGTAACCAATGTTTCCTGAAAACAAACAATGTGTGTTGCTTTTATTACAACTGAATAGTCCTAGTGTTTAAACTGAATAGTCTCAGTGTTTAAAATGTATCAAACCACAGACATTTCATATCAGGTGTAAGGTAAGCTGGGCGCATTAAATGCATACTGGTTGCATCTGAGAAATAGCCTGGACATGAATGTTTTTTATCATATGATACAGTATTAAAAGGGTAATAACTCTGTAAAAATCATCAAACTAAAACTTGCTGACAATGAGCACATTTCTTTGTGTTTTGTTGTTTGCTGAGGAATATCTTGAATATGAATGGTCCTTGTTACAATCTATTGAAATTTAAAGGGGAATAACTGCAAAAAACATCAAATCTTTACATATTGTAAAATATGCACTTTCCCTCTTATTGGTGAAGCTGTTTCATTGAATTCAAGCCATTGGTTACCAGACAAGAAGAGCAGGACAGAAAGAAGGACAAAGAGGCTCCCCTTCAATCTTTGGGGAAACCCTAAATTTTGACAGTGTATAAATTTACCTACATTTCTTTGACCCTGTCTTCCGGTCCTTGAACCTGACCTAGCACAGTGCCACGACTTGTGTTCATAACCCAACCAGCAAGATGCAGGCTTTTAGCTTTCTTCTGTGTATACTGTAATGGACAAAAATTATTATATAGTTACAAGTTAACATTCCTATTGTGCATTTATGAATTTTTGTAGTTTCTAGGAATTGTGATATTCTTAAAGTAACATTCTTGTATTTGCTTCATGTTTAATATAGCAAGTATTTCTGCAGGGTTTGGCTTAGAAAGAGATTGGAGAAACATTCTCCGAAATGTCGAGAACTTCTCACTTTGCTCAGCCAAGATTGATCTACAGAAAGACCTCAAATCAGCCCAACTATAATTTATGTTCTAGGTTAATTTATAGTTAAAACTAACTACAGGTACACATCATGTAAGTAGTAATACATGTACCCTTAGATAACTACACTACATGCATTTAAAAGATATTATTCTTTTTTTTCTAATTATGAACTAAGTTTCATAGGAAAAAAATTAAGTTACAAGTTATACAACAATGTTGATTCTGATCAAACTGCAAATATTTTTGCACAGATACCTTCAGTGATCAGGATCTACTCCTCATAAATACAGTGTTTTCAGAACCTACACCACATACATGTAATGTGGTCAGGGTCTACATGTATGCAGAGTAATTAGGGTTTACACCACATATATGAAGTGTGATCAGTGTCTACACCAAATACATGCAGTGTATCAGTTTCAACTCCACACACAAGCTGTGTGATCAAGGTCTACACAATCATTCAGTGTGATTAGGGTCTATATCAGATAGTCAATATCATACACATGTGAGATCAGGGTCAACACTTCATTTCACTGTTATGTATGTAGTGCAGAAACTAGCTCGTCCTAGCATTTCCAGTAGTCTATGTAAATTATAAGCTGCTTAATAGTGCTAATCTGCAGTTGTAAACAACTGACATTCCAGACTACAAGATCTAAATATCCTGTACTTTGTTGCAAAAATGAACACTTTACTCCCTATATGCCTTTTATCATATGGGCCACAGTTAAGTCCAGATCAGTTGGGACATTTGGGCCATCATTCTGATCAGTGTTTCTAAAATTTCAAAATCCCAATCGGACATTGTCGCCAATATTGACTTTTCGCCGACTTCCGGTTCGCATGAACAGCAACTTCCAGTCCACACAAACAGCGACTTCCGGTCCCCGCGGTCAGCTTATTTCACTATCCCGACCCCCAGTCCATTCTATTTTCCGACAAATTTTCTCGTCGGCGATATTCTACAACCTCCCAGGGTCCCCACATATAAATGGTTTTCGAGCTGTAGACCGAAAAATTCTAGAGCAGCACGGGATGTTTGAAGTTAACGAAGATCGGTGTCTTTGTTGTAATGCACAAGCATTCCATGCATTTGAAACGTGATGTAATGGTTCAAAACAGTTATCTTTAACAGTGTTCATATCGATTGTGAAGTGGATTATTTAGTTATTAAAAATGTTTTAACTCTCGGAATTTTGGGAGGCAAGTATTCGCTTTACGTAAATATACATCGGTCACACCATGCTTTATAACACTATATTATAGTTGTTTGGAAATATTATTCTTTTCTTTACCGGATGTAGTAATTTTTGAATCTACGAACTTACACGAGTCTGCGTATGCAACATCACTCAGAGTCGGAAATAAATGTTGCTTACGTAGATTTTTGTAAATTTGAAATATATTTAAATCATTATATGCTTAAGTAAGCAATCCGGTCACTCGATTTTTTTCACATTTAAGTATATATTCATGACCGATTTTTTAACCAATTTTGAAATTTCAATCGGACATTCTTCCCGAAAATCGGTCAATGACCGGCCTGCCGAGAATTTTAGAAACACTGATTCTGATCAAGATCCACACTGTTCGCTTCTTGGTCAGAAATATTCTTAAGAATCAAAAAGCTAACAGTATAGACCCTGATCAGACAATATGGATGTGCTGGCTGATCTGGATCTACACTGTCTGCTGATGCTATAACTGCATATAAATGGAGTAAAGGGTTAGCACATGTCAAGATCCTATTTTAAATTTGACAACCCTTATTTCTACAGGCAATAATTAAAACAGGTTTTATTTCATGGTGATTCATATAACATATTACTACCACAATAGACATTTACATGTAAGAAAATAAATAGCAAAGGCTAAGAAAGAACAAAAAAAAACACTAGTAGCAAATAACAAGGCAGCAGTTTGTTAAAATAGTTAATGCTACTGTTCAATTCAAAATATATTTGTCAACTGCAATTTACAACACTGTTTGCAAAATAAATAAATGTGGATATGTAAGTTTGGAATGCACACATTTGGTCATATAAACATTGTTAGACTCCAAATTTTGAGGGATTTATTTCAGATATTGTAATACTGCTTGAATTTGCTTTGATCTATTGCAAGAATTAATTTCGTATGTAACAGCATCTTTTTTTTCTCAAAGTTTTACAAGAACATCTTTCCTGTGTCATGCATTCTCAGTGACGGTCACACCTAAATGATTTATTTCAAATAAACATATTCACATAATTTAATGAAATGATTTAGAGAATATTTTAAGAGCAAATAGAATTCTGGAGGGTACAGTAACAGTTGTCCACAGATACATCAGTTTTGCACAGTTATAAATTCCATTATGGGAATCCAATCTATGTTTATGTGACCACCTTAACTTACCTTTCTGAAGAATACTCCTGAAAACAAAATATGGCACTCACTCAATATACAATTTTTATTCTAATCACTTATTTTTGTCATTCAATTTTCTAACACTTTCCCCTAATTATGAAGTTCGAGACCCTGTACATTAGTTTTTTATATTCTGATCAATAAAATAAACTTCAGGATATGAAACTGGGTTAGCTTGTAATGTTAAGGGTCCAAAACCATTTAATATGCAACTAAAACTTAACTTGTATATTTCACCAGATATTTTTCCTTTTTCAAAATTGTTACTGTGCTGAAGTGCTTTAAAGATCTTAAAGACTAGTGCCATTATTTGGCCGACATTATTTAGGTATTCCTGATCAGGACTCCACTGTTTTAAGTTCTGAATATTTAGTTCTGCTACTGAGATTCTTGTCTGAAAGTCTGTTAGTTTTTCTAGTTTAAGGCATCGCCACACTCCTCCCAATTCTATTCATCGATAAAATAAAAATCATAAAATCTCAGTAATGACAAAATGCCATTCAATCAAACTTTGCACAAATGAAGGTTACTAATGTATCTTTATTTTGCATACAGAAAGACAACTTAGAAAAGTAAAGAAACAAAGCTAGACCTAAAAATTCCTTGAATTCTATTTACATAAATTCACAAAAACTAGGCGATGCAGAACATAACTTTAAATTTCCTCGTGAGCGCAATGATACTGACAAGAAAATGTTGTGTACTTTGTAAAAAACGTTCAACTATTAATAGAGAAATCAGTGATTGTCATCCGTTTACGCGACCAGGAAATTGAAGGTCAAACACACTTTTACTAATATCTCGTAAAGTTTACATAAGTAAATCACGAGGACACAATAAATTGTTGTCAGTATCATATTACTTATTTGGGCATTTAAAATGATGTTTTGTGTTCTTTAGTTTTTGTGAATTTATGTAAATAGAAGTTGAGGGAATTTTTAGATCCTGCTATTTTTCTTTACTTTTCTAATATGTCTTACCATCTGTAAAATAAAGATACATTAATAACATACACTTGTGCAAAGTTTCATTTAACAGCATTTTGCCGTTATTGAGATTTTGATAATTTTCTTTTTATCGATTAATAGAATTGGGAGGAGTGTGGAAGGCCCTTAACTTTTTCCTCCACAGGATATGGCTCATATCCTATATGACACAATCAAGCCGGATATCATATACACTGTTTGCTTTTAGATATTAGATTCATTCAGTTATTTCTGACCACAGTCACCACAAGACACAGTGTAGGTCTAGATCTGTCGGCATAGATCTGGATCATAACACTGGTTGTGATGAAAGCTGTTTAGATGAAGGTAAAGGAGCACAGTTCCAAGTGGCAACCATGTGACTGTTATATATTACTTGCGATACCATTTTCTTTCCAATAACACCAGTAACTAAACATAAATCTATGTATTACATGAAGCTATTTAGTTAAGTATATTTTTAGGAGCTATGAATCAACTGCAAAGACTGCAGATTTTAGCCTGCAACAGATCCGAAACAATCTTATGGGCTCGTCCAAGCAAGACAAAGATTACAGAAATCATAACCAAGAGAGTACCATCTAAGCTCACCTGTTCTAAATACACAAATCCATGGCTGAACTCAACCATCAAAAGAACCATTCGCCGGAAACAGAAAGCCTTTAAGAAAGCTAGGAAGACAAACTCCAAACGAGACAGAGATCGTTACAAGCGACTGCAAAAAGAAGTCCAGTGGTACACAAGACGAGCAAGCCGCCAGTATATGCAAGACATCATCAGTGACAGCAGTCCAGACAACAAGAAGAAGTTCTACTCCTACATCAAGAGCAAGGGTCAGGAAATGCTTGGCGTAGCCCCTCTAAAGAATATTGCGGGTTTCATCCGGAGTGATAGCAAGAGCAAGGCCAGTATACTGAACCAGCAGTTCAGCTCCGTCTTCACCAAAGAACCCACTGGGAACTTACCTGACAAGGGACCAAGTAGCCACCCCAGGATGCCATCAATTACAGTAAGGGAACCAGGAGTACGGAAGCTACTCCAAAATCTAAACTGCCATAAAGCTGCAGGCCCCGATGAGATTCCGACCCGGTTCCTCCATTTAGCTGCTGATGAACTGGCACCCGTCTCTTCCAGTTTTCCCTAGACTCTTCTGAAGTACCTCAGGACTGGATGGATGCAAATGTAGTGCCCATCTACAAGAAAGGAGACACACACATCCCAGCCAACTATAGGCCTGTCTCACTTACATCGATTACCTGCAAGATCCTGGAACACATTGTCCAAAGTAATATAATGTCACACTTCGACACCAACCATATACTGAGTGACAACCAGCATGGATTTAGGAAACGTCGCTCATGCGAATCTCAACTATTAACAACAATCGACACCATCGCCAAACAACTCTCAGCAGGTAACCAAGTAGACGCCATTCTCCTCGACTTTGAGAAGGCGTTCGACAAAGTTCCACATTCCAGACTCCTCTACAAGTTAGGATACTATGGCGTGAGAGGTCCCCTGAACCAGTGGATCAAATCCTTCCTGAGCAACCGCAAGCAACAGGTAGTCCTCGAAGGCACCAAGTCTGACCAGGATAATGTAATATCTGGCGTTCCCCAGGGAACCGTATTAGGTCCACTATTATTCCTGGCCTACATTAATGACATGCCAGACTGCACATCGTCCGACATCCGACTCTTTGCGGACGACAGCCTCATGTACAGGGTCATCAAGAGTACAGATGACAAATCAACGATGCAGCAGGATCTTGATGCATTGGAACAATGGGAACGAACCTGGCTGATACACTTCAATGCTTCCAAGTGCTATGTGCTCAACATCTCATCAAACAGAAAGATGGTCAACCAACACCAGTACATGCTTCATGGTCAAGTCCTTGAATCAGTGGATCACAGCAAATACCTTGGTGTTACTGTCTCCAACAACCTCTCATGGGACAAGCACATACAGAATGTAGCTGCCAAAGGAAATAGAACACTGGGATTTGTGAAGAGAAACCTGAAAGACTGTACACCACAACTGAAAGCAGCAAGTTACTGCACCTTTGTACGCCCAGGACTTGAATATGCAGCAACAGTTTGGGATCCTCATCTGCAGACACACATTGACGCACTGGAGCAGATCCAGAAAAGGGCGGCCAGATTCGTCACAAACGACTATAAATCAAGAACACCCGGATGTATGACGGAAATGCTGAGGAGCCTGGATTTGAACACCCTCCAACAGAGAAGGAAGGAAGCGAGGTTAGGCATGCTCTACCGCATTCAGCATGACCTAGTAGACATCCCCAAGGACAAGTACCTACCATTGAGTAACCAGTCCAGGAAGAACACCAGCGACAGTAGAACACGTATACGTTTCTACCAAGAACGTACCACTGGCAGGATGTACACCAATACCTTCTTCCCCAGGACAATTGTCGATTGGAACAGCCTGGCATCAACAGTCACTGCAGCGGAAACATTGGATGCTTTCCGCACGCGCCTGCCGGCCTCCATCTAAATCTGCCACACTACAACTCTGTAAATAACTTTTTTACCAGATTTTACAACTTTTATCGTGTAGCGGAAGAGTGTTCCATCTCACTATGCACACAGTTTCGCAGAGCCTCAGTACGTTCCTTTTGGATCCCAGCTCTTATACCGGAAGAAGAAGAGAAGAAGAAGAATTAACATTACCAAGAACAGTTGGAAGTGACCTAATGCTGCCCTAACAGTTATGAGTAAAGGTAGTTGCATCTGTTATACAGATCGCATATTTATTCGCTGAAATTGAGCAATCTTGGTACAAGAGCCATGATAACATATAAAGCTCTAATGACATATGGGCCATGAATTTATCACGCTAAACAACACGGGTGTCACTGGCATATTCGGGTAGATTTCTATCATAATTTTCGTTATCATAACATGAATGTCTCCCACCACGTTATTACATATTAAAGCAAACAGGCCATATTTCTTCTATGACGCATACCTTGAACTTTTCCAAATATTTCAAAGTCGACCGAAATCAACCTGCCTCCAGCGGCCATGTTTCGTTCCAAACGCTACACGTCAAGAAACGCGTGCTGTAATTGGTCGTTTAGAAAAAAAATCATCCAATGAAAATTTGGTTAAGAAAAAGATTGTATACACATTTATAGGGTTAGCCGGTATTATTCGTGACCGCTGATAGACTTTTCCACTCTGATGAAACTGGTATGTAAGCAGTCTACTCGGACTGTTATAACGACTCCGTAAAGACGACTCCGTAAAATAAATTAAGCGATATACACAGTTGTAAGAAGACTTCCTTATTTTACAATATTTATGATAGTTTTATTGTACCTCTTTTCATAAACAAGTAATTGGCATCCCTATGGGTACCAATTTTATTATATACCCATTACTGATTTTAGCAGAGTGCAGCGTTAATCCGCAAAATTGATACAACTCGTCAGATTAGAAATTCCGTATCAGATAATATCCAGCTTTCCGTGTTCTATGTGACACCTATACTACGTCACACTAGGTTGTTGTAATTTTCCGGCACATAAGGAACACCTAAATAGGAAATTTCCATCGCAGTTTTACAATCGTTACGGTATTTTTACAACAATCATAAATTTTCTATGCCATTCATAAATTTACTACTGCGTTGCTACTTTTATTTATGCTATTATGTAAACCACGTTTTTGACTAAACTTTTCTTGTTTAGTTTATTTAGATTTGTTTTGAGCGAGAAGGGTATATAATAAAAGGAACATTATGACAGTATGCATTCTGTAATCTGTAGGTACGTATTATTTCTCGTTGCGTATGTAAACCACATCACGCTCGACCTGCGGTCTTGTGCGATATTGTTTACATACCCAACTCGAAAAATACGAACCTACAGAATGCATACTGTTATAATATTCCATATGTATGTGTGCTGATAACAGCCTTAAAGAATACGTTGTGATGTCTTGATAATTTGCGAAATATAGATAATAATCATTTCGATAAACTCCAGCTTAATCAAAAATTGATTTTTAACCCATTCAATATTTTGGAATAGATGATTTTGATTTTAATATTGTAAATTTTCCATTTTAGATGGTGATACCCAAATTCTTACATCTTACTGGATTCATTTTCCACAGCTTGTTGACTTTTCTAAAGTTTGTTGATGACAAATGTTATAGATTATCCTTGAAGTTACTATATACATGGATATTTAGTTGAAATAAATTTAACAGACTCAAGAACACTGTACAATAAACATATTATGTAGTTATCCTAGCTGTTCACGAGTCTGTTACAAACTGGTAGAATATGCACCTTCAACACTCAGGATAAAACAGTCAGTAATGCATGAAACAGCATGTTTTCATTTATAATGAATAATGTGAGAAAAATTCAAATTTACCAGCACCATGTTGGATCCTAAATTAATTTTGCTGCCAAAGCTATTGTAACTTTTAATAAAAAGAGGCCTCAAATGGTAATATGTATGAAATATACAGAATACTGGACCAGTAAATGGCATGGTCTTTATGTACACAGGACCAGACAGTACCATGCTCTTAATGGTCAGTGTAAGTGTTTAAGCTATTGTAGCATACTAACTTCATGAAGTTTGGCTCAGATAAGTGCGGCTTTACCTAAAAACTTGTATTAGCAATAATTGTGCTGGTTTTTAAAAATGTATATACTGCCAGTTGATTTTCTGGTAGTTTTTGGGAAATGTCAGTTTTTAACTATTATGTTGTTGTCTTTATCAGTCAATTGGTTACACAGTGGCCAGTGATATTTTTAAAATGGTGATTGACATCAACAATTAACCAGTATATTTTTATCAGATGAGCTGATTATTTTGCTGATGTTGTGTCTCAGAAAGACTTTCCTTTGAGATAGAGATATACTTAGTCTAGTATTTTATGATAAAAAACATTGAATGTGAACATTTTAGTGTTCAACTACTGAGTCATCCATTAACAAAACTGATTTTGGAAACAAAAATAATTTATTTAAAAAACAACAACAACAAAAATCACTTCTAACATGTATTATTTTTACTTTTGGTTAAGTTATTCAAACCAAAAACACATACCTTTTAAAAGCAAAAATAAAAACAGAAATAAAATTAAAAGCATTAACAATAGTTTCTTGTGTATCATGTTTTTCTAGTGTTCTTGAGTGTTAACCCTTTACTACATATAAGCTTCTCATCAAATGGGCAACCAGTGTAAATCCAGATTAGCAAGAACATCCATGCAGTCTGATCAGGATCTGCACTGTTTGCTTTAACTAAGAAATAACCTAATTAATCAAAAAGTGAAGACTGCAGATCCTGATCAAAAAACATGGATATATATGGAGGAAAAGGTTAAATGTTTTGGCTCTGAAAATTGTCATATTTTTTAATGTTGACAAAATGTTGACTCACTACTTCTGTTGACTTTGTAAACATGATAATAAGTGTTTCATGTTGAATGAAGTGGAAACTCATTTACAACTCAGAACATGGACTAACGATTCACTAAAAGCTTCAGTGCTGGAAAAAAATAAAAGTCAGCTGTCAAAAACAAATGTTTAAACTTTTAATAGGTCAATAAAATAAAACAAAACTGAGTTCTTACAATAAGAAAGCATTAAATAAAATGACAAAGAACATTGGCACAAAAAAACAATAAAATAACATTAAATATCTTTAACAAACAACATATATTAAGATGCAAGCGAGCTATTAACCTTTTACTCCATGGGATATTGGTGTTATCCCTTAAGCGAACAGTGTAGATCCAGATCAGCCAATACATCCATGTGGTCTTATCAAGATCCGCACTGTTCGCGTTTGATTCATTATGTTATTACTGACCAAGAAGCCGCACGTGATCAGGATCTGCACTGGTTGCATTTAGGTCAGAAATAACTTAACACATCAAAAAGCGAACAGTTTAGATCCTGATCAGATGGCACAGATGTGCCGGCTGATCTGGATCTAAACTGTTGGCCCATGCAATAAAGGTGTATCTATGGAGGAAAGGGTTAAGTCACACACTGATATAATAAATTATATTTTCATGACACAGACAAAGACATGACATACATGTGTACCAGTCTATTTTAAATATTAAAATTGTTTATCTTTGACTAGCTTCCTCTAACTTCCTGTTGTTAAGTTCTGCTGAATTTGAGCTTTTTTGTATCTGCACAACTTCAACAAACACTGCCAAGTTTGCAGCTATGTAGATTAAAAAGTGTCTTTTGGCTCTGTATATTAAGCACAGATTTTTGTGTGATTTGGATACACAAATTTAAAATTAGTTACAATATAAAATGTATGAATGACAATCATTAAATAAAATAGTAAATAAACTGCAGCAGCATATTATTAAATTAATCAGCTCAATATGTAAAATAAATGCAATAAAATGAAAAAAAAAAGATTGGAAAAAAGCCAAATAGTATCTTTTTGGAGTGCACACATGTACCTGTATAAGCACAATTTAACAAACCTTGGATAAGCCAATATCATTAATTATTGATTTCAGATTCAATAATCTATGGTATTTGACAGGAGCAGGTTTCTGTGGGATGGTCATGAATTAATAAATGTGACATTCTGATGCTAGGTAAACATAAAAATTGAACTTTATAATTGTAATAAGGGACTGGGGTAATATTGGGTGGATTGTATTTTTTTGAACAAGAGAACAATGTGACCAACAAATGACTAACAAAAACATTTGTGATTAATCAATGAATTACAAAAATATTCACTTTATGATCAATCAAAGATAAATGAAAAATATTCACATTGCAACAATGCATACATGTAGGACAATCATACTATATCAATGAAGCAAGAACATCAATATGAACTTAATTTCATCTACCCAGTAACCATTTCTATAATTATCCACATTCAAACCCAGAACAATGTTATCACAATAAGCAAAATATGACTTCTATAAATACAAACTTCAGCAAACAACCATTACAAATTAGGACCCAAGTCCTTAACTCTTGTACTTAAAATGTAGGTATCCAGTAACTTGTAATCTCTTTCAGATCTTATACATAAAAGTTAATGTTTCAATTTTTTTTACAAGTACACATTTCAATAAACTTGTAGAAACATAACCAGATCACTGTTCTAGAATTCTGCTGAATTTCCCATCTTTCACTTTTGGTCCATTTTGGATACCAGAAATTCTTTGACACAAAATATATAAATCTCCTTTTCAAAAACCCTATTGTCTACCTTTAGTTAAAGTTCTACTTAATCCTTTCAACTTTATTAATTTTGTGGAAGATCAATTATCAAGTTTTCCAGCTTAACCCTTTCTTCCATAGATATACCTTTTTTGCATGGGCGAACAGTTAAGATCCAGATTAGCGAGTTGATATGTGCCATCTGATCAGGATCTAAACAGTTCCCTTTTTGATTGGTTATGTTATTTCTGGCCAGGATGCGACCAGTGCAGATCCTGATCAGATGGCACAGATGTGTTGGCTGATGTGGATCTACACTGGTCGCACATGTGTAAAAATGCGTATATATGGAGGAAAGGGTTAATTTGAACAAGAGATATAACCTGTCACTTCATAGATATAGTTACATCCAATGTATACCAGATTGGCCTGCATACTCAAGCAGTATGATTAGGATCTACAAAAGTCATTTAAAAGATTAAGAAGGTTATGTCTGATCGTGAACATGATATAAATCATTTCCATGGAGTAAACGATTGAAATGCATGCACATTTTGACATGATGGTTAGACTGCATTAAATGCTGGCTAGTCACAATATACAAATTTGAAATTACACAAAAAACTTACATGGCACTCTCTGAAATGCAGTGCCCTCCAAATAAAGTCACTTCAGTATCAAAAACCTAATAGTTTTCAGGGAGTCATCCACTTTGATTTCTCACAGGCTTCATATACATTCATATGACAAAGTATAGTTAATGCACTTGTAATAAATGTACATTTGAAATGAAATGTTGGGACTAGAACAGTTCTTGGATACACATAACATGAACACAATTATTAATGTCATAGAATATGCCTTAAGGTAAAAGATGGATGGAATATAATGATCAATTGTGACTTAGAACCAATCACATGCAATGTTTTATGGTCAATCAACTATTGAGATAGTCTAACTTTCATATTCATTAAATTCTCTTAAATTAAGAAACAAATTAAATTTACACTATTTCCTTTACATGTATATCAAAGCTGCATTTCTCAGTTTTGGCAATAGATTTTTTCTGTTCTCAAACCATTGTTGTTTGTTTTAAAAACCTAGCAACATTCACAGTCCCTCACAACAGATATATTTATATCTAAGAACATATACAACATTCTTTTAACCCTTTAAGTGCTGAATTAATTTAACCAACTAATGTTGCTAGGATTTTAGGCAAGTCTATTTGTTGCCCATAGAGCTGTTCTACAGAAATTTATTTACTGAATTAATTGACTGAATAGTGATCAGCGAAGAAGTTGATCAGACTATGCAAATACACTGGCTGATCTGCAACCACCCTGGTCATGAATGTGCTTAATTTTCAAATTTTTAAGGTAAATCAGCATTTCTTTAATACGTTACTCCATATATAAATTTTTTATCCATGCAGTCTGACTTTCTGATCAATTTTGGTCATAAATAAGCAAATGAATCTAACAGCTAACAGTGTAAATCCTGATCAGTAGACAGGGATGTTTTGGCTGATCTGGATCTACACTGTTGGACAACATTAAGTATTTATGGAGTAAAGGGTTAATACTTTATCTCCCATTTTGTGGGCTGTTCACAATCTTTGGGCTCATCATCTCCGCAGAACCTGTTGAAAGTTGTTTCCTGATCAAAACCCAGAATTTCTCTCTCTTCGTGAATACGGAATGTGAAAGTTGACACATAGCTGCCAATAAAAACACGAGCATGAGCACAAATCCACTGATCTATAATAGCAAGACCACCATCTTTAAACTTGTCTCTCTCTTCCCCGTTAAGCTCCACTTTGTACACATCATAGCCGTTCATTAAATTTTTGAAAGCATAAAAATCATCATAACTTGCATCTGTTGCAACAAACAACTTTTTCAGTTTATACTTTTTTAAGAATTTTTTAACCTGCTCCGCAGCATTTTCAATACTTGGGACTTCTTTTGAATGAGCATACAGATAATCCTTCCTCCTCATATGAATAGCAACATAAGGCCCTCCTTTTGCATCGCCATGTTTTCTCTTCATTTTTGTCCAAACATCAAGTTCAGTTTTATCTTTCTTATCAGTAGAATCAAGAAATTCTTTCCTGAATCTGTCTCCCACATCCCTGAGTTCTTTGGCAAAGACCATACTACGTCTTCCAGTCCACCATTCTGGCGACCACTCACTATATTGCCCATGTATCATAGTTTCTGCCCTGTCCAGGAAAACGGATCTGCCAGTTGTATTTTTCATTAGAAATGGTTTAAATGTCAACAGATATGCCTGTGCTGACATACAAGCAAACTTTTTGGCATAGATTTCTTCATATCCGAAAAACTGTCCACGCCATTTCCCATCACTTCCCTGTTGGTACCGTGGAGTATCCACACATTCTCTAATGTCAATTTTCTCCTCCCACTTGGTCCAGCCTTCCTTATATCTCTGCAGGTAGTACACCTCATCAATCCCATTTGTACCCACAACCTTCAGGTAATCTTCAAACTCAATCACTGGCACGTGCAGGGCCAGACTGTTAATGTCAAAGAAGTTTTTCCAGGGGATCTTGGTCTGTGGACCAAAGTCTCTATTCTGCCAGTGATACAGCCTGCCCCAGGGGGGTAACACAAGTACCCAGGGCTCATCCTCATTCAAGAACTTAACAAGATTTGCAACTCTTATGTAGACATCCCTGCGCAAGTTAAAACCCTCGCCTGGGTTGACATCATAGAGTAAATATCGCACTGGTTTTTCCGGCCCATAATCTGGTAGATTGTCTTTGGCCTGATACATATTTTCTTCATTATGACCAATCACTGCATTGTTTATAAAAAATAATACAAAAATAGATATAAACTTTGCCTGATAGAACATCATTTTGGCTGAGCAATTCTGGCAGTAATTAATTTAGAGATGGGAATTCACAATTATAAATTCTTAAAAATGACTGGTTAAACTATTTAGCAGATTAATCTATATTTTCAATAAAGCTTTCTGTTGTTTTAACAGCTTATCAACAGCAAAGTATCACAGATTGTTTCAAAAATTGAAAACAAAATACAAATACAAAAATGCAAGCCTTAACAGTGTAATGTGTCTAGATAAACAATGTCAGTTTATAATATACAAGGTTGTATCTTTCTCTGATAGATCAATAAGGAATTCTTGATGGAATCAACTCTGGTTCTAAGCTGAAGGGTTGGACAAAATGTTAAGGTTAAAAGATTTTGGAAATAGTCAGGTCTTCAACAAATCTATTTGTTACTGCAGTTTTGGCAATGAGTAAATGAACAGATGATTTTCTTGACACTCAGTTCTGATGAATGAAGAATATCAGCTCACAAAAGTGATTAATAGTCAACAGACTGACAGGTAATATCTTCAAGTCAGTGTCAAGAAGCTAATGGCTCTATTATGCAATCTATGGATGGAATTAAAGATAAAACGGATTATCAGGATCTGTCGAGCTCCCACTGCAGAATCTGACCCCAGCTATCTGTGTCTAGTTTACAGAAGGGTTGATCAGGAAGTTCTCGATAACTTTTTGGATTGCTAAATGTGCCCTGTTTCCACAGATTCTTTATTCCATTAGTACCGTAGTTCCTCTTGAAAATCTCCTGTATAATCAAAATGAAAATTATATGATTATTTTCTTACAATACATTAAACTCAATCACATAAACCAATGAGTAAATTTTTATTCAACCTTGTCAAATGGTTTTTTACTCTCAACAATTCAACAGAAAGGAGAGAGTTTGAAGAGGAAGATTTGGAGTTTTTAATACTGACATTTTAAAAACCCCTTCTTTTAAAATTAATATACCTATCAATCCCTAACCATTGAACCCCTCATTTACTTAAACTCTTAATCTTTTGGATTAAGTGTTTATGAATGTTTAGTATGTGTATTGAGACTCCAAGTAGGGTATTAGCAAATAGTGTAGATTCTGAGTAAGCTGCTTAATTTCACATAAGTTGGTGACAGTAGCCGTGTGTTTGGTATTCTTACCTTCCAGGTTGTTCCAAACTGCCTATCAGCTTTGATATTATCACAACAGTAGTCCAGCCTCAGACACTGAAACTTCCACAAGATGTCACAGTGATCAATTACCTCTCTCCAAAACCTACATGTGCCTGAAATACACAAATAATAATCAACTAACTTGACACAGAGAACGTCAGGGCTGAAGGTTATAAAGCTGAGCATGGAAACTAGTCTCAAATCTCAAGTATCTGATTGGCTGAAATGGCGACTGGTTTCCATGCTCAGCTTTATAACCTTGGGCACTGGTTTTCAACCAGTTTAGTTGCAAAAGTCCCTACAACAGTGCAGTTTCAACAGGTCTACCTTGATTGCTTTTCAGAAAATGAACACCTGTAAAAAATTTAAAAACAATCTTGGTGCAATGACATATCCATAACATAAATATAGCTGATTCAAACATTTAGCAGCATTATTTCTTCACAGTATAGTTTTGTTATAACCCAGTGAACTTGGAAGGTTGGTCAAAAGCTTAACAGCTTATGTTATTCAATGTCAATTGTGTATTTACAGAAAATATAAATCTGTTCATTGACGGAATTGTTAAGTTTTTGCAGTATGGTGAAAATTTGTAAACAAAAATATTTTATGCTCATTGACCAGTCAATAATTTCAACTAATTTGTCTTAGAACTGTACACTATAGTTATCTCTAAACTATCTCAAGAACTCTTCAAATTTTACAGGATAATTGGACTCCTTGACCACTGTTGTTTATGGGGACACTGGTTCAAAGGTCAAGGCCACAAGTACTGTAAAGGTCAAATCAACTATTGGTAAAAATCTCAAGAACACTTTGACCCAGAGTCTTCATTGAATGATCGGGACTCTTCGAGGATGTGATCCCAATTGTTCTTAAGGTTCACTGGGTCAACGGTCATAGGGGTCACGAAATGTAAAACATTTTCCACTCAATGCCTCCGAAATCCTTTGACACAAAGTCTTCACACATCACAGCATGATTGGCCTCTGTAAGTTGAATGCCCTTTTGCTTTGGGGGTTTATGGGTAAAAGGTTAACATCACATGTCCAAACATCATTAATGATTTTTCACCTATAACTAAGCAATGGGGAAACATGCACATTTTTTATAAATGCATCTTCTTGTTAATTAATGGCTCTAACAGTCTAAGTCTTCAAGTTGAAGTTCAACAGAGCTACACAGTAAGTAGGTAACTGCAACCTGGAGCTTAAGTTATTATTTTAATTTAAATTTTGGTGCATACACATTAAAGTTACAACTATAACACTGGATAAACTTCCAGAACAGTTAAATTAGTGCTAGATTTTCAACAAATAAAATTAATTTTAAATACCTATACAAGCTGCAATATCTTTTGCTGATAGGTATGAGAATATGTGTAGAAGGGTTTCACAAGGAATATGGTATATAGTACACTCTGGATCCACAACACCACACCTTGGACTTGATGGGAGGTATCCTGACATCACATCTCCTGAAAATGAATCAATTTAACTATTTACCTCATAATTCTATATACACCTTTTAACACATGTGCAACCAGTGCAGATCCAGATCAGCCAGCACATTTGTGCTGTCTGATCTGGATCTATACTAGTCACATCTTGGCCAGATATTTATAAATAAATCTAAAGCAAACAGTGCATATCCTGATAAGATGGCATGGATGTGCTGGGTGATCTGGATTTACAGTGTTGGCTAATGGAATAACAGCCATATCCTGTGGTGTAAAAGGGTTAAGTCTATGAAACATGGACAAATATAATAAGAGTATTATTGCAAGTTATAAATAAATTGTCTAAGTTGTGATTCAAATGTCAAAGAAACACTCAAAGGCATAATCCATTTACATCTGCATATTCCAGGGTTAGACAAACCAGTGCAATAAAATCTTTCTGCTCACCTCACAGTATTGACTTTACATTTTTTAGTGGTTGAAATTTAAATTATATTGTGTCTAATTCCATTGCAAAATTTTTCTAATTCTAGGTAGATTTATTTCAATTAATCTGGGCCCAAGATCATAAAACTGAAATTGGAGACCCTTCTGAAATCTCAAGTATCTGATTGGCTGAAATGGTGACCACTGGTTGCCATTTCTGCCAATCAGATGCTTGAGATCTGAGACTGGTCTCCTGATTTAGTTTTATGATCTTTGGCCCAGTACTTATGCATTGTTGATTGATTTACCCTGGAGTTAGTGAATTGATTTACTAAATATTATTTTAACCAATAACTTGGTTAGCATTTATTAATGAGCATTTACAAACAAATCGGTCATGCCACTCTAGGCCAAATTAACTTTGTAAATGCTTATTAATGAGGTATAAGACTTATAAATTGTCTTCCCTATATAAACTTTAGTTAACATGACATACTTCTTAAGGCTGGCAATCATAGCTGGTACCATTTGATAAGGGGTTAACTTATAATATGCTTTTAAAGCTAAGTGCTTGTACTGTCCATTTCCAGCAAGAAAAGAAAAATAGGTCATGAATCAATTAACATAGATCTGACACCTTGAAACCAATTCACTGATTTTGAACTTTTGTGAACAAGATATGCGGTCTTATAATTATGGCCTATTTTCATACCCTGCATATATCCAAACATGAATTTGCTATCAGTGTGTCAGTAAAAGCATGCCATTTACTAAACAGGTGCCTTTCAGGCCATATTAGTCATGTAAAGCCCCAAAAAGCCAAAACTTGGGAATATTTAGTGTCAGCTATTGTCTGAGAACACAGTAGGAACATCTGGTAATGTATTTATGAGTCCTTTGCCTTAACTCAAAATTGTGCTTAGACTTAGAGCCAACAAAATATCATCATTGACTCTGACACCAGTGCTTGTAATACTCTGTACACCAGTGCTATAATATACATGTTGGCAGTTCAGGAGTTCCACTACCTGCTAAATTTGAAGGGTAAATTTCATCACATTTTAGGTGATTCAGCCTATTAATAGCCAAAATACCCTTATTTAAGGAAAAAATAACCCTTCATCTAACACTGTACATTACAAAGTATGAATAATTGGTAAGTGCTGTAATATACATATAGGCAGTTCAGGAGTTCCACTACCTGCTAAATTTGAAGGGTTACTTTCATCACATTTTAGGTGATTCAGCCTATTAATAGCCAAAATACCCTTATTTAAGGAAAAAATAACCCTTCATCTAACACTGTATATTACAAAGTATGAATAATTGGTAAGACCTAGCTATTAAACCAACTAACTGAAAGCAAATATGTCTTTATTTAAGATGGTGATATAGACCAAAACAACTGACAACATCAGCAGGCAAATTCTTATAAATAACTATCGATCTTATCGGAAAGTAGCTAGCAAAAATATTGCGATCACTCATGCGAATCGAGCTGTCAAATCTGAACTTGCACATAGCGTCTACCTCTCAACATTAGATATCCTCAGAACTGACAAACATTACCTCAGTTTCCATAGTGCCAACGTATCACTTAGTCAACTGATAAGATTTTGTCTAATTTTCTTATCATCTTAATGAAAGATAAGGCATTTATTACCTGAATTTGACACGTGTCTGTCTAGGACTCTTTATTTACCTTTTTTGACAGCTGTCGGAAGTGACGCTTAGACTGTGGAAGGTATACACCGAAACGGAAACGACGGAGAAAGAGTTAGACTCTTTCTCCGTCGTTATCAGAAAATAGACGACTGTTGTAAACCAAAAACTAGAGGCCTCTGATTGGCTGCTGGATGACGTCACACTTGCTTTCTGTATCTATTTTAAAATTTCTCTCTCTAAATGCTTATCAACTAGGCCTATTGCTCATCACAATAGTTCATGATAAACCTTGACACGGATAAAGTATACACCATTTGTGATAAAGATTAGAAGAGGTACAGCTAATATTTTATTAAACCAGCAACTAGAATGTGTAAACAGCGCACTGAACGACATGATATGGTAATCATTGTGCAGCATTTGTGCAACTCGAAGGTTTAACATATCTCAGTAACGTAGGCATTCCAAACATATGTATGACAATAAATCAGTGACCAGGTTAAGTGGCATCAAATTGCTATCGGCAACCAAGTTGGGATAATGGTAAACATTCATATGTATGACTCCAAGTTCGTTGTATTTTTAAATCTATTACTAACTGGTTTTGTTAATATCCAGCAGCACGTACTTTACTTGAATACCTGGGGAATATCGCCTATATTTAAAACTCAAGAAAAGATAACTGAAGCTCGCTAAGGATTCTCTGGCGGTTATAGCCGCCAGACAAAATTGGTTTTCTACTGTCGCTGTCTGCTGAAAGTACAGACATGCGCAGTGAAACAGTTAAAGAAAGAGTCTACAGTTTCAGTTTTAGTGATTTATTACACCTGATTTTTTTCCAATTTTATATATATTTGAAATGTGTTTATTTTGTTTTCTGGACATTCTCCTCAAATATAATTGTTAGTTCCTAATATGAAAGTAAAAGAAAAATATTAAAGGCGAAAAGTAAATCATACTTAAACATGACACATCGATTCGTAACAAAATTGAAGCTTAACCGCAGTTTAAAAACGCTTAAAATGGATAAGTTCACAATTTTGGGTGAAATTTAGCATTTTTAAAATTTACAATTTTATCATTAAATTTCAGTATTTGCCCCGAATCACAGACAAAAGCAAACAAAAGGCAACATATGTATTGATCACCATGGATAGTGTTCAACTTTCCCCTTATAATGCGCTAAATTCCGTCGAAAATGGTAAAGTAATAAAATACTTTCAAGACTTTAAAGATTGAAATCAAGCGTTTTTTTTTCTTGCCGTAATTTACCGAAAAATGACGCCACAAACCACGTGGTATGATCACCCTGTATAACAATACATAAAAATGAACAATACAATATCACACACGTTAACTGAGCAGTATTCTACGAAGTCAAACTATTTTGGAGAAGGAAAGGTTTATAAGTCTTTTTAAAAGTTTCAAGTTTGGTAATAAATTTGATTGAAGTTGGCATCGACGTCATAATATTGATTTTTATAATGTTATTTGATATGCTGACATAAGCACCAGTTATGTCTATTGCATTAAGTTATACTGTTGATGTAAGTTTAGTGAATTTGGTTCTTAATTGTAAGTAATTTCTTTAAAGGTGTAAACAATTTGAAAGCAAATGGTTTAATCATTTTAATGGTTTACAAATGATTTTTAAAAGGCATTTAGCTAATAGACTTATTGAGTATCTTTTAAATGAATAATGTGTATAGATAAATGTACCCTCAGCACTTTTAAAATTCTTTTCAGCTTCCTTAATTGCCAGTATCCTTTAGGAATATGAACACTTCACTATAAACTACAATAATTATAGTGTTCACAGAAAAAACTTGTAGAAAATTACATATACGTACATTGGATATCGATTCCATTATTAGTGTCTTATTTTTCATAAAAATTGTAATGCATTTTTTTATTTCCATTTCGCCGGAGATTTTCCGTTTTGGTAATTATACTTACCATATCTAAGAACTCTTTAAAAAGAAGAAATTCCAAAATGGCCGCGCCCATGATGTCGAATAATTCATTAACGAAAAGGACACTAAGAAATTTAATTCTATGCAATTTTGTGATTGTTTTGGCTTTGCTTTGTTTGGCATACATCCCTTTCAATGGAAATTCACATTTTGATTTAATTTCTAACTCGCTTAGTGCAACCAAAATTTTGTCATGTTTTACATTAGGTTTTCAAGTCTCTCTTCACATGTTTCTTGGCACCCGAAGTCAAAAAGTAAAGTTGAGTTATTGGCTAAAGGTATGCTTTAATGCTGCATTTTTAAAGTTTGAATATTTTAACCAATATGTGTTCTTGTAGTCACCACTTCGTTTGCGCGATGATTTATATATTCTGTTCAGTTGTGCACCTTCAGAACATGCCTAGTTTTTGATACTTACACAGTGAATCTGAGGCTCCAACAAGTCCACATTAAATAAAATTAAAGACTCTACCAGGGCATAAACCTGTACATGGGAAACTTGTGAAGATTTTGAAATCGGCAAATTGAATTCTGTGTTGGCATTGTATGCTACAATTAATTTTTAATGAGAATCCGAAATGAACATTTTGACCAAAGATTGCATTGAAAAATTGCATTGAAGTTACATATTTCGTTATTCTATTATGTCACTTTCAGTAAATGCTAAGTTTAAACAAGACAAGTAAGGCCTTAAAAAAAAATAGTTGTGTTTCTGGTGGCCTGACCGACCCTACATTTTTACCGCCGACCGTAACTTTTTTTTTACTCGGAAAAAAAATCGAAGCATCGTTGTGGTCTCCAGTCATCATGGATCGATTGGCCGAAGACGACAACGATATTTTGTAACGACGACATTTTGTTTAATTCGACAACGACGTTTCTTTTTATTCGTCTGCGAAAATCACAACCGCCGTAGTAAACAATCATGGCGGTCAGCGTTAGACAAACCGATAAAAAATATTTATACTTTTTGATCTGCCGACGATTTCATCGAAGAATTACGGAAGCAAATAGATTAAGATTTCGGTTCAAGATGCATACGTGATACGATGAAAATGCAAAATCATTGAACTTTGGCTCAAGGAGTTTACGATCTCGGACTTTTGTATGGTGACAAAAAAAGCACTTATCAAATAATTTATTTAACTCAGCTTTGGTGGTAGTGATAAATCTTTTACCATCATTGAAGGGTTATGAATTAATTTGATTATGTGTTAATTGTAACAATATCATGAAAGTAAATCTGTAGATGACTTTGGTACACTTGCAAATGTGGTGTGCTTTATGGCTATAAGAAGTGGTAGACCTAACATGTAGGTAAGAAAATTACCATACATATAAAACATATTTTTCCAAACATGGACAAATCTTCGATATCTATGCGTTAAAAAACCTTACGGTATTATGCATGGTACATGGATACAATTCATATTATTTAGAAAATCTAAAATTTATGAAAATAATATGTTAAAATATCTATTATTTGATATAGTAAATAGATCTATAATTTTAATAAAACTGCAATTAAATAAATATTATAAGTTGATGTCACAAAATATAGTCTTAGCAGGCTGATTTTAGATCTACGCTGTTTGCCCATATGATTTTTTGTGTATTTTTTTCGTATCTGTGGAGTAAAAGGTTAATACAAATAAAGGTTAGTAAAGTTTAATTTAGAGTTATTCACATACAATTTTGATTTCAGAATCTTGTTCCATCTCACATTATTAAATGACCATTGTTAATGTTGTATGTTGGTATGACTATGAACCACATTTGGAGATAGTGGATTTTTTATTATGTCTGACACTTGAAAAATCTCACAAAATGTATTATTTAAAAGCAATGGTAAGCTGAAGTTGGTATTTTGTCAGGAACTATTCAAGCTTAACAGTTTTCTAGTTATGTAAAGACTAAAACAGGTTGACTGAAATAGTTTGGTGTAAATTTTGATTTTCCCTCAATAGCGAGAATATACATGCTGTTATATACATGAATATCAATGGAAACAATTTTCAAGTTTAATTTTTATTTTCAAGTATTTGTGTTCATTACAAACAGTAGAAGAAAATAAAAACATGTACTTACCAGTTATTATTTTGTGCTATTGACATAAAACAACATGGTTCGGAATAACAAGCTTAACACTTTTATCCATTAATAATGAATAAAAAAAAAAAAAAAAAAAAAGCCTACCTACCGACCCTGTTTTTTTTGGCTACGCCACCAGAAACACAAGTATTTTTTTTTAGGCCTAATTTCTTGTCTTGTATAAATTGAAATTAAGTGGGAAATTTTGTGTAGTTGTTTTTTTATTTAAGTACCCCTTAATTATAACTGATTCCTTCCTGTGTGTTGTAAAGTTTTGTTTGTACTTTCAGGATCTCTTTAGATGTTTTGGGATATTCTTCAGCAGTATTCTGTCTTTTCATTGTCTGGCAGTTTTATTTGGGGCTCCTTTCACACAGTAAGTGAACATTTCGTAATATATGTTACAGTCAAAAGTTAACTTGGTGCTTTTTTATAAACAGCTACATAAAGTTCATTAAATGTGTGCAAACATTTAAGTCATTAATGAAGTCAATTATAATAAGACATTTATTGTATTAACTTAAGTTTGATGCTTCATATACATCTTTCAACAGCTGTATTTTTTATCCGATACAAACATACATGTAGCATGTACTGAGGAAACAACCAGGTACTTGATGCAACAAAGTTTTCAAATTTGATAGGCATAATTTGGTCTAATCCAAGAAAATTAAAAGTTTTTTTGATGTTGTGTTGTGTTACAGAAAAACTGCAGAGACATTTCACTTTGCAATGATGTTATCATCTGCTGCAGTAGGACCGCTTCTGATACATCTTGAAACAAATATTGATGCATGGATAAGAGTAATTGCTTGTCAGAGGTAAGATCCACACTTCAACCTTGTCATTAATAAAATATGAGCACATTTTTATACCGCAAATTGCAATACTCTCAGTCATCATATTAGTAAAGTAATTGACTGTCTTACCAGCTCAATACAGAACAATTTTTTAGATTATTTTGAAATTTTATTGTGAAATAATAATTTAGTTAATACAATCAATTTCTTTAAGCATGGCAATTAAAAATAACATTTAGATGTCAGTTAACACTGTAATCTATGAAATGGTAAGAAAAAATCTAAACAGAAAGGAAATATTTTATTTGTTTCCAGATATGTTGAAGTAAACATAAAAACATTAAACTGGAATTTCCGAAAAATTGGAAGGGTCAGTACTCAGTTTAATTGCATGGACAACCATTCTGGAACCATATTAACCTGGGCTGAAGGTTATAAAGCTGAGTTTGGAAACCAGTCTCAAATCTCAAGCATCTGATTGGCTGAAATGGCGACCAGTCGCCATTTCAGCCAATCAGATGCTTGAGATTTGAGACTGGTTTCCATGCTCAGTTTTATAACCTTGGGCAATGCAGATTTGTGCAGGCAGTTCAGGATCTACACTGCTATCTACTTGATTAGAAATAAAATGAATATAAATGTGAACAGTGCAGATCATGAACAGACTGCATGGATGTGCAGGCTGATCTGAATCTATCTTGGTCGAACATTGGACATAGACTCTATCCCATGGAGTAAAGAGCACCAGTATTGACCCAGATCAGCTTGCATAATCATAGTGTGTGATCAGGTCAACACTAATTGCTGTGCAATTAAAAAATGTTTAAAGCCTATATCTGTGTCAGTAATTTTTAACCAGTGTCAAGAAGAACTGTGCCCAAGACATAATACCAAATCAGGAGACCAGTCTCAAATCTCAAGCATCTGATTGGCTGAAATGATGACTGGTCACCATTTCAGCAAATCGGAAGCTTGAGATTTGAGACTGGTCTCAAATCTTAGTTTATGATCTTGTGCCCTGGTCTATCAGAAACATTGTGATGGTTTTGGTACTGAGTAAATATGATACTACATCATAAGATAATGTTGCCTCACATTAATTTTCAGCCCAGACCCAGGCATTGAGACTACAGCATATTTAAGTTGTATATGCAGTCTGGTAGGAGCATGGTTGGGTGCAGTTCCTATACCTTTGGATTGGGACAGGCCATGGCAGGTAAGTCTATCACACATTCAGTATTATTAATAATAAAATACAGGTATAAAAACTTGCAATGAAGTATTAACCATGCTAGTCAGGCTTTAGATGACCGTTAAGTAGACCATTTTGTCACCATTCCTATATCATAGTAAATGACTCTGAATGGATTAAATAATGGAAGTTAATCAAATTATAAATAATAAACACCTCAAAGATGGATCCTATTGAAACTATTGTGGGCTATCTAGGAGATCCCTAGCAGGGGAAATAACACGTTCATGATTTTGCTCAGATAAAAGATTCTGATTTTGCTTTAATCCAATTTAGGATTTACTGGTTATCAAGCTCAAAACATTTGTGACTATTCATAAAATGAAAAACCACAAGTCAAGGAGATTGGTAGTAATACATGTAACAATAACAACAAATGACAATTATTAATGATGATATGTTTACTGAGTTCTGTATTTCAGGTCTGGCCTATAACCTGTGTATTGGGAACATTGATCGGACACTGTGTTGGTATTGTTCTATCATCTGTATACATGAGTCTGCAGTTCCACAAAGGAAAACAGTTTAAAATCACCTGAGATTAGGGAGAGTTGTCCCGAGTGTTATCAAAGGTGTGCATAACTTGTTAAAGAATGGATTGGGAATAAAATATGGAATAAGCTGCATAACCAGAATGCAGGCTGTTCAATTTGACGAAAAACAGGAGATTAACACAAGATTATCTTATCAGCAGAAGAATTTTAAGTTTCATTAAACACATGTCTCCATTAAGTGACAGATCAAATTTGAAATAAGACTTATAACCCTTTACTCCATAGGATATGGCTTTTGTCCATGAGCGAAAAATTAGATCCAGATCAGCTGGCACACTGTTTGTTGATTTATAAGGTTATTTCTGACCAAGAAGTGAACAGTTTAGATTGTGATCATAGCCCACTTGTGATTAAACATGTATATATATGGAGTAAAGCAAGTTAACTCTTAATCCTTAGAGGGATTGCTGACCTTGTGCATAAAGAAGGAACTCCTGCATCTAGTTTGTATTAGATGGCAGAGTTGGCCCTATAAAGATACATCAAGTAGGTGGACGAATCATTATCAGACAATAACTTTACTCTGTGTTGCAAGTTAAGACATGCATTAAGTAAATATTTGAATGATTTAGCTACCTGAAAAAACTTAATACTTATCTGTCATGATTTATATGCTTTTATATATTTTTTTGTAGAATAAATGAATACAGCACATGACACCTGGTCCTGGTATTTACATTTTATGTTAATACATTGTACCTAACACTTACCTGCATGGTGTGTGACCAAATGCCTGGCCAAGATAAAGGCTATTCTGCTGCATCACAGGTTAATGTTGTGAATATTGCATTTGTGGACATAACGGAATTGGTACTAACTTTATACAATATAACTGCTGAAGCACTGCCATACACAAGTGTGGGTCCTTTATTTAGCCTGGTCCCCATTTAGGGTCTGTCTATCATCCTGGCATCTACATATTTTTAAGATGCCCAATCAAACAGCAAAAGGTATATAAATAAAACATACAAAATTCAGTGTTATAAATTTATCTGTCATAATAAACAAAGGCCCAAATGCTTAACAACTAGTTTGTGTTATTTGTTAATATGGATTTCAGTAAATATTTTCATTTAAGTACATAAACTGTACCGTAATACATGATTTTGTTCCTGTGCATGTATATCTTTAATTATTTATTCAAAATAACAATCTTTTCATCAAGGAAACTTTATATGCCTCTACCAACAAACATTATATTTTGTAAAAGCCCATAACCAAAAGCAGCAGATGTTGTTGACATGAGAACAAATGACAAAATTACAGACACCAACCATGTCCTAAATTATAAAAAAATGACCAATGACAAAAAAGTTCAAGAGGCTGTGGTAATGCTAACTGTAAAATCATCTTTACCCACCTCTAGTGTCTTTGTGTAAAAAGTCCAGAGTTGTGTAAATTGTGACTGTTTTACAAAAGTTCCCATGCTCTAAAATAGTAAAAAGTTGTACTGTCCTAAATATGCAAGAGACCATAATAAGTCAATCAAACTCGTAACTTATTGCACTTGTTTAGCATCTTAAAAGGTTTGAAAATAGCTCTTTTTCTCACAAGTGTTATTAAATAGTTCAACAGAATTAAATCCTGTTTTGATTTATTAGGGTGTACCATTGGCTAAATATTTCAGCTTTCAGCCTACATCACATTTTCAAAGTTTCAGTACATGTTTCAGTACATGGTTGCATCACCAGTATAGCTATTTTTAAATTGGTGGAAAAGTTGCCACTATGTTAATAAGCTTAAGTGTGCAAAAAAATCAAACAGGTATATGACACACGGATACTCTAACAATCTAACATATTAACCCTTTCCTCCAATGACACACTTTTATTGCGGGGGTGAACAGTGTAGATCCAGCTCAGCCGGCATATCCATGCCGTCTGATCAGGATCTGCACTGATCGCTTTATGATTTTTTAGGTTATTTCTGACCAAAATGCGACCAGTGCAGATCCTGAACAGACAGCATGGATGTGCTGGCTGATCTGGATCTACACTGGTCGCATTTGCGTAAAAAATGTGTATATATGGAGGAAAGGGTTAAACAGGGATACCATGACAAAAATGTTTGGGGTGGGATGATGAAGCTTAACACACAAATCTTTTCTTATTTCGATCGCAAATACCAAGTTTGAATGGAACCTACATGTATTACGTTAATAACTTTTCAAAGTTTAGTATTTTCATAATCTTGGTAACAGAATAAAGATATCCACCTTTATAACTGAAGCTCAATGGCAAGTACAGGTAAAATCTCATTCCCTGAGATGTAAGCTGCAGCTGGGTATAAATGATAGTGTGCAGGATTATGGCATAAATGGTAACCAAAAGACAGTCTCATAGTCTCGTAAGCCAACAGAAGATGTGGCTGGTCTGTAACTGGAACCGAAGGACCTTAACATAACCAAATTGAAGGTATGGCTCCTATGTGTACCTGGAATCATATAGGACCTTTAAAGCGGCATTACTTCCATTTAACCCGCTCTTGTATGAAATTTTACATGTATTTGGAACTATAGGCACACATTTCCAGCGTTAGTTCGGGCTAATAAAATTTTAATTTATTAAAATAAATTTGGTCCGCGCGACTAAAAGCAAAAGTAGGATTTCCGAAACGTCACAGAAATAGAGATCGCGCATGAAGTGGTCTCTTCGTCAAAAATCGGTGCTAAATATACCTCCACTATATTTAGCTTCTTAAAAGTTCGTTAACGATAATTTAACAATATCATTGAAAATCCCATCTATAAGAAAGAATTTGATCGGACCTTTTGTGTTCTGTTAGAGAGTTTATATATTAGAGTCTATATGGACAAATATGATTTTTCAATTGTATTTTCTTACTTAAGTTATGGGCTGGGGCTTTAAATAACCAAAAAGGAACCAGTGATGCCTATGTAAAACTGGAACAAGATGACATTCATGTTACAAAAGGTATGTAGAGTCTCCTATTTTATTACGGAGTTTACAGGCTGCGTTTATACAGCTCAGTTGGATATTACCAGGTACACAGTATGCCAAATATTGATTTGCTTCTTCAACAGGTCACAGAACAAGCCAACATCGTATGGACTGTGGTAATAACAAACTGTAATTGGTCAGAAGAGAAAAATGTTCTTGGAGCTACTGTTCTTATAAGCAGACATTGAGAAGTGGTTAAAGTTACCATTACCATAAGTACTCAATCTAAATAAAGGTTACTAAAAGCTGTTGGTGTTGACGATAAACAGATGTGCTGTAGTTACCAAGATCTGTTGGTGCATTTAATGAGTGGTTACTACCAGTACTAACCAACAGTGTATGGTAACTATTATGGATTTCAGTATATACAAAGAGGTTTTGGTTTTGGTAATTGCTAATTATCAAGAGTGGATTATGAACTAACAGTAGTTACCAAAGGTTGCTAGTGCTTACTGTGATGGCCTACTGAGTGAAAAGAGATTATTGCAGACTATTGGTGAATTACAGACTACTGGTAGTTACCAAGACTTAAGGTAGTTACCATAGTGGTTACATTAAGTGGTAGCTTATTACCAAGAGTAAATAATGATTATAATGGAATAATTTACTAAGAACTTGAAAATGTTCATTAACAAAACATGTTGATAAGTGAAAGTGTTTTAGTAATGACCATGTCATTCCAGTGGTTCTCATTAATAATCATAAAACTACCGGTATGTACAACCTCTTAAGATATCTGCTGGAAAACTTTGCAACTGGTTATTTCATTTAAACAATGTAAGAAAAATGCACTTTTTCATGTTCAAATGTTATAAATCAGATATTTCCACTGTCAGGTATTACATGTATACATGATTTCAGTTGTTACATATCAAGTTTAAAACAAATAGTTATCTAATATCATTCTAATCAAAGTACAACATCAAAAGTTGATATGTTCAGTGTACTTTTAAAGGCATATTGGTGTGATAACAAGATGGGTGTTTACAACATCACAACACTTGTGCTGATTCAATGGAAAATAATGTGTACATGATGAAATTATTAAAAATACATTGGTTCATTCTATTAACAATATTCTGTAATTTATCATTCACTGACAAATGATTTCATTTTTCCTGTGATTTGGTACTTCATAATATTGTTTGGTTCATGTTATATGTTTGCTTGCTTTAATTTATTAAACAGAAAACTTAACTAAGTATTTCTTTATCCAAGCAAGAGGGCTTATGAAGTGGAGTTTGAACAGATTAAACTTAATCTAACATCTTAATTCCATCTCTGTTGGAAAAAAGTAAAATTCATTAAAGTGGGAACACAAAAATTGCTGGTCAGCTATTACATGTATTTTCGTCATAATAATTTCACACTGAATTTACAGAAAAACATCAACAGAAAGTTTATTTAACAAAGCAAAACAACATCTCAAGAATAAAATAGCTCCCTTTTCCAGTCTTTAATGCTTTGTCGCCAAAAAAGATTTGGTTTAATAGTGTTTAATTAGCATCAATGGATTAAAAAGATTAAATATGGCATTAGATAATAAATAACATACATAGTAATTGTTATACAGGTACACATGAATGCCTTACATGTTAGAATAGGACTAGAATATTGATAAATGTTCATATTTTATACATAATAAGTGATAAAATAATAGAATAAGCCATTTATTTCAATTATATTCTAAATATTGATTTTTTCTGAAATAAGAAAAATATTTCCAATTATGTCCCACCTTACCAAAATGCAAAAAAATTGTATGCTTAAATATTTATTGGATTACAACATATTTAAAACTATAAGCAATGCTGTCTGCTTCACTTGATGATGTCTCATTTCCCAGAATTCATTTGTGTATGACATCATTCTTTTTATTTTCTTCATAGATAAAAATATATCATGGCACATGGTTCAGTTAGCATTTCTCAAGAGCTAATCTCAAGGGGAATGCTATGGATAGCAAAATAATGTATGTAACTAAATTATTCTGTTTTACACATCTGTCACCTCTGCTAAATAATGTAAAAATGAAATAAATGCAAATAATTACCGGGACAACCACAGCCATTTTACTTGAAAATATGCATAAAATCTTCAAAGAGTTTATCCATTGTAGCATTAGAATACAGGACATCATTAACACTTAACTCCATATATATATATATATATGGGTTTTATTGGTTATGCAAACAGTGTAGATCCAGATCAGCTTGCACATCCATGCCATATGATCAGGATCTATGCAGTGTCCTATCAGGTCAGAAGTAACATATTGAATAAACAGTGAATCCTCATTAGATGGCAAAGATGTGCTGGCTGATCTAGATCTACACTGTTTGCCCATGGATAATTGCCAAATCTCATGGGGTAAAGGGTTAATGTGCCATTTATTAATGTGCACAATTTATCAGTGTGTAAACATCTGGTTTCAACCAGTAAAAACTTCAGCAATGTGCATATATCATAGATGCATGTAAGCAAATTCTGATTAATAAATTCAGATGCATTATTACATATACGAAATTATGTATAACACAATACATGTATGTCATGTGTAAAATTCAAACAAATTTCAAACATTAACATGTATCATGACAGGAATTAATCTCAAAGAATTAATAAATAACTATATGTATCTTACAACTAAATATCTAGCACAACATAATAAATCATTAACCATTTCCTCCACATATACGCCTTTTATTGCATGAGCAAACAGTGAAGATCCTTATCAGACAGCACAGATATGCTGGTTGATCAGGGCCCGAGATCATAAAACTAAGTTTTGAGATCAGTCTCAAATCTCAAGGATCTGATTGGCTGAAATGGCGACTGGTCGCCATTTCAGCCAATCAGATGCTTGAGATTTGAGACTGATCTCCAGATTTAGTTTTATGATCTTGGGCACTGTTCAGTTTTTTGTCAGAAATAACCTAATAAATCAAAAAGCAAACAGAGTAGATCCTGATCAGGCAGCACAGTATGCCAGCTGATCTGGATCTACAATATTTGCCCATGCCATATAGGCATATATATTAAGGAGAAAAGGGTTCATCCTTAACCAGGAACATCTGGACCCACAATCATAAAACTAAAACTGGAGATCAGTCTCAAATCTCAAGCATCTGATTGGCTGAAATGGTGACCAGTTGCCATTTCAGCCATTCAGATGATATTTGAGATTTTAGACTGATCTCCTACCTAATGTTTATGATCTTGGGCCCTGAGCATTCTAAACAAAGCCAATACAATTATGATTTTCCTTCAAAGTCACATAAAACAAGAATACAAATTCAAGGCACATGTATTCCATAAACATGACATGTAAATTCCATTAACTTCTGAAAAACCATTACATGCACCGGCTAACTTATCACAATATTGTTTTATTTCAAGTTTCAATACTAAATACTAAAAACAACATATAAATTGTCCAAACTATTATTTGGCCACCAATTATCAAAACTGTTATCCATGAAATCGAAACGAAACAATGGATGGATAACCAGTTTACCATTTCACTTAACCCTTAACTCCTTATATACATGTTTTAAGGCATGTGCAACCAATGTGCAACCAGTGTAGATTCACATCAGCCAGCACATCTTTACCATCTGATCTGAATGTACACCAGTTGCATCTTGGTTGGAAATATAAACTAACGAATCTGCAAGTGAATAGTGCAGATGCTGATCAGATAGCACAAATTTATTATTTTACAGGATTTCATAATAAGCCCTATAGTTAATTTAATCTCAGATCTCATGTTTGCAGTCCCTTTAATAAATAATGGTTCTAAGGAAAACTACGAGTACAGGGGTGTGCTGCTGAAAACCTGTGTCGCCCACAGATACTTTGTCAGAATTACTTTGTTAACAATTTAAGTAACAAATGGGCATTTTTTCAGAAAGGGTGTTTGTTTTGGGCAGTCTTAAGGAAGTTACACGATAATTTCCAATTTTCTGCCTCAAAATCCTTTTGAAAATTAATTATTGCTGCCCAAAAAAGGGGGGTTCCAGCAAGACCAACAAACCTCCTCTGAATCCACCCTGTATAGTGACCTGTGCCCAAGGTTATAAAACTGAGTTTGGAAACCAGTCTAAAATCTCAAGCATCTGATTGGCTGAAATGGCGACTGGTCAGATGCTTGAGATTTTAGACTGGTTTCCAAACTCAGTTTTATAACCTTCAACCCTTGACTACCTGACCTTGGCTTCAACATGAACATGTTCTCATAAGAAGAGTATAATGAAAGAAATAGCATCTGGCTAAGGTATAGTCAATGTTTAGGTTTCAGGATGGGCAGACTGACCGACAAAAGTAAAATCCTTATGCATCACCTTTTTCTTTGGCTGGGGCGACACAAAATCTTCTAATACTCAAACTAAATTCTAATCTATTCAAACTAAATTCAAGCTTGCATCTACATCTAGGCTTACAAGATTATTATACAATATGCACCAACAACTGACTATTAACATGTAATTTGTTTAAGCCTTTATTCCATAGGTTTTATCCCATGACCTTTCACATACTTTGATCCCAATGGCGAACAGTGGGCTATTGGCCGTTAGATTCATTAGATTATTTCTAACCAAGATGCAACTGCGTAGATCCAGATCAGCAAGGGTATCTATGCCATCTGATATGGATCTATACTGGTTTCTTGGTCAGAAAAAAAACCTAATGAATCTTACAGCCAATATCCCATTGTCGGCCCATGGGATCAAAGTACCCGGTATGTGAAATTTTTTTTTTATTTTTTTTATATTTCCTATGGTATGGCTTGATAATAGGAAAAGGAAAATGGCTTGCTAGTGAGAAGACAAACAAACTATGATTTTCTTAACAAGACCATGTTATTCAGATAAAATCTTTTTTTTTCATGGATTTATCAAGTCTTGTTATGTAAATAAGCGATATTTTCTCTTGTTTTACTTAAGAATGCTAAGCATTTTGGGTAAATATACTATCTTTACCTATTTCAAGCTATTTGTGTAAATATACTTGCTGATACACAATAAAAAGCCTAATAGCAAAGCATATTGAGCAAAACAAAACAAAAACACCAAAACTATACATGTGAACCATTGCAAATTAATCCTTTTCTCCATATACATGCCTTTGTGGCATGGGTGAACAGTGTAGATCCAGACCAACCAGCACATCCATGACGTCTGATCAGGATTTGCACTGTTCGCTTTTTGATTAATTAGGTTATTTCTGACCAAAAAGCGAACAGTGCAGATCCTGATCAGATGGGACGGCGGTATCTGCTGATCTGGAACTACACTGGTCACACATGTGTAAAAATGCGTAAATATGGAGGAATGGGTTAACAGAGTTTAAAGTTTTGTGCTGTTTCTATAATGAAAAGCACTGCTTTTAAAAGTGGATCTTCTAAGGTGAAAAGGTTCCCATGCATAGTAATTGTATGTTATCACTGAAAGCTAATAATGCTGCCAACAATGCCTGATGCAAAAAATATGTACATTTATATCCTTAACAGATATTGCCAATATGGAATATAATACATCTGATAGAAATGGCATTTCATTTTCAATATTGCAAAATTTAATTGTAACAAAGTTTTATCAAATCACCTGTAAAACCTTTCACCTGAAGTTAATCAAATGGCAGTAAAATTTTGAAGTTATTTTTTATGACAACTACTTATTGGTAGTATTCTAAGCCAGGGTTGAAGGTCATACAAATGAGAATGGAAACCAGTCGCCATTTCAGCCAATCAGATGCTTGAGATTTGAGACTGGTTTCCATGCTCAGTGTTATAACCTTGGGCACTGGGACTAAAAATATAAAACTGAGATTGGTTACTAGTCTCCATTTCAAACATTAAGATGCTTGAGATTTGAGACTGGTCCCCAGTTTCAGTTTTATTTATGACCTTGGGGAAAGAAGAGTTTTGTTGCAATCCATATTTCTGCAGTGAACAGAGAATGGCAGGATAAGAAAATGCATGAAAGAAAATATATCACAACTCATGCAGACATATTCACGTAGACACCATTCTCTTGGTGTAAAGAAATGACATCAGTCATCAGAGTAAGCAAACAACGGCATCAAAACCTTATAGCTAAAAAAATTTCATTCAAAATTACAAAATTTGCTGGTCATTTGATGTAATGGTGAGGGACATAAAGACTTCATCCCTCAAAAATTTTTAAATTTCATTTCAAAGAATTAACAATGCTTTAACAGCCTCTCAAGACCACAGAAATCTGGGCACACAATAATAAAAATCTGATTGGAGAACTGTCTTAAAAATCTTGCTTGTGAATGGTCAGTTTAGAGGCTAGACTCCATTTACCGCAAATCATCTGGGAACAACATCATATGGGGCGCGTCACGGGAAAAGGTACCTTCGGACAGTTGACGTCAATCCTTGAAATGACGTCATAAAGTTGAACGGACGACATAACTTATCATGCATTTCACGTTAAAAATAACATCTTATTGTCAAAAGATGTTACAAAATAACCTTTTAGTTATGGGAAAATAATAAATAATTGTAAGTTCTTTCTAAATATAGTAAGAACTAAAATGTCACAAAATATGACCCAAGGTACCTTTTCCCGTGGCGTGCCCCATATAACAGTGATTAAAGACCAGACTCAAATCTCAAACATTTTATTGGCTGAAATGGAATCTTGTCTACATTTCCACCAATCAAATGCTTGAGATATGAGATGGGTCTACAGTTTCAGTTTTATGATCTTGGACACTGCTTGAGATTAGAGACTTGTCTCCAAACTGACATTTTATGTGTTAAAGTGCAGAAAGCGAATTAACAGTAGACTAACTAGATTGCTGAAAAGGAAGAGCACTTGTCTTGTTATAAACAGATATCGGTGATAACAAAATAAATATCTATATCTCTAATGTATTTCTTGACATTTATCCAGTTTCATACTTTGAATGCTCAAAAAGTCCTTTCTTGAAAAAAGGGTTAAAGTCACAGAGCACCTGTTTCGAGAGGAACTGATTCTGCGTGGAATGTAGACTGCATGATGGAATCTTGGAACATATCTCAATAACACTCTTCAAATAAAACTGAAATATAAATACAGAGATGTATTCATCAAATTGACAAAGTTTATGAGGCACAAACATGCAGTGTCTAAACATTGGAACAATATAATGTTTATTTATAACTATGACAATCCACTGAAAAATGAAGCTTACAGTGTAGCTGAGTTCGCAAAACTAACACTGATTTTCCTTGTCAACTGATATTAAATGTCAAAACTTGAGATCAGTTTTTTCCATGCTGCGGACAACGAATATCAAATTCTACTAATTTTCGGTATCGAAAATTGATGGTAAAATCAAATTACTAAAATAAATGTCAATATTAATATTCAATTCCAGCTGACAATGAAAATGATCAGAATGCTTAAACCTCTACTCCATGGGATATGGCTGTGTTCCATGGGCGAACAATGTAGATCCAGATCTCCTGGCACATCTCCTGGCACATCTTTGCCATCTGATTAGGATCTACACTGTTCACTTTTTGATTCATTAGGTTATTTCTGACCAAAAGCGAAGAGTGTTGATCCTGATCAGATGGCACAGATGTGCTGACTGATATTAATTTACAATTATCGCATAGGCCATTAAACCAGTATATATAAAGTAAAGGATTAAAATGGATCCGAGTGGATATGACAATTAAACATATCAGTAAGAAATAAATGAGATAAACGACTATTGCTTCTATGAAGATACTCTGTTATATATTTTTGATAATTGAAAATTGGGATCCAAAGCGATGCCCAATATACTGGATATCCCTGTAATTTATGGATCATGATATCACAGAACTTTCAGTGTAATCCATAAAGAGTTCTACCTCCAGTTGTGGTCTCCTTTCAGCTGCCACCTTTTCTGTCTTGCCAAATAACAGCTTCTTAGGTGGAAACACTAGAGCATTGATCTGAAATCAGAAATATAAGGGCTGAAGGTTATAAAACTGAGATTGGAAACCAGTCTCAAATCTCAAGGACCTGATTGGCTGAAATGGAGAACAATTTTACTGTGTGTTTATCGTGTGTGTAATTATTCTGTATGCTAAAATGTGTTTTTCCTTTTGTTTCTTGCTTAAAAGCCCTTATTGAAAACAAGAGATGTTTTTAAACATTAATTCCCCCAAACACTGATAAGATACTGTCAAACTTAAAACTTACTTAAGACTTACTGAGACTAGCTCAGATTGGTGAGTTCAATTAAGGAATGATTCTTATTTTGGTGCGATTCATGCAGATTGGACGTGCACGCCAGAGCTGGCAAATCCATAAAGCGCGCTAGCGCTTTATGGTAAATTTGCCAGCTCTCGCGTGCACGTCCAATCTGCATGAACCGCACCAAAATAAGAATCATTACTTATATTTACATTTTATTCATTTTTTTCTTTAATTAAACTTAAGTCGAACGCTTTCAAAAATTAGTATTAAGTGAAAAGGGGGAGTAATACGTGGGAGTTTTCAATAGTAACAGCCATGACGTTACTGACGTCATTATGGGTCATGCGGTTCTTGCAAAATGAACCGAATTTTTTTAAACGAAAAAATCAATAGGAATGTAAATATTATGATATGATAAAGGGTTTATAAACCTATGGAATCACAGAAACCTGATTATGTTTAGCTCTACACTAAGCAGGTTGATCTGTCAAGGAAAGCTCTTGTCTTGCCAAACTTTCCAACAAGCTGTCCCAGAATTTCATGTTCATCAACTCAGTTAGCAGTCACATACAACTCTTGTTCTGCTTATGTGCTTATAGACTCCACCAATGTTTTCAAACAGTAACACAAACCTCAGGAATCTTGGATTTCATCTCTTGATGAAATTCTCGGAACTTGCTGTATCTTCTCATGATTGACCAAACATCATCTCCCACAGTAATCTGTGAATTCATTAAGTTATACCATGAGTAACCAGTATTGATCTATATTAGCCTAGATCTAGATCAGCCTGAACATCTGATCAAGATCTATACTGTTCATTCCTTAACCCTTTCTTCCATATATACACATTTTTACGCATGTGTGACCAGTGTAGATCCAGATCAGCCGGCACATCTAACGAATCATAAAGCGAACAGTGCAGATTCTGATCAGATGGCACAGATGTGCTGGCTGATCTGATCTACACTGTTTGCCAACTCAATAAAGGTGTGCCTATGGATAAAAGGGTCAATCAGAAATAATCAAAAGAATCTAAAACAAACTGTGTAGATCTCGATCAGACTTCGTGAATGTGCAGGATAATCTGGAAGAACACTGGTTGTACATAAAGCTCTGTCCGTGGAGTAAAGGATTAATCATCAAATTTTACAAGGTTTCCTAGATATCTAGTCCACGTACAGAAGTGTTGCTGAAACTTCAAAAATGATTTTGCTTTACATGAACTATGACAATGTGTTAAACATGAATTGTAAGTATTTTGATTGCAAAAAGGTTTACTGGTAAAATGATTATATAAAAGTAAATTAAAGTGGGCAGTTGAACGTTAGATAACAATCAGGCATTCATAGTTGAAATTCGTCTTTAGTAATATGTCAATTTTCTGATAAATACTTGTTAAGAAAAAAATAAAAGAGTTTTCAAAAAATCAAGGTATCCAGGCGACTGGTCGCCATTTCATCCAATCAGATGCTTTAGATTTAAGACTGGTTTCAAATCTCAGTTTTACAATCTTCAGCCATGATTTACCTTGACTTCGTATTCATAATGGCTGTCAGAGCCATAAGCCAGTAGTCGGTATGTAGGAATCTCAACGTGGATTGTCTTAGGAAGCTCCGACTCAAAACTCTGAATTAATGTACCCGTCTACAAAAACAATGAATTCAGATTAAATCTGTTGCAATAGGAAACCATAGAAATAACTTTATGGCATATAAAATGTGGTTTATCTCAAAGGGAATAAACAAACATATAGATGTAGTTTTAACCCTTCTCTTCATGGCTCATACTTTAATCACATGTTTAACCAGTGCAGATCCAGGCAGATCAGACTCTCTAATAGTCATTTTTAGATTAATTAAATTATTTCTGACCAAGAAGTGAACAGTGCTTATCAAGATCAGATTACAAGATCTGGATCTACACTGGTCACCCATGGGAAATAAGCTGTATCCAATGGAAAAAGGGTTAACAAAATGCAATTCAAACTAACATACACTGCTGCAGATACTACTGGTGAAACTATTGTTCACAATTTACATGATAAAAGGGATTAAGTACAGATAGAGTACAGTGGTATTTTCTAAAAGAAGCACTGATAGTACAACTATTATCAAACACTTTTTAAAAGAAGCTATTATGGCCTCTTGTGAAGAGCAAAATATGCCTGTAAGAATAATTTGCAAATCTTTAGTAACCCTTCAGTATATTGAGAATACTGTCTGTATGCATCTGTTTTCACTAGGGATGTCAACGGATCCTGAATTTGGGATCGGGATCCATTGAATGATCCGAACGGATATCCGAATATAAACACTTTGCTAATAGAAATATGTCGTTTCCCTAGACATAAACACTTAATAACTTTAATATTTTAATTAATTATGAACAATAAAGCATTTGGTATTCCCAATAAGTATTTTTTTTCAGCTGTTAAATAAATATTGCAAAAAGTTTGGAATTAAAACGATAATAAAACTGTGTGGAAGAACTATACAATTGCTGTATTTTTTCATCATCATTTTACTTCACAAAATGTCGCGAACAGCAAACTATAGAAAGGAAGGCATAACAAATTATTTGTTTAGAATGTAGATGTTAATAAATCAAGATCGCGACAACAAATAAAAAATGAACTCTTCAATAATTTAATAGATAGAAGCAAACTGACATAATTAAACGTGAGTAATTGATTTATGACCGCCAAACCTGTTGTCTACAGAATTATAGCTCTATTCCTTCTCAATAAAACCGATCGCACAGAATTAAAGATAATTTTCTTTACTCAAAAAAGATTAACTTCAAACGATGACCATTAATTGGCAAGTTCTTATGTATACTGTTATATTTTAACACATTTCTGAACCTGTATAGCCCAATTTACGGCGTGTCATCACCAATAAACCATTTAACATTCTTATGCTTAAATGCACACGTACATTGTAGAAAGATAATTTAGCAAAACAAAAATAATATTGAAAATTTAAAGGTTTCATAAACGGATATCCGATGCCAAATTCGATCCAGATATCCTATGATCCTAACAGATATCCGAATATTCAGATATCCATTGACATCCCTAGTTTTCACATTAAAAATCTTTCTATATTTCAAGAAAGGTCTAACAAATCAAACTTACACTTCTTCTCCTTGGGATCTCCCCTTCTGAATCAGCAGACTGAAACAACATCAGTAAATATTCTGAGACGTTTATTTCAAGAAAATTATGTTAATAATAAACTACATGTAATAGTTTTAAATTATGTAATACATGATTGGGAAGATATTAACAAGAATGAATCAATATTTGTTACCATCTTCTGATAATTTGCAAAGCAGTTCTTGAATTAGAAGTTCAGTAAACGATCGTGCTAAGTAAAACTCTAATTGTTTAATTTTAAACAGTAAATATTATTATTAGTCACCACTTTAATGTCCTGATTTCCTTCTATGAAAACTATGCCAATTGACACAAAGATAAAGGTAATAACCACAACAGTCACATGAGTTGGACACCAATGTAATTACTAAGACATGGGCTGGACAATAAACAGTAGAATATAGGTTAGAAAAATGAAAATAATTACCATAACAGTGACGTATGGGTTGGACATTGACGGTGCCATAGCTTTCCCACCAACTGATCCACTTCTGTAGAAATAAACACAAAGTCATGTTAAGTTTTTTGGTTAACATCATATACCCAAATTATTTGACAATAGACGTATTCAACCAAACAAACATAATAACCAAACTGTTCTTTTAGCTGCCTTTCCCTCTAACTTACATGTACAAACAGATAATTCTCTTTCAACTGCAATTTTAACTATCACATTTTCACACAATATAATTTTCCTTTCTGACACTGACCTTGAATACACCATTGTGATTTTATACCGAATCCCAATACTGCACTCACACTAATACTTGGATGCTTTTTTGTTCATTTTGCTACAACAATAATCCAGTATTCATACATATGCCTTCAAACATACTTGATTTTATTCAATTAAGATAGTCTATTCAAAGTTAATGGTGATTTTTTTTTCAGGAATTAGTTATGGGAATAGGTTATATTGCAGACCCCCGATTGTACTGTGGAAATGTGAGAGCTGAGCTGAGTATATACCAGCTACATATTAAACAAGAGTTGTCAGAGGAGACAGCATGCTCGACTATTCGAATCATTTGAAACAAATGCAATTTGAAGATTAAAACAATAACAACTATGGCCATATATTGGTGTGAAATCAGGAAAAATATTAACAAGTGAATGGTAAGGGAGAAATTCATTTCAAATAACAGAAATAATTCCTTAATGTACCATAAATATTAAACTGAATAGGGGAATAACTATGAAATATTTCTGAATTTGTTAGAAAACATGTTAGTAATTTTTTATGAGAGACATTTACTTTTAGTCAAATATCAATCACTTCAGTAATGTTAAAGAAAAGAACTGAAATGAAATTATAATGGAAGTTTGAAGTTGATACCTTAAGTATTTTGTGCAAAGTTATCGATGAGGTGCACTTAAGTGAAAATATAAGTGAAAGTAGAAATGTGTCCATAGGACACAGATGCCCCTGCTATGCATCATTTTCAGACACTCAAGTGAAATGATGGGAATAATAGCATTTCAACGACAGTGATGTTGGAGGAATTATAAGAATATGCATAAACTTGAAGATAAGTAAATTATTTGTATTTGTTACGCAACACACCGCCTTGTCATGGTGAACATTTGTGCCAAGTTATTTTGAAAACCCTCCATTTATAACAAAGTTACAGCCTGGACAAGAAAATGCTATTTTTAGTAACAGTGACCTTGACCTTGGATCTACAGGCATGGGTATTGTGTGGACACACCGCCTTGTCATGGTGAACATTTGTGACAAGTTATTTTGAAATCCCTCCATTCATAACAAAGTAACAGCCTGGACAAGAAAATTCTATTTTTAGTAACAGTGACCTTGACCTTCGACTTACAGGCATGGGCTTGTACTTGACACACCATCTTGATATGGTGAACAATTATACCAAGTTATTTAAAAATCCAATAAGAAATAACTAAGTTAGAGCGGACAAGATTTTGCAAGAAAATTCTATTTTTAGTAACAGTGACCTTGACCTTGGACCTACAGGCATGGGTATTGAACGCGACACACCGCATTGTCATGGTGAACATTTGTGCCAAGTTATTTTGAAATCCCTCCATTCAAAACGAAGTTAAGGGCCAAGTGTATATTTTGCTTAACACTAAATGTAAGTGAAAAAGGGGCATAATTTGAAAAATATTGGAAGCAGGGTTATGGGTCTTGTTGGTTATGATGTAGATTTTGGTGGTGAAAATATATTTCAAGTTTCAAGGCAATATCTCAAGTAGTTTTAAAGTTATGGGCAAAATGCATATTTTGCTTAACACAAAATATAAGAAAAAAGGGGCATAACTTGAAATATATTGACAGCAGAGTTATGGGTCTTGTTGGTAATGATGTAGAATTTGATGGTGAATATATATTCCAAATTTCAAGTTGATATCTCAAGTAGTTTATAAGTTATGGACCAAAGTGCATATTTTCCTTAACGCAAAATTTAAGTGAAAAAGGGGCATAACTTGAAAAATATTTGTAGCAGAGTTATGGGTCTTGTTGGTAATGATGTAGAATTTGATGGTGAATATATATTCCAAGTTTCAAGTTGATATCATAAGTAGTTTTCAAGTTATGGACCAAAGTGCATATTTTGTTTAACGGATGCCGACGCCGACACCGGGGCGAGTAGGATAGCTCCCCTATTCTTCGAATAGTCGAGCTAAAAATTACAGGTTCCAACACCATAGAGCTTCACGCATACACTAGACTATGCTTGTTAGTAACCTAATTCTGAATTCTAGAACAGTAAGAATACAGGGATATAAAATTCCACAGACTTACAGTCAAATTTGCATTTATTAATGCATCTGTCAAACATATAATAACTATTGTTTACATGTATAACTGTATCTGTCAATAGTATATATACCATATTATGAAATAATGTAAACAAACCTTGATATTTTACTATATTAAGAAACCTTTGGTATTTTAAGATTGTACCTTATATTTGTCTTTGTAAAAATAAGATCAAATCCATAAATGAGAAAAACAAATAATTTTACCTTCTCTCATATCTCGCTTTCAGTTGTTTCATCTCACGATGATGCGCATCTTTCAGGCGCTTTATCTCCTCTTCCCGTTCCTGTTTCTCACGAACGCGCTCAAGCTGTCGTTTGTGTTCTCTTTGTAGTTTCTCTTCAAACATACGTCTCTTTACTTCCTGCTCCACTAATGCATTTATTCTGTTATAGCAATAATGAAATGTAAATGGACCCTTCCCCTGACATTCCTAACACTATTGTATCTTGGTATGTTAGACCAAAACTAATGCAATGTTTTTACTATCAAAGGAAAAAAATTAAAATCAACACACGGTGGAAAAATCACACCTGACATGTAATAAGAGTGAAGCTGCTAACAATAAAATCCATAATAAAATTTAGGATTTAACACTTTCCTCAATATATTTGTTCTGATCTGGATCTGCACTGGTTGCATCTTGGTTAGAAATAACCTAATGAATCAAAATGTGAACAGTTTAGATCCGGATTGGATGGCATGGATGCTAGCCTCAATTTCAACCAATCAGAGCTTGAGATTTGTAACTGGTCTCCAGTTTCAGTTTCATGACACTGAGAACAGCGACTCGTCTTCAATCCAAGTTTCACAATCTTTAGGCTAGATGACAAAATACAAATTTTCCAACCTGTCTTGCCTGACTCTATCTTGTAAGTTATCTTTTTCAAGTTCTATGATATCCAGCTCGTAATCTCGTGCCTGATCAAACTGTCGAACCTTCTCCTCGAGTTCCTCAGTAGCCTTGTCAACAGCTCCCTGAAGATTCTCCACTTCCTACAATAAACAGAAACTACAAATCATTTCTCCTCTTTTAAATTTGTTTCTTTATTGGGTTCTTGGCTAGAAATAATAAATGAATCTAAAAATGTCTAGTGTCGATCAACAGATCCATTTGTCACACATGGGCTGGAATTAAATAATGGGTTTGGGTTATGTAAGAATTTATTTGGATGCTCTGTTTGACTGGCATCATATATTTACTTTCACTCTCTTTTGATTCTGATGTAATATTTTTTTCACTGTCATTAACTTTTTTATCTATTTACACCAAAGTCTTGTCAGGACCACTTTTAGACTGAATTTTCTAAATGATGAACTTCTAGAAGTACATGTAGAAAGCATTTCTTAAACTGTAACAATACATCTGATTAATCCCTTACTCCATATATAAGCATTTTATCTCATGTGCAACCAGTGTAGATCCAGATCAGCTGGCACATTCGTGCCATCTGATTTGGATATGCAATCTTCACTGTTTGGTCAGAAATAACCTATTAAATCAAAAAGTGAACAGTGCAGATCCTGATCATATGCCACAGATGTGCTGGCTGATCTGGATCTACACTGTTCAACCAAGCCATCAAGGCATATCTTTGGAGGTAAAGGTTAATAAGTAGGCTGGGGTGTAGCAAACACAGTAAAAGTAAATAAATATAAAATATGTTATTTCTAAACCTTTCGCTTCACTTCAATCTTTGCCTGATCTTCATCTGTTAATGTCACACTCTGCAACTGTTCATCCAAGTCACCAATACCCGAGTCTATCATGCTCCGTGAGTTCTTCAACAGCAACAAACTGAAATATAGCATAAACTATTACTGTATAATTTATATGTATTTGTTTGTTTGCATGTCGTGTTTAAATATAATTCTTCTGCAACCTTTCAACAATCCCACTCCACAAATTAACTTCATTCACTTTGATGATTCATGCTTTATACCTTCCAACCTGACCTCACTATTTATTACATTCAAGGTTTCTGAAACTATCAATAGTCTGATATTCTATAATGACACCTTATGCCAAAATACCACTGCAAGTACACAATCTAATCTCTGTATCAGTGCAACCTTTCTATAACATTTTTCTTATACCAGATATATCTTTACCACATTCATTTTCAAGTATTTTTCATGTGTTTAAGGTACAGATGGAAAATCCAGCTTGATGTAACTGGTTTTTTCGTAGTGCTGATTTACTGCTTTACAACAGCTGCCAAGTGACTGATATTCCAGTCTAGACTAAACATATGTGATACTTTTTCTGGTATATCATACACCCATTTTATCCTTCTATTTTGTTAATAATACAAACTTACTGTTGTAGTAGCAGAACAATTTAAGATGTATGTATTTCTCATTTATAACAGTCCAGTCACGATTTCACAGATCAAATGTGTGGATGTGCAGGCCTTATACAGACAGTGAAGGATGAGAGGTATGCAAGAAGTTATTATAACCTACAAACAAACAAGTTGTACATACTTTATACAAATAAACAACCTTATTCACTCACCTTTCCCTTTCCTCTTGAATTTCTTTCAGATCTTCATTCATTTTTTCTTCAATAGCATTTAATTCTTCATTTATGGCAATAATCTCTTTTTCCAACTTTATCACAGCTTTACATTGTACATCATTCAAATGTTCCTTCTCTTTCAGTAATTCCTCCTTCTCTTCCACAAATTTTACTTTCTTCGATTCAATTTCCTTTTCAAATTCTTTTATCACAACAGCTTGTTTCTTCAAATCACTAACCATACCTTCAATGTTAACCTCAGCTTCTTCAATCTTACTGTTTAATGAATTTATCTCTCTATTTCCAAGTTGTTTTGCAATCTCTTTCTTCAAATTATTAGTTTGCCTTTCTTCATCTTTCTTATGTTGTTCCCATCTATCCATCTCAATTTCAATTGCATCAAGAATTTTTCTTTGTTTTGCTGCTACTTTTTCTTCTTCCAGTTTCAGTATTTTCTTAGCTTCTGCTAACTGTTCTTTCTCGATCATAATGTCTTGCCTTTCCCTAACAGTCAGCTGATCTGACTCCAAACATTTGTCATACTCATTTTCCTGATCCTTCAAGTCTTTCCAAGCCTCTTCTATGTCATGATTTTCACTGGTTATTTTGTCCACATCTTTCTTCCATCTTTCCTTCATTTCTACTTCTTTAACTTCAAACTGAGATTTCATTTCCATTTCTTGGGATTCCACCTCTTCAAATTGCTGTTTCAAAGATTCATTTTCCTCCAATTTTTCATGAAATAAGATTTCAAAATCTTTCTTCATCTTGTCAAGCTGCTGTTGTTCAAAATCAATGACCTTTTGATCCTGAAACAATATTTTAACTATTTTATCCATGTATATCATATTTCATCCCATGTGCAACTGGTGTAGATCCAGATATCCTGCACTTCTGATCAGAAAGCAGTTTGATTAAGATATACACTGAGTGCTTCTTGGACAGAAATAATATGAAAGTAAATAGTGCAGATCCAGATCAGACTGTATAAGTGTGCAGATACAGATCTGGATCTAAACTGGTCTCACTTGGGATATATGGAATAAAATCCATGAAGTAAACAATAAAAAGTCAGCAATTGAATTAGGACAATGGGTTGAAAGTAGTTTGGCAAAAAAACATCAATTTCAGTTTTTCCATGTTCATTTTCAAAGCTTTAAGCTTTCAAACGTCCGATGTTTTAAGTAAAAATGTTATTACTATCATTTATCATTATGTAATGCCTTTGCACACCTCTGTTACAATAGTAACTGTTGATGCTTGCAATTTTTACTATCACCAAGTTTATTTAGTCTTTACATCAGCAGGAATACATACCTCAAGATCTTGTTCCTTGGCTGCCTGTTTCTTCACATCAAGTTCATCATCAAGCAGTCGGACTTCAGTGTCCTTCAGTCTACACTTATCATCTATTAGAGTTACCTGTGCATGTATGCTCTGCTTATGTACCTCACTATCACTCCGCAAAGTTTCCAGTTTCTGAAACCGTTATAATACATGTAGATATATGAGTTGAATAAGAGGTCATTTTGTTGAGCATTCAAAAGGTGGATATGTTCAGGTTGAGACCACTACCTGACAAATATGGAATAGGGCAGATCCTGGGGTCACTGTTATCAAGGGCGGTGGGATTGACAAAAAACTGAATTTGAAATAGGAAGCCCAAATTCTGATTTACCAGTAACAGCTAAAACTAGTTAATTTTTTAAAACCTGCTAAAATATTTTTTATATTGCACTTGACTAGTGGACTGTTGCTTATACAAATGAATGGAGTGCAGTAGCAGTGGTGGGTTGGTAGGGGTAGGGGACCTTCCATTTATCTCTGAATAGGGTCTCCTTTATCATTATTATAACCGATTCAAGATAATGGGACAGATATATAACTGAAGATATTTTCTGCAAAATTATCTACATTTGTGTAACATAGATCTTGTTGTTGATCAACTAATGTGAAAGTGAACTAAGTGACAACGAATAATGTGACAGTATCTATACATACAGCATGAAGGGTCTCACTGGTAGTTCGGCATCGTTCCACCACCTCTTTCTCTCTGACATCCAGCTTCCTCAGTAAGTCATCAATCTGGGCTCCCTGTTAACACAGTAATCTTAATCTTAATCCATCACTAACAAGGCCCAAATTCATAAAACTAAGATTGGAGACCAGTCTCAAATCTCAACCATCCGACTGGCTGAAATGGTGATCTGTCACCATTTTTTAGCCAATCAGATGTTTGAAATTTGAGACTTGGTCTCCAGATTTTGTTTTATAATTTCGGGTCCAGACTATTATGTTTTACACATAACTGTACAAGAATGAAAACTGATGCACCTGTCATTTGCAACACTTGCTCCAACCTTCACAGCCAGAGCAGGCAGAGACTAACAGTGTCAGTCCAGTCAAGTCTCCCTCTTTGAAGTATAAAAAATAGATATGCATATAATCTGCTATATCTCCTCTGATAACCAAAAATTTGGTTTACATAGAGCAAACATCTCCCTAATTTTAATATCCAATTCTTTTTGTTTCACAAAATCTCCCTTCTTTTTATACCAAAAACTCATGCCAAAAGCTCAATGTTTTAAATATCAAAACTCTTCTTAAGCTGATTCGCAGGAACTAAGACCTGTCTTAAATCTTCAATTAGTCTCCAATCCTAAAAAAGATGATTGGCTAGAACAGAGTCCAGTATTCAAACCAAACTTTCTGATAAAGACTTATCAGAAGTAATGTCATCAATCTCAGATTTGTAACCATGAACACAGGAACATAAAATCATAACATATTTGTGTATATCCCACACAATGCATGAGAATCTGGAGCTACAAATGGCAGGTGTATCACACAGCACACAGGTTTGTAACATGCATAATTATAACAAAATTTTCATGCAAATAATAACACAGCTAGTTATATTTCAAAATGCATCATCATATCATATCTCCTTAACATAATTAAAAAAATAGGCATCAAACTCAACTCTAGATACAACATGAAATGTGGCGTATTTATAATACATGTACTTGAATGCAAAACCATAATACCTTCTTAAGATATCTATGAACTTCAGTTAGTTTTGCATCAAACCAATTTATTATTTTACATGAACTGAATACATAAATTTATTTTTTGACTAATTAAGTATGTGGCACTTAAACACGAAATGTCATATAAATTGTAAAAGACAGAATAAAAAGTCAAACTACCTTTGGAAGTTTAATGGGGACGTTGTCAAACTGGTGCGCCTGGGAATAAAGAAATACATCAAGCATGGGTCAATAAACAATTCAGGAAAAACGTGAGTTGTTTATGTGATTTTTAAGGGATATGAGGGTTAGTAGTAGACAATGCTGAAACAGATTATATGATATTGTCCACATCATTAGGCTGTTAATAAAGTCATTATTCTTACAATATTCAGTTTATATTCTTGTCATGACTTTAGTCAATTGTGCAACCAGTATATATTGGAATACATGTCCATACAGTCTGATCATGATCTATATTACTCATTACTCAGCCAGCTTTAACCCTTTCCTCCATATATACACAGTTTTACGCTTGTGCGCCCAGTGTAGATCCAGATCAGCCAGCACATCCTTGCCTACTGTTCAGGTTCTGGTTGCATTTTGGTCAGAAATAACCTAATGAATCATAAAGCAAACAGTGTAGATCTTGGGTTGAAGGTTATAAAACTGAGATTGGAAACCAGTCTCAAATCTCAAGCATCTGATTGGCTGAAATGGCGACCAGTCGCCATTTCAGCCAATCAGACGCTTGAGATTTGAGACTGGTTTCCATGCTCAGTTTTATAACCTTGGGCACTGATCAGACCGGATGGTGGATGTGGATCTACACTGTTCACCCAGGCAATAAAGGTGTGTATGTGGAGGAAAGAGTTAATGAGAAAGCAAACTGACAAGTGTAACAGTTACTATGTACAAATGCATTTATATTGTTACAGCATCTGATTTCTTCACTTGTGTTTATAGAGCCTTGGTTAGTGCAGAAAGGGTTAATACATGGTGAATTGATGTATTTTTAATATAGAACCTGTGCTTGGTTTTCATTTGTGTTTTGCAGTTGTATATAAGATGGATGGGTTGGTATAGGACAGCAAAGTAAGATTTTCTAACTTTTGTTGAAGTTTTACCTTCTTAAACATGCCCTATTGTACAAATAAAATCAACACTTCACATCTAAGTTCAACAAACCATGCTATACCTATCAAGCACTGGGCACAAGATCATATAACTAAAACTGTAGACCAGTATCAAAACTTAAGTTTTATGATCTTGGGCCCTGTTTTCTACGATACAGCTTGAAACTGAAGCTAACAGAAACCAATTAAGAGTTACTGAAAACTATGTTACACTAACTCTGGAATCTATGTACTCTTATAAATAAAACAAGAATAGCTAAAGATTGAAAATTATGTCTGGAATAAATCTGCACATTTTATTCATCAAATGACTACTGTTTGTCTTTACCTTTTACTTCATGTGATTTTGCTAATGTTCATGAGTGAACAGTTTAGATCCATATCAGCTGGTACATCTGTGCCCTCTGGTCTGGAACTACACTGCTTGCTTTAGATTTATTAGGATAATCTGACCAAGAAGTGAACAGTGTAGATCCTGATCAGATGGCACACATGCACCAGCTGATGTGGATCTACACTGTTCACATGATACAGAATCTGTATTCATAGTGTAAAGGGTTAAAAAATATTACTAAATAGAGTAACTGTATGTTATTATACATTTTAACAATAACTGCAACAACGTTAACATTTAATGTGGTTGTTGTTATTATTAAAGCAGTTATTTATTTTTTGCCATTTTCCAGTATAGTATCAATTGATGAATTACTATATCAAGTAAGGTCAGGTAAAAACAGTGCATGACATAACTGGTAAACTTCTGATTCATCGCTGATGATGTGACCCATGTAACATGGATTTAGTCACTGTCAAACAGACTTCTAGGGGCCTAATTTGAGTCCCTATTTTGCAATTGCATTTCAGGACAGTTCAAGCATGAGTTCAATTTACATTATTTAGAAAAGTAACTTTTTAAGAGTAAAACATTGACAATCAGCTAGGAAATATCTCTTTATCACCTGTAACACCTCCATCTGCACTTTCTCTAGGTCTTTATAAGCCTTGTTGAGCTGTTTTTCTTTTTTCTCCAGTTCTATTTCCAAGGCAACCTGGCTGTTGATTCTTTCCTCTTCCTCTGCATGGTAACGATCTTCCAGCTCCTTTATCTGTGACCTTAAAAATGAAAAAAAAGTGGAATGTTTGACTTCCACATCTTACTTAACCCTTTCCTTATTTAAACCTGTGTGACCATTGTAGATCCAGATCAGCTGGCAGATCTGTGCCTTGTGATCTGGATCTGCACTGATCACATCATCATCAGAAATAACTTAATCACAAATGTGCCAGCTGAACTGGATGTACACTGTTCGCCCAATGTAGTAAAGTTGTATCTATGAAGTAGAGGGTTAAGGTTGTTCCTATACTACTGAGGTCTGTTAACCCCTTACTCCATGGGATACAGCTTAACAAGAAGTGAACAGTGTTGATCCTGGGCTGAAGGTTATAAACTGAGATTGGAAACCAGTCTCAAATCTCAAGCATCTGATTGACTGAAATGGCGACTGGTTGCCATTTCAGCCAATCAGATGCTTGAGATTTGAGTCTGGTTTCCATGCTCAGTTATATAACCTTGGGCACTGATTTAGAATGTATTGATGTGAAGGGTGATCTGGATCTACACTCTTTGCCAAAGTCGCAATTCTGGAGTAAAGGTTTAAGAATGCTTCTCTCAATAAAAAGCAAACAGTGTACACACTGATCAGATGGATATGTAGTCTGATCTAAGTCTATACTGGTGGCATATCCCTTTTTAGTCATGGTGCATCAATTTTGGTAAAATTAAGTTCCTACTCAAATTAAGTCATCAATGATAGATAACAATAGTTCAACACTCAAGAAATAAATATTAAAAGTAAGATTTGAGAAATAAAGACAAAAACTACTTTAGAAGCCAGATCTTAATATGTTGACCATTCCATCTCTTTCATAACTTTAATCATTATTAGTTCTCAGTCTTCTTATTAAAGTTAAAAATTCAACAATGCAACAGAACTAAAATAAACAAACAAAACAAGAGGGCTAAATGGACCTGTACTGCTCACCTGATTCTTGGATACACGAAAATCAAAGCTTGAACAAAATAGAATGGAGTTAAATAATTAGTATGCCAACTTTGTATAAAATAAAATTACTGTCTTTATACCATCTAGAAGTCAGCCTTTTATGAATATTTTTACTAGCTGTAGATATCAGATGTAAAATGTTGATTCTATCGTGTTAAAACACAGAAAGTTGATCTGGGACATGCCGGATCTATCTTGATCATTAGAGTTCACTTTGAGCCTTTGGCTCAAAAGAGCTAAAAACAGACTAGAATACAATAAGCTGGCTCTGAAGTTTTAAAACTGAGTACTGAAAACCAGTCTCAAATCTCTCAAGCTTTCTGTTTGTCAGTTCTGAAACTTTGCTCAATTTTAACCAATCAGGATTACAGAGATCTGAGACTGGTCTATTATCTCAGTTGATAACATTGGGACGTGGCCTCAATATCACAAACAATCTTATCCTCAACTCAATTTTTTACTCAACATTATTTATTCAAATTCTAAGTTAATACTGGTTACTTACTTCTGATTTTTTACAAAAAATAACATAAAATCTTCCAACTTTTAGGAAAATATTTCAAATGAAACTAAGTCCTGCTGAGATACCCAGAAAAAATGTTTGAGTTCAAACTCAAACTTTTGACTTTTTACTCAAACTGTATTTAGGGGAATTTTTAAATCAGCATATACAGATAACACATTTTTCAAATGTGCATTTAAAATAAGAAATATTTTAAAGCTTTTACTAAATCAATCAAGTAAGCTGAGTACCATCAGAATTTTAAAATTATTACCTTGAGTTGAGGGTAAAATCTAACTTTTTGTGATATTGGGGCAGGCCCTCAGAGTCATCAAAATATAAAACATGCAACAAACCATACCCTCTTAGTCTTTATGTTTCCAACTACTAATACAATGTTGATGATGACTTAAAACAAAGTAAAAGAAAGTAAAAAAAAATATTTTATTTACTTTTTTCTTTTGCCAATGATACATTCTACAAATGTTAAATCCATTCTCTCACTGGTTATAATTCCCTTAATGATTATAAAATGTATAATAGTATTGTATATAGAACAGTTTGTAAAACCTCGCTAACACAAGCAAGTAAATTTAATGTATAATTTATAGAACAATTGGTAAAAACTTCACTAACACAATCAATCAACCCAATCAAATAAATATTATACACTATAACAAAGTGACAACATTCTTTTCAAATATCAATACATTCATCAATTCTGATAAGAGATATAAATCATTTGATCTTTTCATCAATACATTCTTGTTGCCCTATAAAACAAGTGCTGCAATAAACCTCACTGATTGACAAGACTTTTAATTAGCTGTCAAACAACTTGTCTGAAGTCCTTTACAACAACATCACCCTAATGACATACCAATGTTAGACAATTAAGATCATTTTTATATCTTGTTTGATAGGTAAGGTTTTCATTGTACCTTTTAGTGCAAATACAGTTTTCAATAAATGTTTAACATCGTTTTCGTCTATAAGTTAACCAAGACATGAAAATAGTGACCTCTGTAGGGATAGTTTAAAATTAAGAATGAGAGAATTATGAAAGCATATGGTCTCAGTCTTTTAAATGTATAAACAGGATATAATTATGGACCTAAAACACTGGCATCAAAAATGATGAGATACTGGATATCCCAATTGCAAACAGTATACATCCAGATCAGCACATCAATTCAGTCTGATCAGGATCTACACTAGTTGCTTTGTGATTCATTATTCTGTTTATAACCAATCAGAGAACAGCATAGATCCTGACTGCATGGATGTACAGGTTAATCTAGATCTACACCAGCTGCACATGGGGTATCAGCCATGTCCACAGATTAAAGGGTTTATCTCAAGAAGAGACACTTACTTTAATTCCTCAATCTTCTCCTGTTCTTCTCTGTGGGACTGATCCAACTCCCACCTGTAACATATCAATGTGTTCAAACTTAATGACAACTGCATATTATGGAATCTATTGTTCCCACAAATTTTTCTCCCTGATATTTTCTTGATGATTTTTTCTGTGACTAACAGACAGAAATGAGTTAAAAACTGACAGCATCATCACGAATAGAGTTTGATGATAATTATAAATAGGATTTCCAGGAAAATAGTGTCGACAATATTGTCTTATTGAATTAATCTTACACTGATTTTACCTATTAAGACTGAGTGTCAAGTTTCATGTTGATTGAAATTAGTTATTATAGTAAGGAGTCAATTTTTTATAGGCTGTGACTGATATTATTCCAGTTGACCTACCCACTCTCTAGGACTGTAACAGTATATGAAAAATAAAAAAAACCATCTTAATATTCTCTCCAAGTCAACTGAGCCACTTTAAAACTAGACTGGTTATCTGATAATGTATAGATGTAGTCAATGATTAACCAGACTGTGTCCTCAGGACACTGATGCCCCCACTGTTGCAACAACATTTGTTACAAAATTGTGTACCAGGTATTAACAACATGTAGTGATCATGATTAGTAAATGAGGAGTAAGTGCCACAAAATTTAATGACTAACATAAACAAAGGGCCATAACTCTGGTGAAAATGGTTGCAAGACAATGTCCTTTACAACAATCTACATATCATGTCTAATCGTCTGTGCAAGTTTAAAAGAAATCCATCCAATAGTAAATGAGGAGTTGATGCCACAAGATTTTATTACTGAAATAAACACAGGGCCATAACTCTGGTAAGAATAGCCAGAGGAAAAAATCCTTTCTTTACGATCATCTACACATCCTGCTTGATCATCTGTGCAAATTTGAAAGAAATCCCTCAGATAGTTAATGAGGAGTTTATGCCACAAGATTTAATTAATGAAATTAACAAAGGGCCATAACTCTGGTAAAAACGGTCACAGGAAAAAATCCTTTCTTTACAATCATCTGTACATCCTGCTTGATCATCGGTGCAAGTTTGAAAGAAATCCGCCTTATAGTTTAGGAGAAGTTGATGCCACAAGATTAAGGACGTACGGATGTACTGACGGACGGAGTACAGATGAGTGCATCTCTATATGCAAAATGGAGACCAGTCTCAATTCTCAAGAATCTGATTGGTTGGAATTGACACATGTCTCCATTTAGCCAATTAGATGCTTGAGATTTAAGACTGGTCTCCAATCTTGGTTCTAGGCATTGCCACCATGTGAACATTTCTCAAGAAATATTTGGCAAATAAATAACTATAAAATCTAATATGTAAACATTCTTTTTTATTAAATGGATAAAATAACAAAAATGCAATCAGAATCCTATTTATGAACAATTAATAAGTAAAGGGAATTTGGACTTACCCACTTCCAGACAGATTCTCAGATGATCTGTATAGATCTGTCATTGACTGACTTATCAGTGATGTCCTTGACAAAGAAATTGACATTCCACTCTGAAAACACCAAAAATAAAGTTACTTCATGTGTTCCTCTATTTATATTCATGTGCTAGCAGCACCCATACAAGTATTTGCAAAGACTATGTTAAATTGAGTTTTTATAAGGTTTGTGAATGCAGACCCAAATATTCAGCAAACAAATATATTTTTAATATCTTTGTTCATTCATTGTAAAAAAAAAGATTATACAATTATATTTTATTGCATAAAAGATCGTACCACAACTAAAGCTGAGTTTCACAATAAGACTTAATTAAGTTTTATTGATTTATACAAAATTTATAATTAAACTTCCTTGATTCCATGAATTTCAACTTCCTCAGCTTGCGAAAAAAATAGAATTCTTTTTTTTTTAAAACTTAAACCTTTAAATCCTAATAAAACTTAAGCCACACTTACAGCAAGTGTAGACCCAGGTCAGTCGGCACATCTGTAAAGTCTGTGCCCAAGATTATAAAACTGAGAATCTCAAATCTCAAGCATCTAATTTGCTGAAATGGAGACTGGCTTCCTTTTCAGCCATTCAGATGCTTGGGATTTGAGAATGGTCTACAATCTCAGTTTTATAATCTTCAGTCCTGATGTGGGTTTACACTAGCTGCTATCTATAAAATCTTGCAAAATACCCCTCTGAACTTACAAAAGAACAACCCATAACCATATAAGGGAAGTCACATTACACAAATGCAGCTAAATCATGTTAAATACAATTTTATCTTTTGAATCCATATTATTATTATGTTTAAACAAAGATTTTTCAAGACTGCATGAAAAATAAGAAAGAGAATCTGCATCCCAATCTTGCAGAATATGCAGGGAGGAAGGATAGCCAAATAATTAGCACTGCAGGCAAAATGCAAACTTCTGCTAACTAAAAAACTTAAGCTCATGACCACACCTTCTTCAAAAACTGCCATAACATTTAACTAGTTAAGAATAAGTGAATATGAAATTTGCGGTAAAAACTTCAGAATATGTTTTAAAAAGTAAGAAAAATACATTTGATTCATTTAATCAAACGATTTTAATTGTATTGGGTAATGGATCACTCATTTTTTTTATTCCTAAAAAGTAAACATACTCAAAACAGCAAAAAAAATGAGTTAAATATTTGAAATTACTCATATTTATTGTTAAATATATCTAAAATACATTTAATGTGATTTTCTTCCAAAAGTTCTCTCTCAAGTTCAAACAACATGTATCATATATATAAGATCCATCTACACCCAGTTATAATTATTTGAATCACACATTAAGTTTGTGACTTGAGTGGTTAGTGAAGTAATTTTTTAATGAAACTGAGGTTTAAATCCATGATCATAATATGTAGACTGCATATTGTAGATCCAGATCAGTTGGTTCATTTGTCATATCCAATGGATTAAAGTAATTAAAGTGGTTCTACTTGGCAGGTTAGTTTCACAAAACAATATTCGTCACTGTGCCAAGCTTGCTTAATTAAGCATATAGCAGGAATCAAATGATGCATTTCATAGCATACACTTACTGTTAATACATACAAGGCATTCACCATAATGCATATGGGTTGCAAAGCACGGAAGCACACAAAACTCATCATTAACACTACACTATCACAAAGCAATACTCAAAGACAAAATTTGTTACTGTACAAAGTTTCTTATTTATTTTATGCTTTCCACTGAATTATAGAATGTTCCCGGTGAAATAAAAGTGGTAAATCACTGTTTTCAAACAGTGGAATATCATTTTTATTTTCACTGATTTTTTCACGTTGGTACCCAAACACACAACATTCCGAATGAGAACATTTAGAAAATGGGCTCAAATTTGGGTAAATGACGTCATGACATCATGTCATAAACAAAGGTTTTTGGCACCAGTCATGCAATTTTTCCGTCAAATTCACACAAATTGTGCACTTGAAGCATAAAATAAAAAGAGAATTTGTTTTTACCAGTGAAAGATAGAAATATATTTCACTCGTGACTTCCGCAATTATGTCGTGAAAATATGAATTCTGGAGCTCACTCTGTGAAATATATTTCCATCTTACACTGGTAAAAACAAATATCCTCTATATCTTTATCGATCTGGAGAAGTCCTTTATGTTTTCTCAACAATATGACCAAATTTTAAGCAATTTTGAATTTAAGTAATATTTAAGTAACTTTTTATGAATGAATGAAAAAAAGTTTTCTTTTATGTTTTCCAGTGAATCATAGTTTTTTCAGAGATATTATATTTAATTTGAACCTGTGGAATATCATTTAACTTTTGTTGGTTTTGCCAAATTACTTTTTTCTTTAGATTATTACCTTCCTTTCCAATTTGACAAGAAAAGATAAAGTAAAAAGAAGTGTGTTTCTTTTTGTAAAATATTGATTGTATTTAACAAGTTACAGGTAACACATATTTTCATGAAAGACTCCAGAAAATGATATTTTCACATGCAGAATATCAATTGCTGGTGTTCACTCATGAAATTAAATAAATATTTTACTGTAACAATATCTCTTTAGTAGACTCAACTCAATAAAACTTATCATGCTTGTTAAAAAAAAAGCTGGGTTTAAAAATCACAATTAAATGATTAAGTTATGTTTGAAATCAGAAGAAAATTTGGTATTATGGCAAACAATTATCCAAACCAAGCAGATAAAGTAACAAAATTCATAGTCATTCTAGGCATGTCAGTTTGGATAAGGGGATGAAGCTCAGCCATGAATTCAGATGGGTTCATGCACGTCTTTTTCCTTAGGCTTGCATTTGTGATTTTTGCACATACTGAACATCCATGCAATCAAATCAAAATTGAATTTAGAGTTTCACAGTTCCGAGACTGTGCTTAACCCTTTACTCCATATATATGGGTTTTACTGTGGTAAGCTTTTGTTTCGACATTCCAAAACATGGTCAACAACTATACAACTGTCCCAAAATATTTTGTTGAGATATCATCTGGTTATTATCTTGTTTTAATTGGACATCATCCCAACTCATGTAGGAGAAACATGTAACCAAATACTTTGTTTATGTTTTAAAAATTAACTGTTGAAGTAAAAAAAAATCAGCTTTTTTATTTATCTTTATATCTCTTTCATCCATACCTTATCCAACTTTGACCTACCCAGAACCTCCCTTAATGTTTCAGGCATTTATAACAGATTTCTGTTAAACAAAACTGGGATGAAAGGAGCAAGTTTCCTTTTACAAGCAACCATTGTGTTCTCACCTTCACCATTGTACCCTGGCAATTGAGAAATGTCAAAACATACTGTGTTATTCAACAAATAATGATGGTTGCTTCTTACAAAACTGATTATTCTTATATATAAATAAATACATTGCTTGGTGGTTTGCACAATGCAGTTATAAAATTTTTAGGTTTGCACTATGTAGTATAACATTTTTACTTCAGACAATTACCATATGTCAGATCAATATAATACCCTAAAGAAAAGATAATGAATGAAATGGGAATAGCAAGAAAGGATGTCACAGTCATGAAAGGTGCTGTCAAAATTATAAGAGAAACATCTGATCGAGTGGTGAGCAACGGAACTGGATTAAGCATTTCTCTTCTTTCAACACTGGCTAAAAATTTCATATGTTTTAGACCATTATAGTAACACAATATACATGTATGCAACATAATATAAAAATTAAAGTATTTTGGCATGTAAATGACAAACATTATTTTACCACACTGATTATTGTAACTCCTCAGAGGTTGGGCAGGACATCAAAACTTGAAAACTAGTTACTTCCATACTAGAACAGTTTATGTTGATGCTTGTATTAAGTCTGCAAGAGTGCCTCAAACAGGTCATTAGGTTAATATTGGGTGTTAAATCTCTTATCAGACTGCAGGAAGAAAGAAGGTCATAGGGCCTTAGGCTGATGCTGCAAGTTAAGTATGAGAGAATGCAAAAAGAAAGTATGTCACCAGGCCACTATTTTAATTTGGAGTGTGAAGTTGGCAAAAATACAGAAAGAAAATATGTTACTGGGTCATTAAGTTGAGTCTGGGTGTTTAGTCTGAAATAATGACAAAAGGAAGTATGTCACTGAGACATTTGGTATCATCAACTTTCACACTTGTACAAAATTTCTTTTCTCAAAAACTTCTTGATTAGGAAGTATATGTGACAGGGTATTAATCAAAATAGAACTAGAACAAATATTTTGCTAAGAAAGTACAATAAAATTCTAATTACTACACATTTTACTATGTTAATATTGTTTTGCTTTAAACTGGTCATAAAAAAAAAATCAAAAGGAAGACTGTATAACTAAATGAGAATTCACACAATATGCACTCCACTGGACATACACAACAACAAGAAAAACTAATGAACAAAATGCACAATGATAAATATGCATGTATAAGTATCTTTTCAAAGCAATACATCTTTTTCAAGTTGATTCTTTTCAAGCAACAGACGTTTCTTAATTGTTAAAACTTCACCATTAAACACCGAAGAACTTAGTGTCTGACACCAGTTTACCTAACAACTTTCAGCTATTATCTAAACTTTTGCATATTAATTATTTTAAAGAAACTTAATGATAAGGTGGCTGAATTGTGTAACTGAAAAGAGGCGCAGACTAAAATTATGGTTCACAGATTGGATGGAAAATTGTGGCTAAGGAAATACTGCCTAGAACCAACCAATATTAATGTTTATTCTCAAAAGGTTAAAAGTCCCCATATTTTGAATTTGAGCATCACACCTGCTAAAATGTAAGTAACAAGAAGCGCCGCAACGCGATGAAATAAGGTTTTCAATGACCATGTATTGACATCTGAGTAGAATCCAGTGTTACATCATGATACAAGCTATGCCACACCATTTGAAGTCAATAAGTCACAGCAAACTAAAGTTATTGCGCAGATACTAAATTTCTATTTTTAGCAACCATGACCTTGACCTTAGTCAGAACCCTGAGTGGCGATCCTGAGTAGCATCTTGTTAAAAGCTACCTATACACCAATAATTGTGTCAAAAGAAACAAAACAGACCTATCATATCATTCAAACAGCAATAAATTTGCATCACTCATGAAATGGTGAAGTATAAAACTATTTAATGTTATTAGCTTTATTTTTCAGCATCCATTTGTTAGAAGTATGGCTGTTACAATTTAGCTGATGGAAATATTACAAGACAAGCTGTTACCTTTCTCAGCTCCTCTTTCATCTTGGCCGCCTCGACAGGGTTGTTGTACCGGAACATGTTTGTCTTACCCAGAACCACAACTGCTCCTGTATTGTATGAAAATTAGCGTTTACATTTTAAAAGGCAATAGTTCATGACATTTAACCCTTTACATCATGGATACAGAATGTATCCCATGTCCAAGCAGTACAGATCTAGATCAGTCTGCACACCTGTGCATTATGATCAGGTTCTACACTTGTCACTTTGGGTTTCATTAAGTTACCAAGAGCTGAATTAAATAGATCATGTTCAGAGTGCACAAAATTAATGTGAAGAATGACCTGGATCCACATGCACACGGAAAGCAATGGGATACACATATAATATCCAAGAAGGGAAGTTAAGAGCTCCAAATCTTTGCTCTTCAGACACAAGGGTCTGATCACCAGTAGAGCAACAGCTATTAATGAATATTTGGTCATTTCATGACTCTTAGGTCAAAAGACATTTGGTTTCTATATTGGTGTTCTCATAATGTGCACCAGGTAAAAAAATCTTGTCTGGATACCAAGAGGGCACAGTTTTAAGTTAAGATTTAATAAGGGCTTATTTTGTATAACTCTAGTACAGGTACAATTTATTTATATGCCATTTATATATATATGTAAAATATTACAAACCTTTCACTGAGTGTTCTGCTTTCATACCTAGCATAGCCTCCTATACTAGGTAGTGTTACAGTGTTAACATCCTTTTAAAAAATAAACTTGCATAAAATCTTACCCTGTGTAAGTTTGGTGTGTTCCGACACGATGTTGCCATTCACACAGCATAGAGCCTCCTCCCCAGGGTACAGGGTTACAGTGTTGTTCACATTCTCTATAACGCAGTGCTCCTTCTCTACTTCCTCTCCCGCAATTACTGCTCAGATAAACAAGAGTGAAACAAGTATTCATTAGAAATTAACCCTTTACTCCATAGATACACCTTTATTGCATAGGCAAACAGTGTAAATCCAGATCAGCTGGCACATCATTGCCCTCTGATCAGGATTAACACTGTTTGTTTTTAGCTTTATTAGGTTATTTCTGACCAAGATGCGACCAGTTCAGATCCAGGTCAGACTGCACATATGTGCTGGCTGATACAGATCTAAACTGGTTGCATGTGCATTAATATGCTTATACATGGGGTAAATGGTTATCCAACTAAATCTGGACTAGTCTTTCTTCCAACTTAAGCAATACGAGTCAATGTCAATTGAATCAGGATATTCTGCTGACATTTTTTTACGGAAACTGAACAGTGTAGACCCTTATCAGACTGGGCAGACACAGAGGCAGATCTGGTCCTAGTGCTACATTAAACTTTACAAAGTATTTATTCACTTTTTAAATTTTTTTATGACTTACAGGGATATAAAATCCAAATTTCTTCTTTTTAAAAATCAATTTTTATAAAATAATTATCTTGAGAAACAATACATTTGCCTGGCGATGTCTGGCTTTTTACAACTCTTAGTATATTATATGGATACACACATACCAATATCAACTGGTGGGTCAGCATCACTTCTTCCAATTCTCGTTCTTCCTTCCTAAAATACAACCAGAGATCTGTTAGGCCATGTACCATATAGATCCAATTTCAGTGATTTTTTATTGTTATATAGATTTAATTCTATGTTTGATATAATAGCTTTACAGACTTGATAAATAAAGAGTCAGCACAGTAAGTAAACTTGGACAGTATCCACAATTTAAAGTTTATCTTGATCTAGAACTTCTTCTGACTTAATATTACTGAGAATTACAGGGGTGGGGAGTCAGCAGCTTTGAAGAGAATGGTGTAAAGCAACAAAATCAGAAGGGTAGAAAAATCTATTTTTGTCAGTTGCATGCTATGTTTGAAGTTTAGTATGACAATCAATTAGACCTGTGGGGTTAGGAAGGAGTTAGGAACCATCTTTTTTCGCCAATGCAATAAAAATGTATCTATGTCATAAAGGGATAACACATTAACAAATCTGCTACCTTCAGATGGAACAGCATGATGCCTGTAGAAAGGATATCATCATCTATGCCGATCAGATGAGGTAGTGCCGAGTTGAGGATCACACCTGCTCCTTCCTTCCTCAGAGCCAGACATCCTTGTTCCTGTAAACACAAGCAACTATCCTGTACAGATATTCTGTTCTTCTAATCTTGTTTTGTAAAATCACAATAAGTATCAAAAAGGTAACTTTTGGTGCTAAGCATTAGAAGTTCAATGTCAAACAAACTGTTTGGTGTTTCTAATCAATTTACATTTATTGAATGCAAATAAGGTAATTGAGAATCTGAAATGACTAATATTGTAAATCAAGCTGCTGCGTAATCTATCGGGTGTAAGATATTTGTAAACAGTTTTAACCCTTTACTACATAGATAAGGCTAGAGTTGTGTTGGCGAACAGTGTAGATCTATCCAGATCAGCACTGTAGGCTTTAGATTCATTAGGTTTTTCTGACTAAAACAACCAGTTTGGATCCAGATCTGATCGCATGGATGTGTCAGCTGATCTTGATCTACACTATTCACACAAATGATAAAATGCCTGTATATAGATGGAGTAAAGGGATAAACATATATACAAACAAGCAAGTTAGTCAAATTACCTTAAGTATAGATGCAATATCTGACCATTTCTCACTCCATTCCTCTGTCAACACTTTCATCTGCATAAAACACAAAATACATTTAAATGTTTCTCATAGAATACACAAAATATATGTATTTTGATATTGCAATACACATCATATCTACGTGTTGTTAATTAAAATTGCCAAATACTTTATCACAGAGCTTGCTGGTACTGATAAAGGAAGTTGACGTACAATTCATCTACAAAAGCTTTATTCAATATAGGGACAACATGAACTTCTGATATATTAAATATGAACTGTTATGTAATTCATATATTAAACAGATAATAAACACATTTCAATATATTTCTCTAATTTATACAAAATTGTTAATGTTCCTTCATCTTATCATGGTTTTTATTTATTACCAACTTAACTCTTTCCTCCATAGATACACCATTATTGCATGGGCGAACACTTTAGATCCAGACCGGCTGGCACATCCGTGCCATCTGATCAGGATCTAAACTGTTTGCTTTTTTATTAATTAAGTTATTTCTGACTGAAATGCGACCAGTGCAGATCCTGATCAGACAGCATGGATGTGCCTGCTGATCTGGATCTACACTGGTCGAACATTGGTAAAAATGTGTATATATGGAGGAAAGAGTTAACAAACAAAAAAAGATCCTGTGAAATTCATTTATATTCATGAGTACAGTATTATTTCTTTTAGATTTTGTTGGCAGACTGATCTAAGAATTTAAAAACCCAAAGAAATATAGAAATTTACATAAATATTATTTTAGAACATTAAAAAATGATACATTTAACAACCCATAAAAATGTTTTTCTGAAAACCACAAAATTTCATGCACTTGCATGTAACTGAATTTTGTCATCCAACACCTGTGCCCAAGAATATAAAACTAAATCTGGAGACCAGTCTCAAATCTCAAGCATTTGTTTGGATTTTTTTGTGAAAATTCATCCCAAAAATTAGTGATACCACAGTTGTTGTTTGTTCAAATCAGAATTCTGCATACCCTGGTAGATATAAAAGCATTAATTTCAAACGAAATTTGTTCTTACCCGAGCTTCACTTTCATGCAGTCTTTCCTTAACCTTTGGTGCTGAAATGCCATCCTGGAAAATGTTTCGAATATTATAATTAACATTTACATCTGCCGCTGACAGAACACTTTATTTCATGATGAATCAATTTTTAAATATTTCCTGTTAAGAAAAGTATGTAAATTTCAAACCATAGGCAATTGTAAAGCATCTAATACCATTTCATTTAAAATAGGACAATTAAGGCAATGTAAAACTGAACAAAGAGAGAACATTTTCATCCTAAGTTTCATATTCAGATATCTTCTCTCTAAGATTGTTGTTTCTAATTATAACAACTCTGTCCCCAGAATGTCAATTACACAAACTTACAATATTTCCACCAATCATTGCTTTAAGTCTTTCTATTTCTTCCTTTAATTCTCTGATTATCTTCACATTCTTGTCCTACAAGTAAAAAGTTAACTGTTTAAGCATTCAATACATATTTCACACTTAACAAAGCATTCTTAGAAGATCAACAAAACATTTTTTCAAGGCAACAGCAAAAACTAGAAGGGTTTAAAATGCCTTGACAAAGAAGACTTCAAATGACCAAATTACTGCAAGTAAGTTTTTGTGGTCAGTTAGAAACATATTTTTGTAGACTTTATCTGACAAGAAAATCCACACATTTACAATCCCAAAAATATTTAGATTGGCACATCAGTGATTAAAAAAAATTAAATCCAGGAATTCAAGAATCCACAAATGCTGATTAAATATTCATGATATTAAATGTTAACTAATTTTCAGTAATTCAAGTCTTAAAGAAATGAACACAGTCAAGACAAGAAAACACAAACTTTCGGAGGGTTCAAATAACAATAACTAGCAAATCCAACAGTGACTTTAGTAGCTGATATATGGGTTTTAGTCAAAGCAAGCGAGAATCATGGTAGAATCAGTAATAGCATCCCCGATCCTAGCTACGTTGTTTCCTTAATGGAATGTTCTTTTACTCACATGGTGCAAGCAAGTGAAAAATCTGAATCAGAAACCATCAAAGCCACTGTATCTACTCAGTCGTAATGTTAACCCTCTCCTCCATATATACCGGTATGTCTTTTATTGCATGAGCAAACAGTGTTGATCCAGATCAGCAGCACATCCATGCTGCCAAATCATGATCTGCACTGTTCGCTTTTTGGTCAGAAATAACCTCATAAATTATAAAAAGCAAACAGTGCAGATCCTGATCAGATGGCATGAATGTGTCGGCTGATCTGGATCTACACTGTTCACACATGTGATATAAGGCATATATATGAAGGAAAGGGTTAATGTATACCTCATTAACAGTTGGTCTGTTGATGATGTTTTTAGCCCTGTTGGCATATCTTAGGGCGCTCAATGTCTCAGCATAGTTCACTTCTGCTGGGGATATTGCTACAAATACAACATCAACATTTATTAACGTTCCCAACTTAAATTATTTTCTCATTCCATTAATCGATTAAATCATTTATTATCATAAATATATAATTTTAAGTTATTCCTGAGAAAAGACTATGTCACAGAGATTTGATATTTGTGAATTTCGAAAATTAAGCAATAACAAAATGAGTGAATAGTATAGCATATTCATAGGGATGCATTTAATTTTATTATATTAAACCATGTGATCAACACATGACTGAATGTGCTTCTTATTTTATTAGATTGTATAATGTATTTAGTAGTAAAGATCTTACAACACAACATATGTCATGCTAAGTTCTGACTATAACCCCTTGAAAGTTGTTTGCAAGGGTCAATTGACTGCCAGTTTACAAAAACTATTAACCCTATTCTCCACAGTCTGTTATCAATGGGCAAGCAGTGTACATCAAAGCTAGTTGGCACATTCATGCCATCTGATCCAGATTTACACTGTTGGCTGCTAAAATGCATATACATAAAGGGTTTAAATACTTTCAACTTACTTGTAACCATGATTGTTCTGGAATTTCCACCAAGACTGTCCTTCAATAACCATGTTAGCACCGAGTCTCTGTAGGGAATGAAGTGGCCTTTCCCTTGTTTAAACCCCTTATCTGACATCTCAGCTGAAAAAATAAGGATACCCATGCCAAAAACATATACATTGTCATCTTGATTCTTTGAAAACTGATAAGCAAAACTAACTATTATTTATTGGAAAAGATGAGTTTTCAGTTATTGTAAAGGCATTCATATTCATTTTGCAGCATTCCATAAAACAGCACCTTTTTGAAGTTCTTAAAATTTTGTTTTCCTAAAATTATATACCACTCTATATTACATGAGGGGTTAAAATTTATCATTTGACACACAAACTCTATAAAATGAATACCCCCCAAATATCAATGAATTTGCAGAACACAAAAGTTTGAAGTAATTGTTTTTTTTAACCCTATAAAAGAAGATTGTATTTACCAAGTTGTTTGATGACTGTTCCTAATGAGACCAGAGACTTGTTGATACTCCCTCCCTCACGTAACCTCTGACCTGTGGCCCCTGTTGCCGTGGCTCTCTCACTGACAAATAAAAACACAGAAATCATAGAAAAAATATTATCTTATGATATTATCTTAGAATTAATGTTATCTTGTTCCTGTTATCTTTATCAACTTTTTGTCGAGTGTTTGGCGTAACTGCTAAACTTGGTTGTGTATCTTACCTTAAAGAGTAGTGATGCACTTCAAGGGTTAAACTGTTGTATTTACATGTTTTGCAATCAAAAATGTTAAAGACAAGCTTTCTTGCTTTGAATTTGATGAAGTATACCGTAATATACAAGTTATGTTACATAAAAATTATGTGAGATTTCAGTTTACTAATATAGAACTGAGACTGTAAAACATGCTTACGGCTCATATCCCATGGGCAATCTGTGTAGATCCAGATCAGACTGCACACTCATGCAGTCAGGTCAAGATCTTCTAGTCATGCATGGTATATAAGGCATATCTTTGAGGTAAAGGTTTATCACACAATTGTGCAAGTCAATTTGTATGGTCTCAATACAGAAACATTTTGACTGTTCACATTAATTTTTAATGCATACATACCAATTAAATGCATTCATTCTGGAAACATCAGAAACAAAGAGAAGACAACAAACCTTCCAGCCAAATCCACCAGATGGACTTTGCTTATCTTCTCACTGGGAATGCCATCCCGTATAGTTGCCTAAATAAATCAATGCTACTAGGTAGGTACACATACAAGGAATATAAGAGGAAAAACTAGCAGATCTTTTGTAACACTATGTGTTTCACTAATTGAACAACATATACATCTGTACAGAATGTATATTCTTTACATATAGATGATTTTTAATGTTTGGGCAAAAAGTGTTGATCCTGATCAGCTGGCACGTCTGTGCTGTCTGATAAGGATCTACACTTGTCACTTTTAGATTACTTAGATTATTTTTTACAAAGAAGCAAACAGTGGAAATCCAAAATCAGATAACACAGCTGCCCAATGAGGATCAACATGTCACTATTCATGGGTAATTTTACAAAACATTTGCAAATTCCTCATTTCCAATACAATGTCTGATGATGTGATGATAACACATGCTTTTATTTTGAAAAATTTCACAACTCCTCCTACTAAATTGCAACAAATAACTATTTAGTGATAAGATATTTTGTATTTCAAACAAAATACAAATTAAAAAAAAATTGTAAGCAACAGTAAGGAAAATGTGATTGTGTGGATTTTAAAGGCCGACTAAATACACAAATAACTTGCGTTCTTGTAATTATTTTGACAGTAAGAGTACATTCAAAATGATTTATAGATATACAGGAAAAATTTACATTTGTAGGTATATGTTGATATCAGATCCAGAACCTACCTGAGAAAACACAATGGTAAAGATGGCGTGTGATCTACTGCTTACATCATTCATGTTGGTAGAAGCTGTTGTTCTGGAATTAAAATTAATTCTATATGGTACATGTACAACCAAAAGAAAACAGCTGCTACATAATTTGTTAAATTCTGGTGAGATGTTTCAGGTATACAGTAGAAGCTATAGTAGTTACTAGAATATTATTATAAAATGTACATATACTGTAAGTAAGGTTATCATATGGGGTGTGTCACAAAAAAGGAAAAGATGTCTTCGGGAATTTCTTGAAATAATGACATATAGTGAGCAGACAACTTTGCTTATTGTGCATTACACTGTTAAAATACAATGTTACTTAGTCAAGTATAAAAATAAAACCTATTATGTATGAAGAAATAATAAATAATTGTAAGTTCTTTCCAAAAAATAATGTCAGAAATGTAGTAAAATATGACCAAAGACACTTTTTCCTGTGATATGCCCTATATACTGTTCATAATTTCAAACTATTTATTAGTAAGAAGAAAGGCCATACTCTATCCTGTCTGTAAGTAAAAACTTTCTTATGCATTACCAACAGTGTTACAAGTGTGAACCTTAATTTGTCTTTTCACTTTTCATTTAGTTATCTCAATCAAGGTGAACTAAAAATTCTTTTAGAAAAGCCCAATTAAACTGGGTGTTTGACACAATATCCATTTTGGTAAATGGAAGCAATAAATGCATTCTGCACAGAAAATGGAACACAACATAACACCATTTTCCTCTTCTAGCTAGATAATCTTTGAACAACCCACCCCTGGCCAAAATCTTTGATCTGATAAGTCAATTAAGTGTCCATAACAAGATCGTTTACTCACCTAACCGCATTGCCTTTGTGCATCAGGGATTCAATTTCTGCAAAACTGTGAACAATGAACTTCGACAGACCTGTAACAATGACACATCTTTTTAACCCTTTCCTCCATAGACACACCTTTATTGCATGGGCGAACAGTTTAGATCCAGATCAGCCGGCACATACGAGCCATTTGATCAGGATCTAAACTGTTCGCTTTTTTATTTCTGACCAAAATGCCATTAATGCAGATCCTGATCAGATGGCATGGATCTCAATCTACACTGGTCGCACATGCGTAAAAATGCGTATTTATGAAGGAAAGGGTTAATTAATGGATTTGACTGGGGATCATTCCTATTTATGTAGAAGATTTGATAGAATAATAAAACAATGGCAGCACAGTTGCAAGAGGCATATGAAAAATAGTGTTGATCAATTATCTAAAGAAATAAACTTCTTCAAAACAATAGGGCCCCAAGATCATAAAACTTTAAATGAGAATCAAGTCTTAAACATCAAGCAACAGAGATTCTTCCATTTCAGCAAATCAGATGCTTGCGATTTGAGACTGGTCTCCAATCTCAGTTTTATGATTTCAACAGACTTTCAACTAATAACTGAGTACCAACTACAAGTGACTCCAGTAAAGCCAATTCACCAAATCTTTGTGTACATAGGCAAAATAAATAAACAACCTGACCTTAAGTAAAAATAATTTAACAAGAATTTCATTTACATACAACTTAAGGCAAGTAAACTTAATATGACGCTTCCAAAAATAGGAATGTTCTAAGTTAAGCCCCTTGTTACTGACCTTGTACATAAGGTCCTTCCTTTGGATGTTCTCTCACCCTGAGGTTGTGGACAACATTGTGAGCATTCGTCACCTTGAGCAAATCCCGAACTTTCTCATTGTAAATTTCTAGGTAGCTGCAAGAAAAACAAAATGCTTTATATTTTCCTACTTATCAACTCTATGGTACAATTTTCTACATTATGTATCTGGGTTCATTGTAAGTTATTTGCATAATTTTTGTTGTCAGGTTTTCTTAAGACTTTCAAGCAGGCATAAGTAAAAATAGCTAAATGCAGCAGTTGATAAGCCATAATCTTTCCTGTAGGAAACACCCAGTAACTTAGGTTGAACAGTATTACTGATTCTGCCAAGCTTTTCTTCAAGCATAACACATTGTTAATAATTTGCTTTAATTTTAAGCTGGTATAGCAAATTATATTCTCTATTTACTAAGTATCCAACTTAATATTTCCTTGTCTTGAATGTTATATTATGTAATGTTAAAAATATTGTGAGATCACTTGTACTGAAATAGCTATATCATGTAGTATTGTTGTGTTTGTGTATGGGCCGGAGGCCTGCATCACAATAAACTATTGCGATCTTGTACTATTGAATCTTAGGTAAACAAAAGCCTTACTTTTAGTAACATCCTGAAGGAAACAAGAGATAAGCTTACCTGACTTCTGTTCTGTAACTTGTTGTTTCATCTGTCATTCTAACGAAGAGTTCCTGACAGATGCGTGGTATCAGGCCTACATCATCCTGGATAAAAAGATACACTGCTTTGTTAGCATTCTCATGGCTACTCAATTATGTACCACAATAATACCCCAATAAATCTATCTCATTCAACAATCCATCCAATTTCATGGTCCCAGAACTGAACCATATTGTGATCAGCATAAAACATTTGAGTTGTTGAAAGTAGGTATTGGCTTCACGGACTTTTAACAATCCAAGTTTTTTCATACCCACAGAAATTCCTTCAACTATTGATTCAATCAATTTTTTTCTCATACTTCACATTAAATGTTTTAAGTAATAAATATAACTTGCATGTGGTCCCATCATAGTGTAGGTCTTCCCTGAGCCAGTTTGACCATAAGCAAACACACAAGCATTGTATCCTTCATATGCAGAATCTACCACATCTACACCAAGCGAATTGTACACCTGAAAGTAAGTTTATCTTAGTTTTTATGCTAGTCAATTGTATTTCTCACCTGCAACATCTTTTTATGACTAATAATTGATCCCTACATATCAAAGAATATAAACCCTTAACTCCATTATATATGGTTGTTATTCATGGGTGACCAATGTAGATCCAGATCACCTGGCATATCTGTGACATCAGATCAGGATCTCTAGCACCGGCTTCAGCAGAATCGTCTTTCCAACATGTATGAACATGTATGAACATTAGGTCCCAATGTCATGAAAAATCTTATGCTTGAAATTGAATCTCAACTCAGCTTGTTTTAATTTTTCAATTCCAACCATATGTTGGTGATTTACTTAACCATTTAATGAAGAGTTTTATGGATATAAGTAATTAAATAATTACAATTAAAATAATTTATTTTGTATCAATTACTAATTATTTTCAATCAACTGAAAAATATGTAATTAATTATAATAAATTATAAATGTAATTGGACCCAGGTCTGGTGGGCACCAGTTAAGTTTTAGCTGAATCATAACTCTATGAGAACATGAATTGGTTCCAGCCTTAGCAGAATTCTATCTTTATGCCAAAATGTATTGACCCAGGTTTTAGCAGAATCATAACTCTATGCTGACATGAATGGACTCTAACTTCAGCAGAATTAGTGATGGTTAATGATGGTAACAATGTTCCTTACTTGTTCCTGGTCACAGTATCTCTCGCTATCTTCTCTGTCAACTGTCCAGAATGAGAAATCAAATGTGAATTCTTTAATCCTCATGGCTTCCCTCGTGCTCTCTGATACACCATCCATCCTCTCCTCGGCCATCTAAAGTGAATAGAAGTAGCTTACAATGTTACGTAAGTATGCAGTCAAGGATGACAAACATGTCACTGATGGTAACTGATATGGCAGACATCAGTCTATTCCAAACAGTTTATCCAAGGTGTCCGATTATAACTAATTAATTTTTTTCAGGAGTATGAGGTGAACATATAAATGTGGCCATGTTATAGGGATATGTATGTAATAAATTTCTTGTTTTCAAAATAAAATATAAACCTCTTTAAAATACATGTACCAGAACATCACTAAATTTAAGCAGAATATACTTAACAATTTATATTTGATTTTCTATTACCGGTAAATTAAAGGAAGTAAAATATTAATACACTGACCTTTGTATTTGTAATGATTGTCTTCTTTCCATCCATCTGAATGATAAATTTACTGTCCATGTCAATTTCCCTGAAATAGTGAAATTTAAAGTGATAAAACTTAAATTTCTGGGATTGTTTTGGGGTTGTCTTCCAACAAACAAATTCTCATTGCCTGAAGATACTGTAATACACAATTCGTCACCTTAGTACATTGAAAAACATAACCATTACCTTAAAGTTAAATATTTTATTGTAACAACTGAAACAGCTGTTCATTTAAGGAATGAATCTTATTTTGTTGCTGTTCATGCAGATTGGACGTGCACGCGAGAGCTGGCAAATCCATAAAGCGCTTTGCCAGCTCTCGCCTGCACGTCCAATCTGCATGAAACTTAAGTCGAACACTTTCAAAATTTAGTATTTAGTGAAAAGGGGGTGTAATACGAGGGAGTTTTCAATAGTAACAGCCATTACGTTACTGACGTCATTACGGGTCATGCGATTCATGCAAAATGAATCAAATTTTTTTAAACGAAGAAATCAATAGGAATGTAAATATTTTGATAAATACCATTTCTACATTGCTTCCTGACTTACAACTGTCCCAAGATCAGGATCCAAGATCATAAAACTAAGATTGGAGACCAGTCTCAAATCTCATGCATTTGTTTCACTAAAATGGTGACCAAAAAAAAATCTGTCACTCTGTTTCATTTTTATCTGGGCAAATGCAAGAAGTTGGGGAAAGTGATCGAATATGCGCAAGATGGGAGTCCAAATCAGGAACTGACATGCAACTTGGGAGGTGGCATTTACCAAATATAGAAAATGATTGTGATTGGCTTATAATTTTTCTTTTCCCTTTTCCTTGATTGACCTATAAATTTGATTTGAGACATGTTTCAGGCTGTCAACCAGGTCATCTCCAAAATATAGGAAAAATATAGGAATATCTTTGCAACAAATATAGGAGTTTTTGGATGATTTTGAGGCAAAGTATAGGAGTTTGGAACTGATAATAGTTTTATTTACTTGCACTTATACAGATGATTTTTACCTGTGCATTTACTGTTTCTACAATTATCAAGGTCCAAAATGTCCACTGTAAAAATGATGGAAACCATTGACTTTAACATCAGCACCATCAAGCACATCACCAGCATCTGAATGACCATTCAAACATGGGGGAAATGCAGAAAATGCATTAATAAAGCCGGATTTTTCAGTTTTTGTTTGTCTTCTATGTTATATAGTACTGTACACCGCATCGACCCATCCACTCATAGTCATACTGCTTGGTGTAAAAATCTGGGTTACAATGTCCAAAAGGGTTCAGTCAAAAGTGACCCCAATGCCTTACTTTGGACAAACTCTATTGAGAACCTGTAGGCAATACATCATAAAAAATTATATGCCCTTCACTACTCTAGAAGTTCCGAAATAAACGATTTTTAACATGATTCCATTTATTTATTTAATCTGCATGGAACAGTACTACAGTCAAATAAGTTAGTTAACCTTAATAAAAAGAATATTGCTACAAGTTTCAAGAGAAATGATAAAAACATATTAATTTATAACCATAACTGAACTTTAATTCAAACTGCCATTGAATTTCTTTACAAAAGCAATAATTTTCAAAAACCAAAGCCTTCTTGGGAATAGGACATTATACCAGTCCTGTTCTGGCTCATTGAAGTTTAACATTAATTTAACTTAATTTATCCATTAAGTGGTTCAATAAAACAAGAGGGTCCATAGGACCCTGGGTCGCTCACCTGTCAACAACTGCTCAATGGTTGCAAGAGTTGTGTGCAAGTTAGGTAAAATCAAGTCCAAAATTTAAAAAAATTAAGCTGCTATTGTGGAGAAAATGTAACTAGATGATGCTCTATACCAAATATCTAAGCTCTAGGCCTTAAAGTTTCAGAGAAGAAGATTTTTAAAGATTTACTATATAACACTATGCAATAAAACTAGTGACCCCCGGGGCGGAGCCATTTTTGACCCCAGGAGAATAATTTGAACAACTTTTGTAGAGGACCACTACATGATGACAGATACCAAATACCAAGGTTCTTGGCCTTGTGGTTTTAGAGAGGAAGATCCCTATACAAGGTGTGTTCTTAAAGTTCGTGGACAAGTAAGAAAAACAAACTAATTTTTATCCGATTTCAAAATATTTTATATCGTTGAAATCAGCAAAGCATCTTCTAATTACAATGAAATTTTTACAAAAATACATAAAACTAAAGAAATATCACAATAAAACAAGTATAACAACTAACGCCCATACGCGGAAGTTTAACGTCATTTTTGTCTATCACACGACGTTAACGTCACATTTTTTCAAAATACTCGCCGTCACAGTTAACACATTTACGGGGACGTGCTACCCACTTATTGAAAGTGTCCCTAAACCAGCCTTTCTCGTAGCCACCAATCACAGTGCGCAAGGACAAGCGAAGCTCATCCAAATCCTCAAAACGCTGCCCACGTAGCTCGCTCTTCAAACGCGAAAAGAGCGCGAAATCCATCGGCGCAAGGTCCGGGCTATACGGGGCGTGCTCAAGTCGCTCCATGCCGAGGAAGTCGATCGTCTCCAGTGTGTCAGTTGCTCGATGGGATGGGGCGTTGTCATGGTGGTATATGATGTCCTCGATTTCCATGCCGGGATGTTTACGTCTGAGGGCCTTTGTTAGATCTCGACGAATAACCTAAACAATGGAAAGAACATGATTATTTTTTAATTGATTTAACATTTTTAAAATTTGTATTTTTGTCTAACGAGTGTTTAAAACCGATTTTAGCAAATAACTTTTGATTTTAAATAACACCAATTCATAACAGTTGTTAAAACATACTGTTTTAAAAACCGGGCATCATACCTTCTGATAGTAGGCAGCGCTGACCGTGATTCCCTGTGGTACCGCATGCTGCAAGATCAGCCCGTGCGCATCCATGAAAAACATGAACATAAACTTCCTGGATGACTTGCATGTTCTCGCCTTCTTAGGTGGTGGAGATCCTGGGTGCTTCCAGACCATTGATTGTTGCTTTGATTCAGGCTCATATAGGTAAAGCCACGTTTCGTCCATCCTGACATCCCGGTGCAGGAACTGATCTCCTTCGCGGTCGTAGCGGTTGAGGAATGATCTGGAGAGCCTGACACGCGCTGCTTTCTGGTCTTGTTGAAGTAGTCTTGGCACCCACGGAGCACACACCTTGTTCATATTAAGGGTTTCTGTCAATGTTCGGTAAACAACATTAACGCAGATACCCGTCATGTCACTGATCTCGCGTACCGATCTCTGCCTGTCTTCACTTATGGCATCGCGAATCCTCCTGACGTCTTGTTCGCTACGCCCAGGGCGTCCGGTGCGTGGTCTGTCACTGACGTGTTCCAGTCCGTCTCTAAACTTCTTGTGCCAGCCAAACACAAGACTTCTGGATACATTAGAATCTGCTTTCTGCATAAATTTAAGAGTATCAGTTGGTGTCATGTTCACATTGACGCAGAACTTGATGCCGCAACGGTGTTCAATTTTCAACAGTGTAGCCATGCTGTGTTGCTTGATATGAGTTTCCGTTATAACGGCTTGTCAACTGAACAATTGACGTCAAAATGAACAAGAATGACGTCAAAAATTATTGTTGCTACATTTCGCGCGTTTTTTGACGTTATGTAAGAAAGGTATTTCAAGAAACTAAGATTTATTGGCTTTTTTTTTCAAATTGCCCTGTAAATTCTTTGGTGTGTTACCATAACGACGGGTATATTTTCGGTCCATCAGTTTACGCCAAAATATTAAATATTTTGTAACATATGAAGAAAATCATATCAAATGATATATATTTTATAACATTAACTTTAAAATTGATTGAACTATGAGGCTGTCCACAAACTTTAAGAACACACCTCGTATTAAGTCTATGTAAAACAAGTGACCCCTGGGGTGGGGACATTTTTGACCCCAGGGGTATAGTTTGAACAACTTTGGTAGAGGACCACTAGATGATGCTGTATATCAAATATTAAGGCTTGTGGTTTTAAAAAAGATTTTCATGTTTTTCCTATACAACTATATGTAAACCAAGAGAACCCTAGGGCATGGCCGATTTTGGCCCAGGGGACATAATTTGAACAAACTTAGTAGACATCCATTAGACAATGCTTCTTACCAAATATCTAAGCTGTATGCATTGTGGTTTGTGAGAAGAAGATTTTTAAAGATTTCCTATTTAAGTATATGTTAAATGAAGTGACCCCTGGGTCGGGGTCAATTTTGAATCCAGGGAAATAATTTGAACAATCTTTGTAGAGTTCCACTAGAGGTGCTAAATGCCAAATATCTAAGCTCTAGGCCTTGTGGTTTCACACAAGAAGATTTTTTAAAGTTTTTCCTTGAGGTTGCCATGGCAATCAGAGTTCTGCATGGCATTGATTTCTTTGAACAACTTTGGAAGAGCTTCATGCAAGGAACATCCATGGCAAGTTTCATCAACTTTGGCCCAGGGGTTTAAGAGGAGATGTCGTTTAAATTAAAAGTTTACGGACGGACGGACGACGGATGCCGGAAAAATTGCGATCACAAAAGCTCACCTTGTCACTACGTGACAGGTGAGCTACAAACACAATAATTTTAGGAAACTGTGCAAATATTTTGCAGATTACCCTAATCAAAACATTTTAAAGTTATCTCAATTTATTGAACTAATACCGGTAGTTGTTGCAAATTTTAAAACAATATTGTTTTTATTACCTCCCTTTATTTGACTTTGCCTTTTGAATCGTATTGTTTTTTGTAAAGACGCCTTCTTTTGCACACACTTTTTTCCAACAGAGTTTGATAACACTCTTTTCAAACTGGAAAACTGGACACAAAAGTCAGCTGAAGAATTCTTGTTCACAGTCAAGCATGTTTTTCCAAGGGGTCCATCTTGACATTTTAGACGACCATATACACTATACCAAATATACAAACGTTGATTGTTATTGTTTACATCCGAATATTTACGCGCATGCGCAGTACCTGTTGGCAAAATATCGTTTTCGGAACCGTTACATTTACGGAAACCATATATCTTATGTAGCCATTTCGGCGGATAATAGTGCAAAAAATTTTAATTTGGCATGCAATAAAATGTAGATGTACGATCAAATTATTTTAACTTACAGTTTCATTTAGCGTTTATGCATGCTGATCATGCGAAAAATAAATTAAACCGTTCCGTCGATATATCCTTGCGGGGATGGTTCTTAGTTAATGTGTTCGTAAAAACAGTTGTTTTGGGGTTGAGTAATAAAAATAATATACTATTTTCATTTTGTTAAGTAAATACATCATCTCCGTCTTTGCTTATTATACAGCGAACTGCATAGAATATTTAGAATACATTTAAAAAATTGAATACATGCCTATTAAATATAGGGTAAGTTAATTGTATTTTAAATCAATTTATTACTAATCACAACTAATAATTATTTATAAAATAACACAGTGAAACAATTACTAGCTAAATGTTCAAGAAACCAAATCACAGCCTACATGTATTCTAGTTGGTTTTTGAGCTTCTCTCTTTCTCTCATATACATACTCCAATAAACATACTAAAAACCTTCTAGAAATATCATTAAGTATACATTATTGTTTATTTGAAATCTTGTATGAAAATTAAACAATAAGGCCCAGCAAATTTAATGCTGAGCCTCCAATTTACTTTCATACATGCATCCAGATAAATAGATAAATGTATACATGTATATGTTGTTTTGGTTTCTTCCTTTTTTCAAAGTTGTGTTATCTGGGAATTTAAAGCCCCATCACCATTTCCCCTCAAACATAATGATATTCCTAGAAACACAGCACTATATTATCAGCCTTGCAAAACAAACAACAGAAAAATACTTAACATTTACATAAGTTTTCAATGATTGCAAAAACATTGTTTAACCCTTTACTCCAAGTAATATTACATTATCCCAAAGGTGACCAGTGTTGATGATCAGCATGTATGTATGTGCTCTCTGATCTGAATCTATACTGTTCTCTTTTAGATTTATAAGGTTATTTCTGACCATTAGAAGCGAACAGTGTAGATCCGATCAGAAAGCACAGAACGATGTGCTGGCTGATAGGGATCAATATTGGTTGCCCATGTAATAAAAAAGCATATTTGTAATAAAGGGTAAACCTACCTAAATTGTTCTCATGTTTTTACTCCAATACTTTAAATCATCAAGACAATAATAAATATATAGTTATTTGAATTTTTGACAGGGTATGAGGGGACAAACTGCCATTCCGGATGTCATATTACCTGACTTACTTAGGGTTAATATGACACTTAGACCAACAATATATGGTTACATACAAAATAAATGCTTTTTCGGCGTAGCTGTCTAAGCTCACTTATGACCTAATTTATTAACCAATAAAGTGTTGTTAATAATACTGGTATTATTTTATTATGCAGCGGGAAAATTAAATAAACTATTTCGATTGGTAGCTATTTCCACCAGAGAGGCATCTAGCAGGGTGAAGAGGTATCTAGTGGAATTTTTAAACAATTAGTTTACATGGTTTGAAACGATTATTGCTGTGACGTTTAGATCTTTGCTATATTCTTGTGTTGAAAGATGTTGAAATGAGGCACACTACAGTAAGTACTCGTCATTGGCTAGGATTATTTGTCAACAACAATACAGTCACTCTTTTATATCAACCTATACAAAATGAAAGTGAAAGTAAGTGGAAATGGCTTAAAGAAAATGATGTTACACTTTCACTGTAAAGCTTAAAATTAAAGTAATAAAATCAGCGAGCTTGAATTATTGTAATATTTGTGAGATTAAAGTTAATGGAAATTTATCCCAGCTCTTTCAGTAATTAAAATGTTTACACGTCTCTTAAATCGGGCAGCTGTATATAATATGCTACGCGATATACATAAACAATGAGTTCGCTATTTAAGTCTTGAAGTCTTCACTAAATATATTTTATTCTTTCAGCAATTGATATATCATCTGATACATTATGTTTTAAGAATAAACACAACCAAGGACTTTTACGATACGCTTCTTATATAAAACTCATTCAAACCCTTTTGTATCCGCCTATGGCTATATGGACTAGAATATAAATAATTCTGCGCTTAGCAAATAGGCGATTAATATACAACTATCAAAATGTGTTGCTATCCTAAATCTGGTTTTAAATGACAACTATACAGAACTCGAACAGTCTCTTTATTGTTTTAGTAAAAAGGCGTATTAAGAATATGCATTTCAGAAATACTCGTAAATTCTTCGCGCACAGCCACAAGGTAGAGATGTAAAGAATGCATAATGTTTAAATTTGCTCTAATCAAGACAAATAACGTTTATTGATTATCCATAAAAGCGCAAGGTACTTGTGCCTGTTCTGTTTTACTGGTTCGGTGACACGCGTGTGATCTATGCCGCTAACTATCTCGGACCTCTGCCGGCCAAGCTCTAGTATTACATGATATAATGGCCCCGGTCCCCAAATCACTGATTTAATCAGTGCATCCGGTGATCAAACGACTTGTGATATATGCCGCGCACTCTACAGCCGCGGGAAGCAGGATGTATTCAGACACCTGTCATGTATATCACGTATGGCTGATAATCCCTCGATATCTGGCCAATTAATTTTATGAAAGTATGTGAAGTTTAGTATTCCAACATGAATAGTTATTCCGCTGTTTTTATTTTATTGTTTTCTGCTTGTGTCCTTTAAATTACAATAATGTAAATTGTAATTTGAAATTGAAAAAAAAAACGAATGTTTACTGAACTGTTTATAGACTAATTTTATTACTAAATGTTATTGTTTGTTCGTTACACAATACGCTATTTTAGCCAACCAGCCGGTGCGCATGTAATTTTAGCAAGTGCGTGTTATGTCACTCATCAACATTCGTATAAGCTCTCTAGTCCTTGCAGTTGGTGAATAAAATTTAATGATCTTTAACATATTTTGCAATTGGTTGCAACTGCAACAAGAATTCTGCATAGAAGTGAAAACTTGTTTAGTTAGGTAAGCCTTAATACACAGAAACCTGCTACAAAGTTGATAGAGAATCAGATAAAAACTTAAGTAAATGCCACCTGCCAAGTTTTCACCAATCTAAAAGTTGAGTTTTGTTCTAGAAATAAAAAGAAGAAAGCAAAAGCAGTATCAAAGCAATATTTACTCTCTTCATTAATTGGCAAAACAAATACTAAAAACAATAGGAATATACATAAAAATATAGGAGAAATATAGGAATATAGGAGGCTTTTCAGAATATAGGATTCTGATCCAAAATATAGGAGAAATATAGGAATATACAGGAATCGGTTGACAGCCTGATGTTTACGAAATCAATGAAATATACAATAATGACAATATAGAAATTTCTAAATTAAACACTTGTCCACCTTGGGTTGTCACAAGCATCAACTGTTCAAATGTCTTGAAAAAATACATGTAAGTTTGTCGACCCTGGTTGCTGTGAAAATTTATATCAAACCCAAACATAAAAAAATCAAGCTACCTTTTATTCAGCGGTCTTACTCGAACCGCAACTTTGACGGATGTCATTTCGACTGATGTTTTTTTAGTGCTTGTTAAATTAGGGGTTCCTTTTAAATTTATCTTCCATTACTGAAATATGTAAACACTGCGTATTAATTTCCTCAAAATTTCTGCTGTCTGCCACCATTTTGAAATCACGTGATAGGGTTTGAATAAATGATAATGCCGTATCTTGATAGCAGAGTTTGATAGCATTACACTGCTTCACTGCGAACATTCGGAGCTACTGATTAATCTGATTCAACAAATAACAATTATTATACCACCTCTGTTTATAAATTTAATAGTCTTGATTGTCTGCCCTTCGATTGTGCACAACGCTTTGCAGTCGAGACCCAGTCTATACTTTTAAATGTTATTAATAAATGTTATAAATGAATACACTCTAATATAACCAGAAGTATTTAAAGTATTAGCTATAATATAACTATAGGTGCTACCTATTACGAGGAAAGCTTGTTTTTAATACCAAAAATAAAAATAAATATAACTAACATGTGTTGCACTGTACGGAATTACTGCATTATGCATATTATGACTAATCAACAATACGGCCCACGCGATGCAGCCCAGGATTTTCTGATCTTTAGGTCAATGACAGTGGACGACATGACCCATAGAGATTCTGTCAGATATGAAATGAAAACAAGGAATACTGTATGGCCGATCAAACCAATTTTTTTGTTGTTGTTGTTGTTTGTCCAAAAGCTACCAACAAGTATGACCATATAGCTCTAGGATACTTACAAATTTATAGAACCAATGCACCGAGGATACTTGCAAATTTATAGAACTAATTCAGGCTTTACTTTCACACCTATTTCACGACCATATAGAACCCTTCGGGCTTCACACACTTTAAACAACCCAACTGTTTTCCATACCCAAATGGAAACCATCAACTATCGATTCAATCCTTAATTAGACATTTTGTCCATAAACCACTGTACCGAGGTTTTCACATTGTAGGTTTTGGAAAATAAAACATGTTAAGTGCAAAACTAATGAGGTTGAAAAAATAACTGCCATCTCCAGGGACATGCAAAGATTTGTAATGAGTGCCTACTATATAAATTTCTGAAACTGCCTTAAATTTATCCAGGTTTTAAAAAGAGGCTATTTCTTGTTGTTTATTTAGTATTGAAAAATGAAAAAAAAGAACATGTGTTGCATTTTTAGGCTTAAAATGTCCCTGATAACATTCAATTGCAAATAAGTAATCATTTTATTTATATTTTGTTGGAAAACTGGATATTTACATTTCATTTTATTAAAAAATATCTAATAACACATGATTTGAAAATGATTTGAGTAACGCTTTTGAGAATTCTCTATTAAGTACAAATTATTTTTGTATTGCCAACACAGCGCTTGGTTCTATCTTCCAAGAGACTACCGAGATAGTGCTGATACCGCCAATAGTGATCTCCCCTTAAATTGTGAAGGGTTATTGGTTTTCTGTTTTGAATCAGACGGTGAATTTGAGGGAATAAGAAACCAGTCTGGAAAACAACAACAACAATGGCGGCCCAGACGCAAGTCAGAACTTAGAAATCTTTATGGACTATAGAGTAAGACATCAGAAATCTATTAAAATTTTGACAGTTTTTGTTTGATTTTGTTATTTTAAACATGTACACGTTGTCAATAGGCGGGAAAAGCCCGAAAGCGACTCGCTTTCCCCGTATAAGATGGTAAAAATAATTATATTTTTTACAAGTTTTAGCTTTCCAAAAAGCTAGTCGGTCATTAGCACAACCTTTTAAGAAGACGGCACAAAAGTTTAAACTTTAAGCCACTTGAAATTAAAGCGCTTTATATTTATTGGATGTCATACAAAAATGTAAGTTTATTTATAGGTATTCCTTCTTTCGAAGGAGATGTATTAAGCAGGTGATACAACTAACCCTGTTTGCAAACAAAATAATTCACCTGAAGGTAAACCGAAATTGAAAAGTTTATCAAACACTATTTTGTGTCACAAAGTGTTAGAAAGCAACGATAATCAAGCTGTTAATATATACCAAAAGCTTCAGAATATGTTTTAAAAAAACAAACAAAGTTTTTCACTGTCACAGAGTGGGAGAGAAAAATGTTCACACAGTCTGGCCGGGACTCACTGGTATAACATTGCTCTTTCTGATCTAGAACAATTTCGTTAGAATGTTGGTATTTACTTAGAATGACTTATGACTTCCAATAACAACCAAACGCGTTAATTTCAAATTTGCCTAAAGTATGCACTTCAGCGCCGTTTTTGTTCGTTAAAAGTTTATGCTAATGACCGACTAGCTTTTTGGAAAGCATAATTTTGTTTTGTCTATTATTGACAGTTTCATGACTCGTTTTGAAACTTCCGCAAAAATATGTTTTTTCGCATATTCTAAAAATTATTTTGTAGATTCAAAACCAAATTTAAACTCTGGAAAGCTAAAACTTGTATTGTCTATTATTGTCACTTTCATGACCCGATTAAAGATTCCTGCAAAAATGTGTGTTCTGATGTTCGAATGATATTTTTTACATTCAAAACCTTATAAAACTTTAATAACCAGTTGAGTGGCAAAATGCAAGATAACAGTTTAGCAAACTTATCAAAGTAATGACGAATGTAATCCATATCGAGCTAGCTTAAACATGAAAAACGTTCCCCGTGATACCCCTGTCCCCGAGTTTCACAAAATGCTGCAGAAGTTCGTAGATAAGAAAATAAAGCAAACTAATTAGCTAATCTCTGTTCAGTGCTTTCTACACATTGTAGTTGCTAATAGAGTCATAAGCTGTACATCTTTTGTTTATCATAAACAGTATACATTTACTAGACAAAATCCATGTATATGTTTATTGTTCTTCGTCGGAAATATCTTTATGAGTAATAAGCCTAGCTGATCAGAAGCTGGAGAGAGGATTTAAGAATAGGTACAGACTCCATATATGACGTCGTTTAACATCCAATAAGAGGCCTCTAGGTTTTCATTGATAACGACTGAGTAAGAGTCTATCCATAAATAACGACTTAATAAGAGTCTACTTTTCTAAACTATCCGTTCCGTCTGGTCCGTGAACTTTGCTTTACATCGCTGTTAACCGGTGTTCAGGTAGAAAGCTCAAGTTTGGTCCATTATAATATGTCGGTCATCAGGATGACCGACAACAAAGTTCTTGTGGCAAACTGTTGAACTTAAGCGAAATCACCAACTTGTAGTGCCTTTGTGTCTATTATTTAGTTCAATAATATTGTATTGCCCACAATTACCGCAAACTGGTTTTGGACACACATGCTTCGTTAGCCTGGCACCAGCTAGATGGTTTATTAAAAACACACTGAAATTTTTATTTCCTCCTTTTTTATTCATTTCATTTTCCTTTTTTACTGATATATTAAACCATCTGTCCCTATGTTCTGGGAGATAAGAGAAGTAAAATGCATATCAGTATGGTACCTGCAGAAGTTGCTTTTCTCGGAGGCATTTACGATTATTGTATTAGTGACATGAGAATATTTCACAGAACATAGGGACGGGAGCCAGTCCAATGCTTCATATACTTAAAGAAATCAGAAACGCACTTCTTTAAACACGAAACAGATTTCGTGTTTAAATAAGTTGCGTTTCTAATTTCTTTAAGTATATTATATATAGTTTAGGAAATAAGAGACGCAACTTCTTTATACGTCAATATACATATCGTCTAATTTCTTTGAATATAAATGCATGTGGGTATAGAGGACAAGCTGACATAAGTGAAAAGCTAAGGTAGAGCTGATCCAAACTGAGGTAATGAGATTTTACTGAGTAGCGACAAAGATAGAACGGAGCAGTCGTCCCAGAAAGAAATGAACAAGAACATAACCCATGCTTATGTGTTTTTTCCTGTAGTGCAGATATAAAGGAGCTTTTTATTGTCTGTCTGAATTTTCACAAGTATAAAACATGTCTGCTAAACTTTTAAAATGACTTCTATTATAAATGCTCAGACTGGGAATCGAACCTCTACGGCGACAGCGCATAGCCACATAAATCCTGGCATGCTACAAAAATCCTTTACAGGGGCAACTAAGAACGGTTACACATTTCATTATTGAGCACCATCTATTGAACCTAGGCTGGTACATTTGCCATAACATAGCATACTTGTGCTCTTCTTTATTTATTAATGTTTACCAATTGACAAAGCCAGTATGTTCTAATAGATTTTAGCATAATAACTTTATTACCTTTCATAATTTCTCTATCAATAAGAGATGTTTCTCAACAAAAAATCTTGAATTGTACATTAACTTGATGTGGGCTAATTTCAAAGAATGAATGTTTTAGTAAGTTCAATGCTAGTCTGTTCCGTGTGTCATTTTATTCCTGGTTTATTTCGATAAAAAAGGGGAGATTCGACATGGTTATATCGTCATATATATCCATATCTTTTATAACAAACTACTTTTGTTTTAGCATTTCGACAAGTTTTAAGCTGGGTGGTTTCAATATATTAGCCAGTAAAGATTTGGATAGTGGTCAATCACCTCTAGGATATACTTCCTGGTTTTTAATTTCTGCCTTCGGCTTGCTCTGTGATATGCAGGATTTATATTCTTAGACCCCCTTGTCAAAATTATATTCTATTCTGTTCCGCCCATTGCTTCTCATTTAGAGCAAACCCATTCTTTTATCTGGGAACCATATGCTGCCAAACATGGAATGGTGTTAATCTTAAAATACCGTATTGAAGGTTCCATGCTCACAACCATACGATCGTCTGGGGTAGATCAAAAAATGTACTGTGAGGTGTAAATATTAAGTTGCTCTCAGCCCTTGACTACATTTACATAACGAATACTAGTAATTATGTCATTTTGAATGATAGTTCTGCACGAGAGGCATTAAAACATGCCGAATTGATAACTTATTTCGTAGTACTTGGTGCAAAAGAGAACATGCTGAGTCTAATTGGAAAAAGGACAAATACTTAACATTATTGACACTTGTATATTTTTTTCTTTCAAAAGGTGCTCTTTTTCTGTTTGCGGTGTCTGTGATGATTCATGATTTGCATATTTCACTTTTTTCATCATTTAAAAAGGTTTTTAAGACTTTCATAACAAATTTGTGTTAACACCTGCTGAAAAGGCTTCAAATATTGTAACTTCAGTGTGACATATACACTTTAGCAAATCCAAACTGGATAGCTTAATAGTATTAATGCTTTCACACGGACTTCCTCCTCGGAGTGCGGTATTGTTACTGCACACTCTCTTCATATTACAAAATTTATAATCAGTGTTGAGCCAAAACAGGATAAAGTACCTACCATGTATTGATTGCCTTCATTTTCTCGTAATTTAAAAAGAGATGGTCCCTATGGTAATTGCACTTTATGGACTTCTAAAAAAGACTCACTCTCTTTCGTATTGGAAAATATTTATGCTAGTTTTGATACCTTTACTTATAATCAAGTAATAAGCATCCCTATGGGTACTGATTGTGCATCCCTTGTTGCCGAAACCCAGGTTTTATTAAAAATACAGCATTACTGAAGTTTAAAACCACCAGTGAAACAAATATTTCTCAACTACTGTGGTAAATAAAATAAAAGGCGATTTACTTTTTCAAATTCATTTGTAAAATCTATTTGTAAATTCAGAAAGAACCAACTTGATAGTCTAGAGCGCTCTGCATGCTAGTTGATTTCAACACAGCTACAGTTTATCACCTTGCTTACCTCTGTTTGCACACCGGTGGCAGGAGTATAGGAGTTTATGAAGCTTCACTTTGGACATGTTAAAGGGAGGCTGTGTTTTTTTAGTTCGGCTAGTGTCATTTGTATGAAAATACATGCATTGCATTGAAGATTCCATATTCAGCGTCATAAACTCAGCATCGTTTGGGGCGATTTAAAATTTGTTCTCTGAAAATATTGAGTTTCGCTCAACCCGGGTATTGACGGCTTGGGAAGTTATAAGACTTCTCATCATTGAATATAAAATAAATGATAAGGGAGGATTTTTCAGTCACATAACTCACAAATAAACGTTGCCGTGTCACTGTCGAAAAGGGAACCCGAGTCTGCAATATTTTCATATTTGTTGTCTCTTTTCACCTACTTTCGTTGAATTTCTGCATCAAAATTATAAACATTTAATATAGACGTCATCTTGTCTAAAACGGAAAATATTTATAAAATCATTAATAACGATCAAATGTTTTCTAGACAGAGTTATCAAACTGACAAAAATTAATAACAACGTCATTTTTCCAATTAATAAAAACTTCAACACATAGAAACAGAACGGCATATAACATCATGATATTCTGCAGTCTTCTAATTGCTTGGTGATTTGACTACTATGAAGTTGACCGTGCTGTTGTCTTTTTGATTGGATTTGAAAAGACACAATATGAAAAATGAGAAAAAAAAACTTGACAGCTTAAACACGAGTTGTCTCCTGGTAATTCTGTCCGATGTTTGTAATCAGAATGATACAAGTCCACCCAGCCATGAAATGCATTTTACCATTCCAGCTTTGTGTTTACAATCATAGCTAGTTCAGTCGGTAGCATGTTCGGATTTCAATGGCTAGGCGCTGTGGCCATACAGTACGGATTCTATTCCAAGTATGTTTCACTGTCGGATGTTTCAGCAGTTTTAAATGAGTTCACCAAGGTAGTTCGTAATCGCTCTTTCAAGATAACTGTGCAGAAATAGTTACAACCTTTTTCTGACTCCCTAGAATCTGGTTTAAACCGCCAGTGGCAAATTGTTTTGCCACTGACCGTTCAAAGGCGGTTACACCTCGGGTTCTCACTTTCGTTAATTTTTTGTGGTGCCCATTACTTATTGTAATACCATGCTCTCTTTTCCTCTCTACTTTTTGGCTGTATAAAGAGGTTGTGTCTGCTGGATGTGGCCATTCCTGATATGCGTATTTCACTTTTTCCCATTTGTTTGGCGGTATCAAAAGCTTATTATTTTGTTGTTTCATGTGCTTTTGTATGCAACATAGAAATGTTTGCGGGTAGATTTGAGTTAATTCAGCAAGGCTTCCTGTATATTTTTGTTCCCGAGGACCTGGCGGACAAGTGTGAGGTTGGTGCACATTCGAAACTTGTCCAATACCCCCGTGATTTGCCAGGGAATGTTTCTAGGCGATCCCTATGAAGTGTGTTGGGAGGTAGTGTTTTTTTCCATCTGGCTTGTCCTAGTTAGTATATTTTACGTTGTTGTTTTTTTTTTCAGGAGAGATTTGAGCAAAACTGTGCATAAATTATACTTATAAATAAACACAGAGACAATTAGACTATAAAAATACATATAACGCTAAAATAAAATGATAGTTAACCTGTCACTATTATTTTCTCAGTTCCCGAAGAATGGTATGTACTCCACAGTATGGTCTTTGTTATTTAAGGACAGCAATAAATGTTTAAGCATACACGTATTTCACACACAAAAGTCACCATACTCTTCCAACATGAACATGTTATTCACTTATCAGAACGACACGCCCTACTGAATAGCTTTTGTTGAAAGATCGAACTTAGTAGTCAAAAGATAAAACATACTCGTAACAGTGATGCGATCACTTTCCTGTGGCGTTCATTGCCATTTAAGTCGGAGTTTTTGTCATAAACACAATATCTCATTTTAAATAACAGTAACTTATTATTGTATTCCGTTGCAATGATTTACGAAATTGACAGATTCCACTTCAATAGTTTACTCCAGTCCGCTATTAACGACATTTGCCAGCTTTAATGCAACAATACCCCACCATTGCAACGGAAGTACTCGTCATAGAACCAAGGCTTGCGGAGAGACAGAGGTAAAACGAGTATCCCAGGGTTAGTCCTGCGTGTACAGCTATCATACAACCGACAAAGTTAATAAAACCTGAAAATAGCAAATATTCTCATTTAAAACAATGTCGCAAAGAAATAAAAAACAATATTGAATGACATTAAAACAGTTTTTAAATAAATAGATGAAAAGGGAACTTTGAAGACCCTCGAACACGACAAATATGAAAATATTGCAGGCTCGGTTTGATTGAGCCTGTTCCTGGGCAGCAATGGAAATGTTTAAAACTGCCCACGCCGCCTAGCCCCGGGTTGAGCGCAACACAATATTTACACCAATAAACAGTACAATTTTGATCTATCCCAAACGATGGTATGCATATGGCGGTGAACATGGAACCTTCAATGCGGTATTTTCAGATAAATACCATTCCATGTTCAGCGGCGTATGGTCCCCAGATAAAAGAATGGGTTTGCCCTAAACGAGAAAACAATGGGCGGAACTAAACAAAATAGAATTTTGAGAGGGGATCTTAGAATATAAATCCTGCATATCACAGACAACGCCAAAGGCAAAATTTAAAAAGCAGGAAGTATATCCTTGGGGGTGATTGAACAATATCCAAATTTATATTGGATGGGATATTGAAACCACCCATCTTTAAACTGGCCGAAATATTTAAAACAAAAGTAAATTTAGAAGTACTATTAACTTAGTACATAAATATCGTGCTCGACGACCTTCAAAGGACGTAACTGATAAAAGCACTGATTGAATGTATGGGGAGACTTTTTACAGCCGCCACACGGCACAAACAACGCTACTGTGATATTGAAATAGATGAATAGAGAACTTTGAAGACCCTCGAACACGATAAATATGAAAATATTGCAGGCTCGGTTAATACTTAGTACTGTTTCATAGGGATTTTTAGAAAGTCTTAAGATATATATGAAACCTTCGGGAAGACATATATGGCGAAAAGATTTGGCAATCTCATAATTTAACTGTACCGTAATATTCCGGTAGAAGCACATGCCGTATCTAAAAGTCTCCGTAAAGAACATAACGAAACCAAAAAGTCATGTTTTAATAGCATACACGGTTCGAAGTTGTTTTATTGTGAGATTTACTACACTTGTCAACAACTCTGACGATATCAAATTCTGGAAGCGGAAAAATATAAACAACATACCTGATACTGAACTCAGAAATGGTAAGAAGCATATAAAACAAAATGTTCTGAGTGTTTCATTTTCGTCGGAGTCCATTGCACAGAATCGAATCATCGCAAATACACCAACAAGTAAACAGAAACCCTGTATGACTAATGAAGCAATTTCCAGGCTAAAGACGGTGTGTCCTGTTGGCAGTACAGTATCTGCAATGAAAAGCAATTTGATTGCAATCATCAACTATCATGTACAGATCATAATTATGATGATGATGGTTGCGGACGAAGTCAAATGATCAAATTTGATCATCATATCAGTTTAATGTATCATTTCTTTTCAACGATGGTATGCATTCATTTTAAATATCCGACAAAGTTGAGGAGACCTGAAAACCAAAAATACAAAACAAAAAAAACCAGAGCGGATCTCACCATCTGCTGGAAGAATTATGAGTCATGCATTCTATTTACAGTTAATTATTTAGACCGTGAAAAATCACTTTAAGTAAAGAAGGATTTACATAAAACATCATTCTGTGTTCCAATTAAAGACATTTTAGATTTAAATAAACATAATGTAGTATTTTTTTTCCATTAAATAGAAAAAAAATAAAGAAAAAAATCACCGCTGGCTGGTGTAAAGTACCATAAAGCCGGGAATAAAACATCGTGAGCAACAACGGTTCTTTATAAAATGCTTTTTTAATTCTTTTTGTACTACTAGAACAGTGAGCGGCTTTAAATATATCTCAACACGACATCGCGACTAAATGATTTATGGTGCTTTGCTTGTTTTAACAAAACCAGAGTGGACTTACATGCAGGAAATGTAATGAAATGAAATCAAGTCTGACCTTGGTGCAGGATGTATACCTGAAGTTCCCGGCGTGGAGTTTGAACTGTTTAACAGATTATCTAGTTTGCAGCTGTCTTGAAGTCCTGACCAGCCACAGGTATCGCTGAACACCCACTGACGTGTACCTGTTCCAACAGCTTGTAGTACAAGAAAGACCACTTGCAGAACAAAGAGCAGTATCGGCAGGCATCGTGTAAATTGATCACCATTAACAAGGCAACAACAAAATGTTTGAACTAAGTCCTTTAAGTCTTGCTTAATACTTTTGAACACACTTTGACAGCACATCTCTTACAAGTATGCACGACTACATAAATACGCTTTCTTATTAAGAGGCCTACATGCTATGCACTTGAAAATTATTTACTTTTACAATTAATAATAATTTACATCGAATATTTATATTTCAGATTGCAGCTTTATTATTCGATGTCCAGTGTGATAGCTACGATAACACAACATACCTTTGTGATAACATTTTTTTTTAATCGTGTATCGTATGAACAATCTACATAAACATCAAGATATGCACGTTTTAATGATAAAATGTTACATTTCTTTGCGTTGATGTGACATGGGAAGGACTGAGATTAGTATTTGACAGTGCAAAACGACTAGTTAGCAAGTGTCGTGGTAAATGCGAGAAAAACTTCCTCACTTCCTAGCCACTAAAAGGTTACAATTATACACAAAACATATATAAAACACGTCCACAGTATTACGTCAAAGACATACAAAATTGTTTCATGAAGCCTTTTACAAAGGCATTTGGCGAGCTTCGGCTATCTCATCCACACTATGACAAGCTTTGCCTATTTCTTATTTATTATATACCCACGAATGATTTAAGCATAGTACACCGTTTATCCTCAAGATTGATACAACCGGTTAGATTAATAAATCCATACCCCACAGTGTTGTTTTCTGATTGTTTATTTTTGTAGCATAGTACACCGTTTATCCTCAAGATTGAAACAACCGGTTTGATTAATAAATCCATACCCCACAGTGTTGTTTTCTGATTGTTTATTTTTGTAGCTTCCATGTTCGTTATGACGTCTTAATGCCTGTTTAAATTATGAATCAGGTTCGGTCATGGTCACTAGAATTGTAATGAAAATTATGGCTTTTGCTGTTTTTTTCCATAGGGGTTTCATGTATTTTTGTTTTAATGGAGATTGTTTTTAGTTTTTTCTCTAAATAACACAAAACATTTTGTTGACAATGCAATACTGAGTACTATGCTTAAACCAAACAAAACCGGTCTTCATCAAATCAAATTTGCGTTGTCTGTTGGTGTGGATTTCTATCTTCTGTGTCGACCGCGTCATATTTACATTTTCCACCTCTAATGCAACAAAAGCCAACAATTGAAATTACAGTTTGTAATATAACAGTGAGGCTTGTGGAGAGACACAGGTAAAATGAGTATCCCAGGCTAAGTCCGGTGTGAACAAAAATTAAACATCCGACAAAGTTGAGGAGACCTGAAAACCAAAGAAAACAACACAATTGAGAAACATACGTTGTGGAAAAGGAAGGGTTACCAAGGTTAACAATAAAACCATTTAATAAAAATAACAATACAGAAACTAGGTCACCGGGTCCTTTAAGCGGTGCGGTCATGAACGTTTCGGAAAAAAATCAGTATTTTCACATTTTTAATGAACCATTGTCAAGGGGTAGGTCATTTAAACACCGCATAAAATTATAGGGAGAGAACTGGTTTCAAACCAAGAAGCAGCAATCGAGCGTGTTACACGTATGAAACTTTTTTCGCAATGGTTGTAAAAATAATATCCTTTAATAACTTAGCCGAACGTCTAATATTCAAATTGATTTCTAACAGTATCTTTGAAAGACGGTCGATGACTTAAGGAGTTGCAAAAATGGACAATGGGTGAGTAATGCGCACATTTTGAAGGAGTTTTTTCCCGAAGAAAGTTGATTGTTTTCAAAGTCAGACCATACCATTACAAGCACTATTTTGAATAATTGGTTGCATATATTAAGAAAGCCTTTAACTGGAAAGATAAAAACAAATGTATTTTACAGGTTAAAACATTTGCATCCATTCAAAACAATGAAGCACGTTAGCATCAACTTACATTGAATTTTTTAATATTGATTTATATTATACTAAACAACATAAATTTACCTGAAATAAAGAGCAGAGTTGGTATCAGGAAGATGTAGCAAAACGTTGGAAGGGTTTCACTTGCATGGAGGCTCATGAAAATAAATCGAATGGCAGCAATTATCCCAGCAAAGTAGCACAACCCATGTAAAACCAACGAAGCGATTTCTAGGCAATAGACGTCATATCCCAAGCTTCGAGTCGAATCTGAATTTTGTAGCAGAATTTATTAAATTAAGCTTACATCGAAACACATGCAAATAAAAAAATCTTGATAAGAATAAGGGCAGCTTTGCTTGTTTCAGTTCACGCACAGCCGGATATACATGTTATTAAAAATTGGTTTATCTTAAAAATATACAAATGATATTGCCCCTACTGGGGAGCGAACCCGTACCCTACGGCGAGTGCGCCATTCCGGTTACAAAGAAACAGGGTCAGAAAGATACTTATTTATATAATCTTATTACGTATATAATCGTACTACATATTACATACATATGAACAATTCAGTTAAAACTAGGTGCAAATTGTCGTAGAACAATCTTGAAATGCTTAAAAAGACTTAACTGTTCAACAGTTGTTCATTTTGGCAAATATCTCGGAGCCCTGACCAGCTGCAGGAGTCTGTGAATACCCACTTGTTTGTACCAGTCCCGACAGCTTGCAGTACAATCCATAGCAAGTCCACCACAAAAAAAAGTATCCGCATACAGCATGTAAACTGATCTGTATTTATGAGGCAGCAACAAAATATATCTAAAAACTCGACTACGTCTTCCTTAATACCTTTCCAAACACTTGAACAACACATTGTTATTCAAGGCTTCGCAAACAATTTGTTCCTTATAATTTATTTTATTTTGATTTGTTTTCAAATTTGAATTTGTAAATACAATAATTGAGGTAACATTATCAAGAAAGTAACAAGTTATCTTGAAACAAGATATACTGTATACTTCTATGATAACATGAAATCAGTTATCTTTTAGGATAGGCGTAAAGATCAATAATTAAGCTTTCGTGTTTCGGCCGTACAATGTCTTCCAGTACATTCAATTAGTCCTTTTATGAATTTTATTTTCCCTTGAAGGCCGTTGAGCACTCTACTTATAGTCTGTGTACACACCGAGTTGCGCTCAATCTGCGGCTGGGGGGCGTGAACAGTGTCATACACTTCCATTAACGCTCAAAAATAGGCTAAGTCAAACCGAGCATGCAATATTTTGATTCTTGTCCTGTTCGGTGTATTCATAGTTCCCTTTTCTCTAAATAATGATCACAGTAGCGTTGTGGCCGTTAAAGATATCCCCGTATACTCAGTCAGTGCTGTTATTAATAATTACAGTACTTTAAAGCGCTCAACCTGGGTCTAGGCCGTGTGAACAGTAATATGCACTTCTATAACTCCTTATGAACATGTTCAATTAAACCTTTTAATATTAGTCTTGTTCGGTGGCTTTCAAAGTTCCCTTTTTCTTCTATGTAATGATCACAGTAGCGTTGTTTGTGGTGTTTGGCGACCGTAAAAAGGCTCAATGTACACTCAATCAGTGCTGTTATCATTATTTTTTAAATATTTGTTTGTGAAACAGTATTAAAAAACCTCCTAAGTCTTATATAAATAACAAAAAAATTACCTTCTCAGTGTAAAACTGAATCAGGTGACAACGGCATTTCCTTGCCTTAATTTTACAGTAAGCTATCAACCATTTTGAGATTTTTACATCGTTAGATTCGTCTCTGAGAGAGCTATTCCTGGTACCCTTGTTTTTGCAAATGGAGCCCCTTTAAAAAGTTATTTACATTTTGCGTTATGTCCATGTTTTTCAAGAGTATGCGAGTGTTAGACGGTGATATGTCCTGGAGTACGAAACCCCTAAGGTGACATTTAGTATACTATTTCGTTTAAACGTAATAATGTTAATTCGTTTAAATGAAATAACATACATATACTATTTCGTTTAAACGACTTAATATTTCGTTTAAAAGAATTAATATTACTACTTTTAAACGAGATACTATTTCGTTTAAACGAAATATTATTACGTTTAATCGAAATAGTATTTCGTTTAAACTAAATAATATCCTTAAAAGAGTATGGAAAATGAAAAACAAATATGCTAAATGTCACCTTAGGGGATCCGTACTGGTGTAAGTTCAGTGTAACGCTAAAATTAAATATAAAATGAATAATTATATTGATATGTTAGTTTCATACTGAGCTTTGAGCCATACTTTTTTATTATTTCAGACTGGGTTATGTCCTATTTTGTTTATTTCATAATTCACTATAATAGTGAACGACATTTACCTAGTTTGATCAATCTCCAAATTTAAAAAAAAGTGTCATCAGAACTTTAGTATCTATCTTTTTGTGCTTCAATGTAAATGATCTGTGGACAAATCTGTACATCCTGTTTGTTTTATATTTCAAATCGACCATCCACATCCGAAACAATTGACTATAAATGTTTATTGGTCTTTTTCTCAAAATGATAAAAAATTGAGTAAGCTTAATATTATTCTCAGGCGACGATTTGTTAAAGTGCTCGATGAACACATACATGTAGACATACTTCCATGGTTAGCTAAACGTGTTTCAGCTAAATTCAGATTAACGATGAATACTATTCATTTAAATGTTGCGTTCTCTATTCAAACTAGTACTTTCTCAGCCAACTGCCATGAGACATCGACTTGGGCGAAATACACGTACCAAGTGTATAACATCCGGATAATCTTAGGAATTGTCGGATAAAAAACTCGCAACAGTTTAGCTATAGTGCTTACATTTGTGCACATAGCGCGAAATACGAAAAAACTTACTTTAATCAAAATGAAATGAAAACACAGTCAGTATTTTAGATAACACAACTCTTCTTAATATTACCTGAAAACTTTTGTTGCTTTTTTGTGAAATACTGACATTGACCTTAATGGTCAATCATAGATCTGAATTAGACATTTTGTCTAACTTTATTGTAAGCTTTCTTGACCTTACCAAAGAAAATGCATTCATTCGCAAGCTTCTTGGCAAAAAATTATCTGGACCAAAGGCAGTTCCGGAGACAAGTTAGCTGTTTTGTACACCAACGCTGTCACATATATGACTGACTACTTTAACTGGCCATTTCTACAAGGACCGGTGCCATTTTTTTTTAATAACGACGTGGCCATATCTGGTCTCTTATTAAATGTCATGTCTAGTTTTCCTTCTACGTACGTGTATATTCAACATTTAATCAGTTACAGGCATGGGCAGTGCAGTTGAAAAATATGTCCTACTCTCAAAGCATTAAATGTACAAATGTTTTATTTTTGTTATTTGTTTCATTTATTTTATTCAGTATTGTCATTACAGGAAGGAATTTCCACGTTTTCTCCTAACAATATATAAGAAAATATGAGTAAACATACGTATATGTCCCTGTTTTGTAGAATAGTCAATGGTATAACTGGTTTTATTGCACGAATCAAGAATTAATTCGCTGTCTTGTAAAGATTTTTGAGTGTCCTATGGTAGTTCTAAATATACCGACAAACTATGTTATGTGTTTTGTCTTTTCCATTATGTCCACATACTCGTATTTTTGTATAGATAGGCATATATGATGAAAAGGATTGTTGGTTCAGTGATTGCTCGCTTAATTTTCAAAAGGAGGAGAGAACGGCAACTGTTTTTAATATTTTAATAATGTCATCTTTTGTTATTTCCATAGTATATGTTAAACCTTTGAACAGCTTCGAACTACCTACTTGTCATATAACTTTTTTTAAAAACAATAATTATGTTATCAAGAAAATGCGATCCAATAAAAGAGTTATTGATATTATATTACCCCTCAAATTACTGGAGGATACCAAATATACCCCGTACACTCTATTTTTTTATGACAACGACTGATCCTAAATAACTAATTTCTTTAACTTGCTTAACCATTTTTCATCTGCGATATTCCGTACTAATTAGTTTTGCCACTCGTCGTTCCTACATGTAGCCAATGACATTGTAAGTTGTCGTTTCAAATAATCATATCACACATTTTAAAGAGTTTTGGTCGTAAAAAACGATTTATCAAAATTGTTGACTTGTTTCCAGTTTTATACAAAGTCTAAATTGAATCAGTACGAAACGTTTTCAGAGTTCATCAGAAGTAAATATTTAGATGTGTTGCTGAAAGTGTAATTAGTTTTTTTTAAGAACACGGACCTTGTTGATCTCGCATTTTTTCTACTAATTTGGCTTAGATTTCATCCGTAGATTTCATACATACCGATATTTTTGTTCTTCATAATACCGATATCTTTCTTCATACTGATTTTTTTCTTCATACTCATTGTTTTCTTTATACTGACATTTTCCAGTTCTATGCAACAAAAACCCGCCATTGAAATTACAGTTTGTATTATAACACCTACGCCGGCGGAGACACACAGGTAAAATGAGTAACCCAGGATAAGTCCGGTTTGCGCAACTATTAAACATCCGGCAATGTTAAGGAGACCTGAAAACCAAGAAAACAATACAAACGAGAAACAGAAGTTTTGCATTACACAACGATAAAGTCTCAATTATTCTTACTTTTACTATAGCAATGTCTCTAGACTATCGTCAGAACACTGAGAAAAGTGTGACACAGATCAATAAAATATTATTATACTGCAAAGAAATTTGCTTGAATTTGATTGGATAATTTGACGTTGATGTATATCCGTATTTACGGCTCGGCCGTAGATATGAACGCACGTGCCTTAATTTCCCCCTCTGGCCTCCCACCTTTTGTTGTCGTCCGCCATTTTGTTTTGAATTTAAGGAAAAATGCATAATTTGAAGCCGCTCTTGTAAATTATAAAGCGGTATGTTTAGGGATTACAAAAATTATTACAGAAAATATTTGTGTTGTGTTTTTAACGTTGAAAACGATCAGATTATTCTCAAATTTTGTAAATAAATATCAAATCGATAATCCATTCATTTTCTATAGAAGTGACGTCATGCAGGTAAATTAATGACGTCAGAATGTAATTATTGAGGTTCTCAGAAGGGAATTAAGCCGTTCGGCATTAAATAAGCGAAATAAATGAAAAATTGATATTTTCTAATAATTTTTGTCTGAAAAAGTCTTTGCAGTATAATAAAACAATTATTTGGTTCCTTGAAAGGGTATGTGAGGATATATTGCCGGTCTGGGTGTCATATTATCCCTCGCCTGCGGCTCGGGTAATATGACACCCAGACCGGCAATATATCCTCACATTCCCTGTCAAGAAACCAAATAACTATATAATATCTAGATGATCTAGACTAACAAAGATAAAGAAATAAGGTTACTGGTTTGTAAAAGCGGTGCTCTGATAAAATATCAGAATTTGGTGTTCCACGGAACACTGGTGTCGCCTGCTGATTGAAAGGGGCGTAAGAAATAAAATTTTGGTATTGCAGATTAAATATGCCAAGTATTATGTCAAACAAACACATACTTTCCAAGTTAATAAGCAACATGAACGAAACATAAATTTACCTGCAATAAAAAGTGGTATTGGTAGCAAGCAGATGACGCAAAACAATCCAGTTGTTGGACTTATAGAATCAAGTTTTCCAGATAATCGAATAAGAGCAATTATTCCAGCAATGTAGCCCAACCCATGTAGAACTAACGAAGCGACTTCAAGACCATATACCGCGCTTCGTGTTGAATCTGAATTGTTAAAAGATTTTATATAAATATTTTGCTTGCAATCAAATAACAAATAATGCCACAAGTTTACTTTTATGCCAATGTTGGTAATGCTTATGTTAATGCTAATTATTGTTGTTGCATTATTGTCAGAAACATTGTACATTATTTTAAACTGAAAATAATGTTAGAATACACTGTTAGACCGTATACGTCACAAAACGTATATGTCACACGTGTGATATATTCGGTCGAATACGTTTACACGTGTAATATATTCGGTCGAATACGTCACACCCTTCAGTCGAATATGGAACATGTGACATTTTCGGTTGGAATACGTTTTTCCACGCTCATCAAAACGTATCACTTATCAAAATGTATCAAAAATGAAAACGCTGTATATAAATAGAAGTCCAATTATTTGAAATACTAAAGAACTTTAACCTAGTGCTGGAATTGTTAATATCATCATCATCATCATCATCCAACATCGCGATAACACGATGCGACAACATATTTACGTGTAAACTGTTATATGATGTGTGTTGATAGATTTTACGTGTAATGGCGTGGTGTTCTTTAAATCACTGTTGATAGCGAAATTGTGACGGCGACAGCATATTTGTAGATTTTTTTCCTGTAAACTGTTGTATGATTTCAAAAGTATGTAGTTAGAATATACGTCTAACGGTTAGATGTTCTTTGAAATAACTAAAATTATTAAAATTAATATAGAGATTTTACGTGTAATGATCTGATGTTCTTTTAAATAACTGTTAAAGTTGTGTCAGTTTCTTGTTTATTAAAGTTATAAAAAATTGACTTAAAAACTTGGTGTCAGTTTCTCGTCTATTAAAGCTACTTGTGTTAAAGTTCTTGTGGCCCATTACTTAGCCTAGATTCCAGGCGATGCAGTATTTTATTTTTATTAATTCTCCAACTGATTATCTTGAGCCAGTCTACATCTCTATGTGAACTTCTCCTGATAATTCAGACATCTCTCGCAATGCAGTATGATAGAAGATAGACTGGCTACTATAAAAGTATGTTATGATGTATAAAAAATAAATAAAAAGACAAAACAAACTAATTATCAGACTAGTGGCTAGTCTACCCCTTACTTTACATTGCATATATGCAAAACGTTACAATAAAAATCACTCGTGATGATGATGTTGATGGTGATGTTTCGTTGAAGTTAATGAGGGCAAGCTGCTGCTGCTGCGGACAACGATGTTTAGAATTGGTTAATTGTATAAAATGTGTGATATATACGGTCAGACATTTATCGCTAATTTGCACAAACGTATATGTCACGTGAAGACAGGTGTGATTAATTCGGCCGAATATGTCACATAAGTGTGACAGATACGTTTTGTGACATATACGGTTTAACAACGCACACCTAGATTAGCCAATTATATATTTAATCATAAAGTAGAAATGTATCAAATGCACAAAAGTCATTTTAAATATGATCAGTAATATTGTTAATTCGTTAAAATACTATATTTAAAAACTTCAGTAATTGACCACTTTTATCCACGTGAAAATGATAAACATCTAATTGTGACTTTTACAGATAAACAGATGGGAAAACGGCAAAGACTATTAAATAGTGAAAGTACAATATGATTGACTGATGTTTGCTCAGTATTCCATTACTTACTTCTTTGCATAAAATAGAACTAAAATTGATAAATAACGATGGCTGAAGCAGAATTTTAAGTAAAAGAAATACCATGCATTTCAACCAGAAAATAATTTAAGCAGAACAATATAAACATATATTATATATATTTCACGAATATGGGATATGCTTGTGTAATAAAATGGTTAATGCTTTTTAATAACATCAACGCAATCGTGAATCATGGCAAAACATGTAAGTTGTTCTTATAGAACAGTCGTATAATACTAAAAATGACTTAACTTTTAACTACTGTTCCGTTTGGCAATTATCTCGAAGCCCTAACCAACTGCATGAGTTTGTGAAAACCCACTCATCTGTCCCAGTTCCGATAGCTTGCAGTATAATCCATAGCAAATCCGAAAAAAAAGTATTAGCATACAGATTGTGAAGTGAACATAATTCATAAAGCAACAGCAAAATAAATTTAACACAGCCGTTAGATCATCCTTAATACCTGTCCACATGTTTATTGAAGGCTTCAAATAAATATTTGGTTTCTTTTAAACGTATTTTATTTTGATTTTCTTTTCTAAATTTGAACCTGCTAATAAAAATCTCGATAGGTCACGTTTATCAAATAATCATCAAATACTGGTAAACTTAAAATAAGATATGCTGCAATCTTTTGAGATAACATTCAGTTATCTTCCACATACGTATTCATACCCTGTATAACTGGACGAAAAAAAATTATATGTTCTGTTTTGTACGTCTAAGGGTTAGACGGTTAAGTTGCACACAATAAGTCCTAACCACATTTCTTAAAAAAGTAAAAACAGCCATCTGCGAGTAACGCATATGTAGTGATGACATCATTGAAGCTTGGTGCATTATTCCAGCAAAGTAGCACAGCCCATGTAAAACCAAGGAAGCGATTTTTTAGGCAATAGACATCATATCCCAAGCTTAGTGTCGAATCTGAATTTTGTAGCAGAATTTATTAAACTAAGCTTACATCCAAACACAAGCAAATCAAAAATCGTGATAAGGGCAGCTTTGCTTATTTCAGTTCACCCACAGCCGGATATACATGTCAAAAAAAGCAATATCTTACTACCGGTATTTTACAAATGATATTTCCCCTACTGGGGAGCGAACCCGTTACGTACGGTTACAGTGCCTAGCCATGGAATTCCGAATACAAAGAAACGAAGAAAGGTCCCTATTTATAAAATCCTTTTGCGTCTATAATCGTATTATAAATAACAAACATATGTACAATTCACTTAAAACAAGGTCCGTTATTGTCGTGAACCAATCTTAAAATGCTTGAAATGACTTACCTGTTCATCAGTTGTTCATTTTGACAAATATCTTGGAGCCCTGACCAGCTGCAGTTGTCTGTGAAATCAACTTGTTTGTGCCAGTTCCGACAGCTTGCTTTACAATCCATAGCAAGTCCAACACAAAAAACAGTATCCGCATACAGCATGTAAAGTGATATGTATTTATGAGGCATTAACAAAATATATCTAACAAGAAAAAGTAAAACAGTAACTTGCTGTTTTACAGACGGTCTATTGGTCAGAGAAAACTGAACCATTTATTCATTTTTTTCAATGACCATTTAGAATACAACCTTTTCCCCAATTCTTATGTAATAAATTTGTTTACAAAATATATAATTTAAAAACAACAGTGGTAAATTTTATTGAATATCACATATGACTGGCAATGATGTGATTGTGATATCTTGAAGAATATCAGCATGGATGAAAGATCCCTGGGTAGATGGAAGTGGATATTGTCCACATAAGTTAAGCAATGTAGCAAAAACGTTTAATTAGACTAGATATCACAAAACATAAACATGAGAACTTCTGACATAAATAGATGTTGCAATTAAATGATACAAAGTAAAAAGGTGTTTTATGCAATCCACATTAGTGGTAAGAAAACTTTGATCACAATGAAATTGTTAAAGGTTAACAAGAACCTTTCAATACGAAGGATTCACAGCTACGTCATCAATTTGTGTTATCAGTACCACATGATACACATGATACACATTTCTAGGAAGGTGGTACAATACAGTGTAAACAATCGTTCCTTGTGATAAGATATTTGCTGTAAATTTAACAGAAAATGCTGAACCTTGAGTTAAGTTTCGCTCATCTGACATAACCTGAGCATTCAAATGTTTAACTAAATCTTTGATTACAGTGTCAAGTTTTAAATTTGTCAGGGAAAAGGCAAGCATTAATTGAAAAGATTAATAGAAATTCTCATAGTATTTTCATATCAAGCAGTTAAAGCATGCATTATATAATCTTGAGCTGGAGGTGGTCAGAAACAGGTGCAGTTTCAGTATCTTTATGATCTTTTATGACTAATCTTGTCTGCATATTTATGTTTACAATATTGTAAAATTAATATGGCTAATTATGTATGTAGGTATTCTTACTAGTAATTAAGTTAATATACTTAAGGACAATAAAAACGGACGGTGGGGATAATTGCATTTTGACAAGGAAAATATGCATATTATCAACATTTTTCACAGTTTCATAATACCGAATGTATTGCAGTAATTTAATAGATACAAAAATTATGAAAATTTATTTATAATAAAAAAGTTATTGCGTAATAAAAACTGTACCCTGAAAATAAAAGAAACACTTTTTGCTAAATGTGACAATGAATTGGTTCAATCTGTTTCCTGTTGTTCATTGTCATTAAGTATATTTTATCAAATGTAGAAATTAAATGTATTGTTTTTGTTGTTGTTGTAATTGGTTTTCAGATGCAAGGCAGGTATTGAAGCTGGGGACGAGAAGGACATTATTATTAATTGATTAGGGCAAATGGTTCCAAATTTATAGTACCATAATTCACAAGAGAAAATCTATATAGGTGCAGTAAAATTACTATTCTGCCATGCAAAATAAAATGTCTACAGCTAAACGATTGACTTAATTTTCTATACCTAAAGCGGAATGTAAGAGGCTCGAACAGGGTCTGCATTTCCTTCTGTAGGTCCTTTTCCTCCAACAAAATATCAACTGAATTTGCATGTCCACTTTTTAAAAATTTTTTTGCTTTGTCAAAAATAAAATACAGCCGACCACATGCACTTATCCACTTTTTGAACTTATGTTCATTTGTTTTTGGTTTTGGAAAGGGTATAAAGAAACATCTTTCATGCCATCTTTGTCTGTATACCTCGAGTCACCTTTACAAACAACATTGCAACATTGTTGTGTCTTACTAAACTTTTTTTTAAAGATTTTGGTTTCAGATCCATGCTTCAACACAAGCTAATTTATAGTAAACTGAATGCAAGTCATACAAAATTTGTACCGCTAGCAAGGTTGCTAAGGTCAATTCTTATCAGTGAATCTATTTTCTGGACGAATGATGGGTCATAATATAGTATTACTATGTAACTATTACTTGATTATATTTACTATAGTACAATTAGGCCGGCGCTAGCGAATGCGGAGAACCATGTGGCCCGGCTTTGGCATAGTATAAAGTATGGAGTGGAGTCTTGGAGTGGAGTCTTGGAGTAAAATAATATGATCCCCTATAAATTTTTCCCAGTCTGGGATACTTGTGGACAGTGTTTGTGATCTTTAGGACAACTAGATATGTGATTTTTATAAATAACTGTCAAAATTCAAGAAAATTCATAACACAATGTCTGCAGAGCTTTTTTCTGTGTTAATTGGAGCAGAGACAGTTTCTAGGGAACTGAGATGATAGACGCTGGACATTAACTTTTAGTGTACCTTAAATCATTATTCGACAATTAGACTGAACTTAAGCTTTAGCAATAAAACATCTGTTCTAAGGTGAATTCAAGGTGTTCTTATGGAATGGGAATTTTTACAGCTTTAATAAAACATTTAATAAAGCAAACCTGTGATTAATACAAATGTATTACAACAATTGTTTATATTAAAATAATTAAATATCATTTGTTAGTATAAATTTGTACTTTCATTTCAATAAAACAACTGTGATGCAATATGAATACATGAAGGATCTCAAACCTTGAAGTATGCAATATATATATATATATATATATATATATATATATATATATATATATATATATATATATATTAGCATGCTGATCATGTATAATCAAGTTATTTACTTTTATGCAAACCAGTTGGAAAATCAATTGATGGAAACAACATAAAATGGCCAACATTAATGCCATTAAATATTCAGATTTGTTGCTTGTACAATAAATGTTTTGTTGGGTATGTCTCCTCCAAATTAATAGGTCAATAATGGTTCAAACAATGTTCTCTCTATAGTCCTGCCAGTGATACTGCTCAGTTATATGACATGCTAAATGGTCAGTTCAAGGCACCATGACAGCCCAAGAGAATTTCAAGAAAAACAATGATCTAATCTTGACACTTATGGGTTCCTGCCATAACAAGGTCGGCTCGTTACAAAAAGTGCAGGTGCATCCATATTTTGTGATAGATGTCATGGGATGTAAGAATAATAAACTGTAAAACGCATTAATTTCGCGTGGAGAAAATTTCGCGATTTCATAAAAAAAATCACCAATTTTCATTATTCGCGTATTTATGAACTTGCGACGTCGTCAGACTCGAAATCGAAAGTATATAAGGATAATTTATTACCGTGATCACGATTTCATAAGTAATTAAATCAAATAACTGAACTGTGGCGAAAAAGGAATTTTATGCGGCGTTTAAAGTGATTAACAGTTCTGTTAAAGTTGCCTCTTTTCGCATAATTATCGGATATATCAAAACTCATCATATATTTGCGATATGTATGAATTCACTAGGTAAACGATTCGCGAATATTAGCGAAAATAAAACTAACGCGAATAAAAACCAGTTCTACAGTATTGTTTCTGAAAACTGATCTTTGAACATTACTTTTGACTTTTAAACTGATAATCATAATGTAAGAAGGCTTTAAGCCCTCGGCAGATATAAAAATAATGACAATTATTGTTTATGATTTCAGAAAAAAATTCTGTGAAAAAACTAGAAATTTAAGATAGTTTAAGGTATATTCTGCCCATATTGTACTCTTGAGATAAAAGTACATTTTAAAAAATGAAAATACCATACAATATTACTACTGGTATGAAGATTATTATCAAAATACAAAGGATTCTTTATTTATTTTTTGTTAAAATCTTAAAACACCGCACAGTTTTTTAACACATGCAGATCAGCAAACTTAACATTGTGTTGCTATAAAAAAAGAAAGTGGTAATTAACTATTATTAAAGTGCAATTAAAAATATTGATCATAAATAGCTTAGAAGACTTTCGTGTGTACTGAAACATGCTTATTACATAAAATAATAAGTATGTTTACTATAAGATTTGAACCCATGACCGCTACAGATAAAAAAGAATATAATTGTCATGAAATATTTCAAAACTAAGACTAAACCAACTCCAAGGTCAGACTCCAAATTGTCACTCCAAAAATTCAGCTCCAAAATTCAGCTCCAAGGTCGGACTCCAGACTCCACTCCAAGACTCCACTCCAAGACTCAACTCCATACTTTATACTATGCCCCCGGCTTTGATCGTTGAGTAATGAACGGGAACCATGTTGTATGTACGTTAAGTTCAAGGTCAAGCTATTTATAAATGAGTATATAAATATAAATATTGAATTGAATTATATCCCCTTAACTATAAATATAAATATATACATGTATAGATTATATTAATAGATCGATTAGTCGGTCTTTTCTTTTAATTATGCGAATTGAAAGTTTATTTTTGTAAGCAGTTATAGAAAGAGTGTACATGTAGTAAGAGACATTGTTCAGATAGTTATTCTTGGATGATATTGAAGTTTGTGTTCTGTTTACGAATATTGGCAATCCTATGACTTGATTTTCGGCGCGTGAATGTGACTTATATTATGATGGTTCTTTGTTTACAAATGTTTTTGATGTTGAAATTGACGGTTCTATTGGGTTTCTGTTTTACAAGAAGGCGATTTCGTGTCTATAAAGTAAATAATGATTGTATAACCATTTTTGTATGTCTTTTTCTGTTGTTAAGAATAATTGTGACTCATCCCCATCCCCTCCCATTCCCCCCCCCCTGGTTTACGGGATCAAGATGCTGAATATAGAAAGTTAGTATAGATTTTTCATCCTGAAAGTACAAAAGGAATTGCCATGTACGTGGTAGGACAATTTTGAAAGATAAAGTTGAATTTAAATAGAGCAAATTCATTTAATGTGGTTAGTGCTATGCTAATACCTGCATGAACTCTTACACCCAACATCTAACTTCTTTAAATGTCGTCCACATATAACACGTCTGTGTTATACTTTTCTTGTTAGCATATTGGCTACCTGTGAATCCTTCCTATACAATATTTACATGCAAAGGGAGAGCAATCAAAAATAACTTCCGTTATTGAAAGGGATGTTCAAAAAGTTCTTCTATCCCATCAAAATCACTTAACAATTTCACTTCAAAAACTAAGGTTTCTACCCATAAAACGTTCATAGCAATACATTTTATTTCTAAAACAATAATTTTGAATGCATAAGTAACAAAAATCACGTATTTACCAAAACAACATCTTTTCTGAACTTTTTTAGTAACCCTCTTATCTCTCTTGGGTCAAACTAGATGTACGTATTAAACATCATCTATTAATAGTCAAATAATAAATATAATACACGACCCATAATTCGTCCAGAAAAACCTCTTGTCTTTCAAAATTAAAACAAAATTAAGTATACCTTCTCCGTGTAAAGCTGAATAGGGTGACAACGACATTTATTAAAATTGTCGATCTACATATAAATAAGACTTACTTTCACAGTTAATTAAGCAATTTTTCAGCTAGATTTACTCAAAAATTTTGCTTTCTCTATTCAATCTAGTATTTTCTCAGCCAACTGCCATGACAGATCGACTTGGGCGCAATAGCAAATGATATTGCCTCTACCGGGGAGCGAACCTGCTCCGTCACGGCGACAGCGCCTAGCCCTACAATTCCGAGGACGCAACCAATTGAGCTTACCGGGCAACCCAAAAAAGGTTTATCGAATAGCCCTGATATACTTTATCATCATTGCACGATATCGGTAGAGGGTTATTTTACTGATAACAGTACTGACTATATGTACGGGGTTACATTTTACGGCCGCCAAACTGCACAAATAGCGCTACTGTGATTATCAAATGATAATGCCTCTACCTCGGAGCGAACATGCACCGTCACGGCGATAGCGCCTAGCCCTACAATTCCAACAACAAGTGTATAACATTCGGACATTCGGATAATAATAGGTATTTTCGGATAAGTAATCGTAACTGACTTACATATAAAAAAGTTTAGCTATAGTGTAAAAAATCTGTGCACTCGCGAGATCCGCGAAAATTAACCTTAATAAACATGAAATGATAACACAGTTTTTTTAGATCACACAGCTTGTCTCAATATTACCTGGAAACTTGTGTTGCCTTTTTGTAATACTGACACTGACCTTAATGGCCAAGCATACCATAGATATGAGTTAGACATTTTGTCTAATTTTATTGTAAGTTTGCTTGACCTTTACCTTACCAACGTAAATGCATTCTCAAGCTTTTCTGTTCTAAAAGAGCTACGGGGACAGGTCGCCTGTTTTGTACACCAACTCAGTCACGTACATGATTGACAACTAAGCAGACCACTGCATTTTTTTACAACAACGCGAACATATCTAGTCTCTATGACATGTCTAGTTTTGTTCAGAAATGGTGTCTACGTTTACTCTAAATAACAAAAGATCTCTGAAAAATTTGATTATACATACTTATATACTTGATTTATATGATGAAAAGGATCTTTTATTCATTGATTGCTTGCAACGAGTTTTGTTGGCCAGCGTGCCCGTTTGGATACTAAAATTTGTAGAAATATACTACCTAATTGGCCTCATAGGCGGATCCAGGGGGGGGGCGGACCCGGCGTACGCCCCCCCCTAAAATTGCCCAAGCAAAGTTTTTTTTCTCTGTAATGAAATAGATCTATGATATATAGGAAAATATATATAAATGTCAAAAAATTTTCGCACGCTACGCGTGCAATAAGTTTCAAGACTAGGAGTACACTAATACAATGGCATAACGAACAATTCACAAACAATTCCTTCTCATTTTTTGTAAGATTAATTTGTGATATCTAAGTTTACGTGTTTGCTATATTTTTCCTCTCGCTTGAATTCAGTTTACATGTTCATAGTAAAATACGTTTCTGTATTTTAAATATTCCCGCTTTCACTTACTTCCATTTATGTTTTTCCTTTGAGTAAAGTGAGTCAACAAACATGGATGTACCAAGTGGGAAACACGCAAACATTCAAAATATATATTGTGCAAAAGATCTTATTTTTGTCTCCGTTTGATTCATACCTTAAGCACACAGTAGATTAGAGCTCTCGTACATTGTATTGTATACCCTGGGAAAGTATATTTGAGGTTCTGGAAATGTGCATGAATCCCTTAGAAATGACTAAAACACCGGAGCTTCCGGGAGCCTCCGGCCACCTGGACCCCTGGCCAGGGCTTTGCCTGGACCCACCGGGGGCCCTTACGGCCCCCTGGAACCCCAGTCGGATTGTTTATTTTCCGCCCCCCCTAACTACAAATCCTGGATCCGCCTATGGGCCTTAATTTACAAAACAAAGCGAGAACGACAAGAATGTTTTAATAGTTTTATTCAAACTTTTGTGTCTCCATATTATTTGATAACCCATTTAACATTTTCTAACAACCGATTCAATCAGTGCCGTTATCAGTTACGTCCTTTGAACGTCGTCGAGCACGATATTTATGTACTATGATGATAGTACTTCTAAATTTACTTTTTTTGTTTTTTTTTTTATATTTCGGCCAGTTTAAAGAAAGGTGGTTTCAATATCCCAGCCAATATAAATTTGGATATTGTTCAATCACCCCAAGGATATACTTCTGCTTTTTACATTTTCCTTTGGCGTTGTCTGTGATATGCAGGATTTATATTCTAAGATTCCCTCTCAAAATTCTAGTCTGTTTAGTTCCGCCCATTGTTTTCTCGTTTAGGACAAACCCATTCTTTTATCTGGGGACCATACGCCGCTGAACATGGAATGGTATTAATTTGAAAATACCGCATTAAAGGTTCCATGTTCACCGCCATATGCATACCATCGTTTGGGATGGATCAAAATTGTACTGTTTATTGGTGTAAATATTGAGTTGCGCTCAAGCCTGGGCTAGGCGGCGTGGGCAGTAATATGCATTTCAATTACTGTCCATGAGCAGGCTCAATCAAACCGAGCCTGCAATACTTTCATATTTGTCGTGGTCGAGGGTCTTCAAAGTTCCCTTTTCATCTATTTCAATATCACAGTGGGGTTCTTATATTTATATATCATTGTTACCATAACCTATAACTTAAACAAAATTTAGACCCATATTGACATTATTGTTTTACCTTAAATAACGATTTATTGAAAATATTGTTGACTTGCTTTCTCTTATCGCTTAACAGCTTTACCAAAAACACTGGCGTATTTGTAGACCTTTGTACGAAGACTAAAAATAACTTAGTAATAAATGTTATCAGAATTCACCGGAAGTGAATATTTATATGGTTTGTGTGTAGAAAAGTAATTAGGTGTCTCAAGAACACTGTTAGTTGACTATTCTATGCCGATCATCGAATTTACAGAGATGGCTTCGATTTCTCCGTAGATTTCTTCAGATTTCGGTGCGGGTTCGCTCCAAATTATCTTTTCAAACTGATATGTTTTTTCCCACTGACATTTTCCAATACAACAAAAAACCACCACTGAAATTACAGATTGTAGTACAACACCTATGCCAGTGGAGATACAAAAGTCAAATGAGTAACCCAGGTGAAGTCCGGTTTGCGCAACTATTAAACATCCGATAATGTTAAGGAGACCTGAAAACCAAGAAAACAATACAAATTAGGTTGCCTCTTTTGTTTTGCATAAAACCGTAACAAAAAGATTAAGATACAGAAATTAGGTCACTGGTAAGTGAAAGCAGTGCGCTGATGATAGGAACTAGAATTTGGTGTTTCATGGTACACTTGAGTCGCCTACTATCATTTAAGGCAAGTACTTTAAGTTTTAAGAAAAAAATAAACGTAAGTCAGAAGTCAGTTAGAAGGGGCATAACTCAACATTTGCTTCAGAAACAGCATTTTTTATGCAGATGTGCCAATAAGATAAGCACTGTTCCAGTTTCAAGCAACATTGACGTTTTTAGTTATGATATAACTTAAAACGTCAAATAGGAGTTATAATTCTATGTTGTCACAGATGGCATTGATCATGCAGATGATATATTCCAATCATAAAAAATTAACATGACAAGTCCAAATTTCAAATACAAAGTTTTGTTGTTTTTTTTTAAATGGCCATACCTCATGAAAAATTCAAATATGAGATGCCAATTTTGCTGTCACAGATGACATTGTTTATGCCATATAGGACAATTACTTTGATAGTTTTAAGCAACATACAATGTCATGCAAAAGTTATTTGAATGGAGATTAACTAAAATTATTCAAAAATAAGTTGGCATTCTTAGTTATCATTCTTTTTATGATTCAGACGGCTTTATTCATGCTGATGACATATTCCAAGTATAAAGTTAATAGGACAAGTACTTTCAAAATTGTAAGCAACATTAAGTTTATTATGAAAGCCATCAGAACAGGCAAGTAGTCAAATAGGGGTTATCATTCTTGTTGTCACAGGTGGCTTTGTATATGGCGAAGATAAATTTCTAAGTTTTAATTAAGTGAATGGGGTTATACTTTCAAAGTTATTGGCAACATTTAATTTCTTATTAAAGTAGTTATATCAATATTGAAACAGGTGTTGTCATTCTTGTTTTCACAGATGGCGTTGGAAATATTCCAAGTATTAAGTGAACAACGCAAGCCCTTTCGAAGTTTTGTGCAATTTTTTTATAAAGTTGGGGGATTACCGTACAGCACCGACCACGCCGAACAATAGGATCCCTATGTGTCTTCCTGAAAAGAAATTAGTACCTACACCATCTTGATGAACTAGTAATTAGTAGTAGATCTGAAGAATCATGACCCGATGATCGCGGGTTCGAATCCGATGAGGGATGAGATCCTTCGACAATACCGCATTCCACACATGGCTTGGTTACAGTTTTCAAATTAATAATCAGTCATCAAGCGTTATGTATATAAGTTGGACGGACCTGCTTCACAATTTCTCAATGTATATAAGATATACATGTACTAACGTCATCTCTTAAAAACAATGCAGCGTAATAAGAATCCACGTGGGGAAAGATGCTTAAAATTAACAGTAACAGCTATTTTACAGTAAATCGTCTTGCTTTACTTATAACAGTGCGTCTAGCTAGCAAACACTAGGCATGTTTTTATGAGGGCCATCTGATTGTTAAACCGCTAAGGTGTTTAAGGTATTGCGCCTTACGCCATTGCTTTGCCATACACAAGAAAAATATATAAATCTCTCAAACGGCACAATGCACTTCCATCAAACTTTGAACAAACCAATGTTATCAAAATATGATATGTTTAATTTACATACGCTAAGAAAATATAGAACAGTAAAGAGTAATAGTTTGACCCCAAACCCCCTAAAATTCTATTTGCAATTAATCACAAAAACGAAGCAACAAGAAACATCAATTTACATGTCTTGATGAGTAATGAGTTGCTGACAACGATACCTAAGGTCCTTTGGTCTAACAAATGTATACAATGTGAGTTATTCGTAAAAGTGTGTTTGACCTTCAATTTCCTGGTCGCGAAAATGGATGACATAAAAATAAAAAATGTTGATTTCTTTCTTCAAATTTGAAAGTTCTTTTCAAGGACCTTAGATACTGTTGTCAGTATCATTTCACGCATGTTGACATTTGAATTGTTGTTTTTTGTTGCTTGCTTTTGTGATAATTTCCAAAATAATTTTAGGGATTTGTTAGGTCTTACAAGTTTTCTCTACTGTTTAGAATGTTCTTAACTAATGCAATATAATCAACTGTTATAGTTTTTATTTGTGCAAAGTTTGATTGAAGTGCATTGTGCCGTTTGAGAGATTTTGATATTTTCTTTTTTGTCTATGGCAAAGCAATTGCGAAAGGCGCAATACCTCAAAGGCAGTAAAATGATATTTTCATCATCATTGTTTACAAATTATCAAATTATTAAGTAACCATAACACTCATTTCCATTAATGTTTAAATTTCAAAATAAATGTAATATCGAGTTTTCATTTTTTAATTTACATTCAGTTGTAATGTCATTATCTATTAAAATTACAGAGTTAGCAGTCGGGCCTCCATTGCAACACTTCGGTGATTTAACAGTTACTCTTCTTACTTTCCTCTAGCCTTATCACTCACATACACACATTGAATATGCTTTATGACATTAATTTACCTGCAATAAATATAAATATTTGTAGAAAGCAGATGATGCAAAATGTTACTCTAACAGCCGTTCCACTTCCAGAATCACATATTCCAACCATTCCGCAAAGAGCTATTACTAGTCCAGCAAAGTAGACCAGCCCATTTAGAGCTAACGAAACGATTTGAAGATAATAGACCGCTCTTCGTGTCGAATCTGAATTTTTAACAGAATTTCCATTAATATTATTCTTAAAATCAAATAACAAATAATGCTCAAATTTTAACATTAAATTATGCTAGTTTCGTGCCAATGATGTAAGTCATAATGTTTATGCGGTTAATGTTATAAAATTGAATGCACACCTGGAATAAGCAAGTATTTTTTTTATCATAATGTAGATGTTTCAAATTTACAAAAGTCTTTTTAAAAATATAATCATTGTATTTTTGGTAGATGAAAAGGATAATTTGAAAGCCATCGAACACCACAAATATAAAAATATTGCAGGTTCGGTTTGATTGAGCCTGTTCATGAGCAGTAATGGATAGCATATAACTGCTCAAGCCGAGTAGCCCAGGGTTAAGCGCAACTCAATATTTACACCAATAAACAGTAGAGCTACAATTTCGATCCATCCTAAACGATGGTGTGCATACCGCGGTATTTCAAGATTAATTTCATAACATATTCAGCGTATGGTCTCCAGATAAAATAATGGGTTTGTCCTAAACGAGAAAACAATTGGTGTAACTAAACAGAACGGCATTGTGATAGGTGATCTAAGAATATAATCCTGTATATCACAGACAACGCCAAAGGCAACAAAATTTAGAAAGCATAATGTATACCCTAGGGTGATTGAACAATTTCCAAATCGTTATTGGTTGGGATATAGAAACCACCAATCTTAAAACTGGCCGAAATATTAAAACAAAAGTAAATTTTTGAGATACTTTTAACATAGTACATAAGTATCGTGCTTAATGACCCTCAACGACAGTTGCTACATTATAAACTTTACGCAAAAAACGCTTGTGTGCAGAACCTTTTTGCTGGGTATATGTCAACTGTTGTTCTAGAATATTCTTAAAATACTTGAAATGACTTAACTGTTCAACCATTGATCTGTTTGGCAATTATCTCGAAGCCCTGTCCAGCTGCAGGAGTCTGTGAAAACCCAAACATCTGACTTAGTTCCGATAGCTTGCAGTGTAATCCATAGCAAGTCCAAAGTAAAAAAGAGTATTAGCATGCAGCATTCACATTTCTTAATACATGCCGACATTGTTATTTAAGGCTTCAACAAAATGTTAAGTATTTTGTTCCTTCAAAAATTATTTTATTTTGATTGTCTTTCCAAACCTGAATCTGCAAATAAAACGTTAGAGGTCACGTTATCAAATGTTTAGCTAATAAACTTTAAAACAAGATAGGTGCTATACACTTTTAAGATAAAATTCAGTTATCTTCCACTTACATGTTCATACCCTGTTAGTATACTATTGTAACTTTGAATACATTATAAATTATGTGAATGCTTTATACATGTGTATTATATAAATGGACAAAAAAGGTGTGTTCTTTTCTGTACGGCTAAGGGATTGACGATTAAGTTGAAAAATAATCCTATCTATCTTTCTTAAAAACTTCGAAACAGCCATCTGCGAATGACGCAAACATAATAATGACATCATTGAAGTTTGTTGCAAATATGTCATACAAAGTACAGACAACATGATCAAGCAATTGTTCGAAAAATTATAAAGCTTACGGTCTTGGTCAAATCACCGAGGCTTAACCGAAACAAAACCCTCATTTTGTTTGAGGAAAACCTCCGCCCGTTTGTCACCCAAGCTACGGGATTGTCTTATACCACGAAAAATTCAACGAAAATAAGTTAGGTTTTTACGAAATTTCAAAAATCACGAAAACTTTCAGCTACCACAATATAAATGTTAAAGTTTGCGTGAAACCAATTACCTTTCCATGAAAACAGTTAATTTAAACTCTAAACGCTTCTTCTGTCTTGGGTTCATGCGGTTCATGGCACATTACTTGTTTTAAATATGTAGGCCAGTTTAAATATGGATGGTCTCAAAGACCCAGCCAATACATCTTTGGATATCGTTACGCCAAGAATATACCTCTTGATTTTAAATTCTTCGACTTTGATGATGTTGTCACAAGAACCATTCAAATATTTTAAAACGAAATTTTGCTTTTGAAAAGTGCTTTGAACTGATTTCACTTAAAGGAAATGTTAGCGAAAAGTTTCGCGAAAGCAGATAATATCTCTCGAAACCAGATAATTTTTAACGAAACCACGAATATTTCAAGTTTTTATGAAAAAATTGCGAAACCAGTTAATTTTTCACGAAACCATATAACTTTCAATCTCTCATTCGGCAAGCATGTCTGTTTTCTAGGCATACGGATCAAAGATAACGATATAATTACAAAGTGGATGGAGATTCAATAAAACATTCTACAGCGATGCATTGTAATGCAAAAGATGAAAACGATATAAAGAATGCAGAAGCTCGATCCGTTTCTTTTATTCCTGCCATCGTGTTCTTGCTGATTTGACTCCAGTTAGATAATTGATTACTGACCGTTTTGGCTTAATAATGTCATGAGATTCTAGATAAGTACACGTTTGTGTGCTTTTGAAAGCAACATTGTCGAGTTGATGGGTGGGATGGAGCTCATTCACCAGGACAAATATTGTACTTGTTTGTTCATGTTGGAATACTTCACGGGAAAAGCTGTCGTCGGTGAAATGTTTGGACATTTTGGTTGTTACTGTATTAGGAAAGAAAGCACAATTATCCTCTATTTTCTGAAAACAAAAATGTAATTGTGTATATATATTGACTATAAACTGATATTTTTATTCATAACTCATATAAGCAGTGTCGGCTGCTCCATTTTAGAACGTCATTTCAATAAATGACGTTATCTTTCCGAAGGAACCTGTATGATAACCTGTTTGTTGGAGCAAGTTCAGATTGGTGCACCGTATAACCGGGTTTTAAGACGCAATGGCGAATTGTTTTGACACTGGCCGTTCCAAGGTAGTAACCTCGACGGTTCTCTGTTTTGATTATTATTTGTGGTGCCTTGGGGCTTGTCATCAAGAAAACTTGTACTTGTTCATGTGAGAACCTGTTGGGGGCTAATTTGAGGTTGGTGCATCCGTGAACCTGGTTTAAATACACAGTGAGATTTTGCCAATGACCGTTCCAAGGCGGTGACCCCTCGAACTCTCATTTTTGTTTTTTTTTGTTTGTGGTGTATATTTTGAAATTTTTAATATTTTAGAAACTATGCGCTCCTTTAATCTCTGCTTTTTGACTGTGCGGGGAGTCTGTGTCGTCTGAATCTTGCCATTTCTGGTGTGAATATTTGACTTTTTAGACGTGTACAACAGAGCCATTTCATTATATAAAAAGATTCCCCAAATGATCATTCTGTTTAATACAATTTTGAACGGGATATTATTTTCTAACTATTAGATCCAATTGGTTTTTCTAGGACGCCAACAGTCCGGTGGTAAATTTCCCCACTAGATTTTGGATTTTTGAAATCTGAGGATGAAAGATTTGGAATTTCATGGCGGTATAAAAATGTTCTTATAGCCGATAACAGATCTTTGATCATGTGCGTGTTTTAAATATATCAAACTATTCATTAATCGAAAGTGTTTCACCACTTGAAAATAAAGCAGCCTTGCAAATTGATATTGGAGACGAGTGGTTTAATTCTATTGCGAGAGCAAAGCACGTTTTTAAGGTCACAGTCATTACTAGTTCTTATCTGAATCATCTTAAATAAGAGGCACCAGCCCCAGTATGCAAACAGAAAATTAAACACATATAGTATATTTTGTTTCTCATAACTTAAAACCTTTAACATCAGAAGTGAACCAGTCTCTGACCAAATGGCCTTAGGGTCACAATGAAAAACAAGTGTATTACATCCCATTTCGCAGTAAATATTTCATTGTTGATATATTGAGAATAGATTTTTGGTTCTTTATTAAAATCATAATGATTTTAAAGAGATATCATTAAGACAAAGTTTTATAAACGTTTGACTATGTACCCAACAATTTAATATATGCATCCAGGGTAGTTTTGTTAGAGACTAGAAAAAGTATGTTATTATGTTCAACATGAAATAACAAACTATTCGATTCACACCACATTCACGCAAACTACATTAACTTTAACATTCTGGTCCCTCTTCCTCATCCTCCCGTAATACACGATGGCAAATAATGGTTATTTCTACCACACACAGCCAATCTATCAAATGGGACGTGCATACAAAATGTCCTCTCTTCCTTATTATTAACAGTCATCCAACCCGATTCATAACCCATATCATTATTCATTCGAGAACAACTTGCCATGTTGTTGCGTGCTTGTGTATGGCATAGAGCTTCCTTCCATTCACCTTTGTTTCTTGTTTATAGTATCCCTCCAATATGTAGTGTCCAAAGTGACACCAAGAAATGAAGTCCTTACATTTATTACTCTAAATCTATTTAATTTTGAAATAATTTATCACATTATCAAGTAAGAACCAGGTCTTGTGATATTGTTGACACCGATTATATAATCGTCGGCCATTGGAAAGTTAAAAGGAAATGTGCATGATCAATTGCCCATGTCCACGCAATTGTGTCATTTGGCTCTAAAAGATATGTCACCATGTCAACGGAAGCCATTTCAGGCTAAGTGCTCCGTACAAGAATTATATTTCCAGCCGGATGTTCGTTCTCCTGCGTGTAAAAGCGGCTGTTAGCCTTTTGATGAGAGGGAAATTGATCGGTACCTTCCGAGCGGTTTGTCTGGGAATATCCATTTAAAGGGAGATAGCGCATAAAGGTTTACAAATAGTTTTGTTAGGATTCTCCACGTATAGGTTGTGAGTTAGTTTTGAAGACCTCATATACAAGCAATATTTTGAATGCAACGATTCTTTGAATTTATAAAAGCTTCGTAAACGGACTATCTTGTATATGCTTTCTGATGAAAGAACAAAATTTAATGTGATTTGGTTTTTTTTCTATATATAATATAAATTCATTAGGTAGTTATATTCGAAGATTTCGTGGGCAGAATGGTCAAAGACTTTAAAACACCGTACGCGTCCACATTCAATGAATTGATCCACAAAAATTGCCGTTTTAAGCAAACGCAAGAAAACCTCTATTTGCGACGATCAACCAAGAATGCGAAACTCGGAGGACAAAAAGGCGAATACTGAAATGTACAGTTTGTTTGTTGTAAACAACACGTTTGCAGTCATATAAGTTTAAATAATATCTTAATCGCTTTGAAAAGAATTTATGTCAACTCTTTGCTGGGTAAGTGTATTACTGTAGTGAATATCGAACTTACCATTTCAGGCTACGAAGATATGCAGTTTGATCAGGGTAAACAATGGTGCTTATTTGTTACAACTGTAAACATGGTCCAAATTTATCATAGTCTCTACACTAGTCACAAATATTATATTTATTTCAAACATCAGTCAGTTTTAAAGGGCATTCAGCCGCTGGCTGAACTGAGTTCTAAAATAGTGTTTGTCTCCCTTCCTCTTTACTTGAAATGTATGTAGTTGATTTTGTTACTTTATAGCTACTATACAAAATGTTGTTTTCTAACGTAAAATATATAAACAATCAAGAAGTATAAATTGTTTCTATCAAATGGAATTTAATTGATATCGTTTAACTAAAATCTTAAAAATGGTACACATTCCCATAGTTTAAAAAATGCACTTGTTTTTGAATTTTGAAAATTTATGGTAATGTTAGTATTTCTTAATATATCTAAACAATATTTGTTCGATTCTTAAAACTGTGTATGATGTTTAAATGAAGTGCATAATCTACAAATATTTGGTATGATGTTTTTTGAACCGCTCCCAAAACAAATATATATCAAACGGCAGTTTGAGACAGTGTTGTTAGCAGGTTCTCTATACTTGATAAAAGTTAAAGATAACTAGATGTTTATTTTTGGAAAGCATAGATTACAATCAGGATTTTTAATATTTTGGAATATGTGTAGGCGGTAACCTGTATTAAGCACTTAACAGCCCCTTGTCTTAACAAGCAAACACACAAAGTCCACTGCAATTATTTACAATAGTCCCAAGATATTTTTTCGGAAAGTCTCTCTATCAAGTGTAAGCAATTGGTTTGGGCAATACACGATCAAACAAGAGAACCAATTTGCCACAAAATACGCACGTCAAAGGACCATAACAACCTAGTCATTTAAGCAATCTGATTTGTTATTAACCTTGGTGTAGATATTATGCCCATAAAAGTTTTGCCAAGTTTGCTGAAGATTGAATGAGTATAACTTAATTTAGCGAGCAGACGACTTTAGCGGACGCTCGCCTCTACCGCCCGACGCAGGTGTTCCATACTACGACCCGTTCTATCAAACAGGGTCGTCAACTCAATTTAACGACAGAGTGAATGTCGGTCGTCGATCGGAATTTCTCCAGCTCCCTATTTATGAAACCGTGTATATTGCAGTATGAGTACTTTCCCTTTAACAATACTACAACCTTTTGAAGTGACATTTGTGTTGTATTCCTTAACAATTATTCTTCAGAACTTAAGCACTGGCGTCGATCTAAACTTTATTTGAGTACTGCTATCATACTATTGGTAGGGAAAAGTTGGTTTGCGAGAGTCTTCAAATTTGCCGGATTGTGGTCTTTAACATGCAATTTCTAACGCGGTCTAAAGTATATGAAAGATACTGATACTGAGCAGTTCAGTAAAATATAGTTAAATTGATAAACTCAATCTGTATTTGTAAGAAACAATTAGCATATGTTTATCTTATTGAAAACTGACACATGCATAATTTTAAATTATTGCCACAAATCACCCCATACATTATATTTCTTTGAACCAATTCCTCTTCTCCTTCTCTTATAACATCCGAATATTGCCGAAATCGGCCGACGGGTCAATTGCATATGGGAAACCCACGTGGGTATCGTTTATAACCTCAAATTTTGTCGTCTGATTTTCACGCGCTAATGAAAGCCTTCCCCTGACAATCAATTTTTCCACCGAATATTGATAGATTGGTTTTTCTTTTACACATATTTAGTACTGCAAGACAGCTCAAATTCGCAGAGGATTAATTATAAGGGTCCTCCGCACGAGATATGGTGCTGCTCCGAAACCAGGGACTGACAGAGTAATTATTATAATTCCACAAGATTTCTTAAATTGTTGACGGGTCACATCTTGCTTCTCACTTCATAGCAATTTCTCTGGTGTTTTGTGATAAATATTATGCATACATATTTCTGGACTCGAGACAGTCACGAACTGTCAGATAAGGAATTGTTAAACCATTCGTTCACTGCAGAAATCTACAGAAAATATAAGTTTCTGATTTCAGTGCCTAAGGTTATAAATTGAGCATAGAAACCAGTCTCAAATCTCAAGCATTTGATTGGCTGAGATGGCGACTGGTCGCCATTTCAACCAATCCGATGCTTGAGATTTAAGGTTGGTAGTGGAAGAAAATATTTGCGCCATTATGTTCCAGCTTAGTTTATATTATTTCTAGTTTATATTACTCCAGTACAGTTATGCAGTTACAGCTTTTGAAATCTATCTTTATTCAAATAAATGATTACATTGTCGGAAGATATAAAGAGGAGAAAAACAGGTGATAACCGACCTACCAACCGACCGACCGATTGCTCTGTTTTACGAAGTTGACGCGGAATCAATCGTATCTACTCGGCAATTTTCGTATTGCTTAACAACTCTGAAAGAAAAGTCACAGAACCGAACTTGAGTAATTAGTTTTCTCAGAACTAAAGGAAGGAGTATAATATGTTCCTACGATAAATCAGGAAGTAAGAAATAAACTCAAATTATAAGATGATGACGATTTGGTCATATAAAAAGTTTACATAAATATTTGTGGCGTCATTCTTATAAATATAAAAATGATATTCGGCATCATTGGTAATTGTAAAAGTTACATAAAAGCAAACAATTCAGAATTTTGTTTTGCAATACCGCTAGCAATTAGAGCTCTCTCCTTCATAATTTACTTATAATTATTATGAAACACCCTGGGGCAATGGGAAGTAAATCTAAACGTGCACAGTAATGAGAACACGCCAGACTCGACAACAGCGCAAATCATTTTCTTCTTTCATGTCAATAAAATCTCTGGAAATAACTTCTTACTTCTTTAATGTTCCCCGCTTTGGAAATGTAAAGGCCAATGAATGAAAATGTAAGTTTGGAATCACTTTTCTAAAAAAATTGATAATAGGGAACTTGTAAGTTCTTTTTGTCCTATGATCTTTCGGCAGAAACGCGCGTGATGGCCTGCGCCATACAAGACGTACTGCGGCATCCAAATCAACCGAGCCTTCAATATTTTCACATTTGTCGTGTTCGGTGCCTTTCAAAGTCACTTTTTCTACAATTTCATTCCTGTTACAACTTTGACTCAACCAAATTTCTTTTAGGAATTATTCTAGGTGTTCTGGTTATTTTTATGGCATTGTGAATTGCAGACAATTGAGGCCAGCATGGCCATTGGCCAAACACAAATGACTACATGACTTTTCTGGTGACACTTATGCGATTGGATGGTTAATTAACATGACATGGAGACAAGTGTTGTCCTACAGTGTACACCGGAGATAAATTTATGAACGCCCAGCTCATCTTAGCCCACTATTAATAAAGCTATGTACAGACTTTACCGGCAATCCTTATACCCCTTTTAATGTAATCATCAAGAAAAGGATGTAGTTTACCTTTGTGAAAAAAAAACCTTATCAGACCCATGTGACAGGGAACCAAACCTTCAAACAACTTAATAATTTCCCGGTAGTAAGTTATGTCATTGGAGTAAAACATGATTTTGGCTACCGTTGTTCGCTCTGTTCAGTCGCTTTTGCCTGTTAGTTCTCTTACAGAGAGTTCCTGAATTTCGGTGCCCCTTGAGAAGTTTTGGAGCATAGTAAGCACAGTAACTGCATACACGTGCTTGTTCTCTTCCATCGCCATTTTGTAGAGAAACCGGTTATGACGGTTGTCCCTATCTCGTTCGTTCGTTGATTAAGCTTGCACAAACCGGTTTGCTAGGTGTCCACATATTGACAGAACAAGGAGAAACTTGGACCTACTGACATACGACCTTAATCTGAGCTTAGCGACTTTCTCGTTAATTGTTTGTGGTGTCTATTTTGGAATGAATCATTTTATTACCCGCGTCCCCTATTTTTCCCCCTTCTACCTGTTAGCTGTTTGCGGAGGCTGTGGCCATTCCTGATATGCATATTTCTCTTTTTGATACAGTATGGATATTGCTTAACAATGGGCATGGCTGCAACTTCTTGAATAGAGCAGTTTTGTTTATATAATTTTGTCTTATTTCGCCACACAGGGCTCAAATGAAGAACCATTGAAAGATTCCAGATAATATTTGGTATTTTAGGCTAAACATGTTGCAAAAGTACTGTAATGTGTATACATGTATGTAGCATCACGTTTTGTGTATACATGTATGTAGCATCACGTTTATATTTATACTTTTAGTTTGATGGCCAGTCTTCGTGTCCTGTGTAAGTGATACGTGATTTTTCAACTACATTGGACGTTTCATAGAAGATTCGGACCGTAGAACGTTCGTAAGACGTGTTGAGTAATTAAGATAATTTTGTTGTTGGAAAAAAGCTTTGATTTAATCTGCAATCAATGAGTAATGAGCTTTTAATCCTTTCGACAGTGTAATGTTCTACCTTTGACACGTTGTGAATTGAATAGAACCCGTACTGTTCGACACCTCGCGTGCAAGATTTCTTGTGATAAGCTCCTATCTGTTTTCATGTCATAGTTAAATAATAAAAGGGCAATGTTCAAAAGCAAACCTAAGAAACCCCGTCTTTTGTATAGAGACAATAAAAATATACATCATATCTCAAAAGTGTGTAATTTCCGCGATTGTACACAAATGAATGTAGTTAGTGAGTCATTCTTAAGAAGTTTTGACGCTAAAAAGGTAAAAAGTCTCTCATTATACGGCTATGCACTTATAGAAAGGAGAAAAAACTAAACGTAATCAAAAGAGTTGTTAACATTAATTGTGAAGTATTAACATTTTTCAAAAGAACTATAGTGCGTGCGTTTTAAATAATTTCGTGTAAAATATCGTAATATCTTAGTATTATCCTTTGTTGCCAAAACAAGCTGATAAGTTGATTAAGGAGAATGTGACAACTAGTGAATGGTCACAAAATCTGAAAAACAAAAGAACTTTTGGGTGGCCTTGGTAGTTCAATACCCACGATGAAAGAAGATCAATCAGTTAATGATAGAATCGATCAAAAGATCGAACCTTTTCTATTGCGCTCCCTTGTGTCAGCTGCGCTTGTTAGTTAAGACCGAACTACTCGAAATGGAAAAAGAAGATAAAAAATACCGACATTTGAAAAATCATGAAGTTGGTAGCATAATTATAACATTAACACTTACGATCAGTACTTGGTTACTTTGTTGCTAGAACACTAATAATTGCTTTGTACCAATCATATTGAAAGCCGTATTGATAAGGAAAATGCACTGTTGTATGAAAATATGATGATTTCTAGTGTGGAGCAAAACTTTTTGATAACATGATGACGGTTAAACAGACAGAGCCAAAGAAGAAAATGATGTCGACAAAGATCTACTTGATAATGATGAAGATGATGATGATGATGACGATGATGATGATTATGATGATGATGATGATGATGACGACGATGATGATGATGATGATGATGATGATGATGATGATGATGATGATGATGATGATGATGATGATGATGATGATGATGATGGTGATGATGATGATGGTGATGATGATGATGATGATGATGGTGATGATTTTGATTATGATAACTATAACGATGATTATGATGACGATAATAATAACGATGATGTTGATGATGATAAATTCTGCAAAATTTTAGGATGTGTTACTTTTAAATGTAAGACTACAACATTTAATATTTTGTATTTGATATTTATTTCGTCCATTTGAAAGCAAATATTGTATTTTAAGGTTTTAATAAACATGAGGTCTCTAAAATCTTGGTTTACGTTTTAACATTCTAGTAAAGTTTAACATTCTACCCAGACAAACAAGCACACTGTTCTTTAACCTTTATTACAATTTGGTAAATTTGTTTTTATATTCTAGCGACTTTTATCAAGACAAACTTGCATGCTTTGCCCTAACCGTTGTCACAATTTGGTCTTTCTTAACTTTGTACACGTTCACGTTGTCATCATAGTAAACATCTGAACGTTGAAAACCCAGACAAACCTGCACATTAATCATTTTGGTCATCTTCTAAACATCCTTGAAGTACAACCTGAAAAATGTACACATTCTATTTTGAAGTCTGCACACCTTGGCCAACTTTTGTTTTACATTCTAACATTAATATTCTTAGGATATATACGTTGAGAAACCTACGCCATTGTCAAATCCTGGAAAGAGAGGAAGAATAGGATTAAAGTTTGAAAACTAAACAGTAAGACATTATACTCATAATTCAAGATGCGACAAATCTGAAGCAACCGGAATCTGTGCCCAAGATCATAAAACTAAATCTGGAGACCAGTCTCAAATCTCAAGCATCTGATTGGCTGAAATGGCGACCAGACTGATCTCAAATCTTAGTTTTATGATCTTGGGCCCTGTAACTTGGCCTTCGAAATTGTTATGTGGCATCACACGTACGACACTATTGCATGGTCTGGTTAGTTCATTTAGTGTGATATATGCTTAAGCAAACTATTCTCCTACATCTAAGTCATAAAAGAAAGAAAAAAGAACTATTTATCATAATTTAACATTGTATTATGTTTTATTGCACATTAAAGTTTGCCTATTTTGTCTCGTGTTAGATATATTTGATACCAAGTATATTTCATTTTTATGGTTCTTTAAAATTCTTGGTGTAATAATTCCTTATTTCTCATAAAAATGGGCGACATCAAAACATGAATATTTTATTATTTTATAAAATTCGATGACTTGTTTATATATTAAGTGGGTAATCGGATTATTAAAGCGATTTTTGAGCTGCGACATATCGGTTATTATAGTTTTGAAACGAGCCATCCGTGTTACATACCTGTTTTGACATTTTTATACAGCTAGTTAAACAGATTTTGAGAATATTTATTTACAACACTGTATTATGAGAAAAAAAATCTTATTTTACACCAAAGAGCCTATAGAGCATGAAGAACGAAGAAATAAGAAAAAGCATTTTTGAATCGAATTTTGATCATCCGAAGCCTATATAATGAACACCAAAGAAATTAGAAAAAAATATTTGAATCGATTTTCGATATTCTTGGTCCGTTTTGAAACAAAAGTCAAATCGAATTTATGTTTTTAGCTTACAACAAATAAAACACAAACTCAGCAACGTTTGTGGGGAAATAAGTAATTTTTACCTAAGTTAAATCTGATATTATGAAATTATTTGTGCATGTCATACATCGAGACAAATACCACCCATACAGATCGATAGCATACTGATGAATCTTGATTATTGTTTTACTTAAATCACTTAACAAATTGCTTATACGACTTACCGATTTATAAAATAAATTTTATTATTTTTAACAAAAAATATGAATACGAGACTTTAAACCGAGTTAAAGTGTAGCGCTTTACACCGGTCACTTTCAAGAACCAGGGACGATTATGGAATCAGAAAGACCTCTGTATCTTGCACTCTCCTTCGAAAACCTAAAATGACTGGCGTCGCCCATAGCCAGTAGCGACGGTTAATCAATCTAAAATGTATCCAACCAAACCGTCAACTTGACTGGTACAATCTGTTGGAGAAGCATCAGGGCCATAGATCATAAAACTAAATCTGGAGATCAGTCTCAAATCTCAAGCATCTGATTGGCTGAAATGGCAATGACCAGTCGCCATTTCAGCCAATTAGATCCTTGAGATTTGAGACTCATCTCAAATCTTAGTGTTATGATCTTGGGCCCAGGTACATCACTGCGTCGACATATCAAAATCGTACCACTGTCATGAATGATTATTTTACTAGTCTCCATTTCAGCCAGTCAGATGCTTGAGATTTGAGACTCGTCTGCGCTCAGTTAGAAATAGGAATTTTCGAAGATAAAACAATTTCAATCCACAACTATTTCCAGCAAATGAATTGTGAATAACTATAACTATATAAACTTTAAACTGTGGTTATTATGCTGAAGAAGTTGCAATAACCAGACTTTTTTCTATAATATGTTTGATAAATAACAACTTTTAGTTACTACAGTTTACAGTAAAATAACGATATTAATAACGTCTTGCTATGTTGTACGACACGTAGCATTTGACGCAATGCATTCATTTTCATACCTGTATACATCTTAGTGTCCGCTGCATTTTCAATAACATGCCATTTACGACATAAACATTGTTTACAGTGAAAACAATCACTTACTTACTCTATTATACTCACCTACAATTTAAGCCTACGCTTAATTCATAACAGGTGCAGTCAATCGTTTCATGCAAATTTTCTAATATTAATATGAAGGGAGTCTAAAATGACCACACACACAAGTGTACAATACAATCCCACAGAGCATTTCACTGGTGATTTACCAAACGGAAAGTGCAACATAATCACAACCAGCAGACATGGCTTTGTATTGATGGGATATATTGGCGAGGGATCTCGTCCAGCCGGCGTAAAGTCAATCTAACTCCATTAATGATAACAAAACCAACATTGGAGTAAGGTCCAGCTTTAATTCCGCATAAAAGGGGAATTACCAAACATTCCTCAGTTTGACATTTTCAAACAAATTTGATACTGTATTGTATTCAAAGAAATATTTTCGATTGAGTCACAAATTGTTGTCTTTTCTAACGTCTCATGTTTGATAAATTATATCTATAAATCATAATGCTGACATTGTCAGCCACTAATGTGCCACCAACCTTGTAAAATTTTATATCGAGTACATCTCAAACTTATGAATTAAATTTGGGTATCTATGATCTATAACCTGGGTGGCCTGAATAAAATGTTAACCAAATGTTACTATATACGCCTGATGGTATAGAAATAATAAAATTGACTTTATGATTATATTTATTTAACAAGATTCTCATTTTCCATACAAACAGCCATTAAAATGCCTCATTGAAAAACGATATCTGGTAGTTTTTGTCGTTAAGAATATGAACATGAATCGCTATGCTCTTTTAATGCGGAAACATTAAGTTTTATATTTTCTGGTTTGAAAAGACTTCCAAAGATGACGATATCTTTCGAAAATGAACTTGAAAGAGATTTTTTTCTAATCTATAAGCTCAAAAGAAGCTAGTTTTTTGTATCGTTTAGGTGACCGTAAGAAAGATTAAAGTAAGTACAATGACCCAGAAATGACACACTTATGATATAACAAACTTATTTCTTTGACGAGAGTGGAGAACATGTAAGCCATTTTTAAAAGGCCACCAAGTAAAGACGAAAGAAAAGATGACTAGAGTACAGAAACAGTAACCATATGAGTACTAGCGCATTTCGGTCTTGTAACTTCGTAGTTTACCATTAGAACTTCCAACATGTTCTTAGCGAACCAAACTAGTAATTAAATGTCAATGCAATCATTTTTTGTGCTTTGGGGTGATTAAAATGTTTTTGTTTTGTTATTTCCGCAACCATTTTCGCGTTGATAACGTTGAGCGTTCTACATACTCACTTCTAGCTAAATGATTCGTTTTAGCTCTGTTTGTGATAAACTTATTCACGAATTAGATACTAAAGCAATATTAGCTCCAGTTCTATGCAAACTATTTAATCATTATTTTATCAATGTACATATCCAGATTCAAGGTGCAAAAGTATAACTGTACCGGTACCTAAGAAGGGTAGTCTTAATGATGTTAACAACTACAGGGGATTTACCCTAACTAGCATTTTTTTTCGAAATTATTTTCTGTATTGTACGACACACGTTTACGTAAATGGGCAGATAATAACAAAAATCTTGATATATTTCAATACGGTTTTTGAAAAGATAAAAGTGCTATAGATTGTATATTTGTTTTTAAGTTAAAAAAAGAGAAAGGTTTATGCATTCTTAATAGATTTTCAAAAGTGCTTCGATATGCTGTACAGAAATGGTATATGGTTTAAGCTAATTGCATCTGGTGTTTCCTAAAAAAATGTACGAATGTTGCAGAATGTACAGTTGTGTCAAAGCCTACGTGGAAGCAAATGGTTCACCTTCGTAATGTTTTAATAGCTAAATGGGTGTTAAACAGGGCGAGCCATTATTTCCCTTATTATTCTTTTTCTTTGTGAATGATAATGTTTCAAATATTCAAAACGATGTCTTTACCTTGGATGAATTACAGATCTATTTATTTTTGTTTGCTGATGGCACAGTGTTATTTTCCTATTGAAAAGAAGGCCTACAATTATTACTCTGTCAACTTCATGATTACTCTATGAAATGGGGTATTACAGTAAATATAGATTAGACTTTTGAGATGGTATTCAAGTCAGGTAATAGGCATGAAAACATCCAAATATATTATTACAATTCATTCCTGTAAAAGTGTTCAAACATGTTGTAACATTGTCTTTGAATGGTAACTTATATCAAGCTCAGACAACACTGTCTAACCAAGCCATAAAGCATTATTTTCCTTGAACTCTTCATTATACCCCCGTATACGAAGTATAGGGGGTATATAGGAGTCATCATCCGGTCGGTTGGTTGGTTGGGCGGTCTGTCTGTGGCACTAATAGCGTCAACAGTTTTCAAGATATCGACTTGAAACTTTAACCATATGTTCGTGAGGACATTTGCGCGAACTATTTTTTTTCTCATGTGGATCAGTCCATTATTTTTCGGAGGGGAGCACGATTTAACAAAATCTTGTGACGCGAACTTCTTCTACAGTTTTTAAGATATTGACTTGAAACTTGATACACATGTTCGGCATGAAGTGTAGATGTGCGTGACATATTTTTCGTGTGGATTAGTCCATTTTTTTGCAGGGGACATTATTTAACAAAGTCGTGTTATGCAAACTTCTAAATTTTGTGATGCAAACTACTTCTACAGTTTTTAAGATATTGACTTGAAACTTGATACATATGTTCGGCATGAAGTGTAGATGTGCGTGACATATTTTTCGTGTGGATCAGTCCATTATTTTTCGGAGGGGAGCATGATTCACGAAAATCTTGTGACGCGAACTACTTCTACAGTTTTTAAGATATTTACTTGAAACTTGATACACATGTTCGGCATGAAGTGTAGATGTGCGTGACATATTTTTCATCTGGATTAGTCCATTATTTTTTGCAGGGGAGCACGATTTAACAAAATCTTGTGACGCAAACTACTACTTCAGTTTTTAAGATATTGACTTGAACCTTGACACACATGTTTGGCATGAAGTGTAGATGTGCGTGACATATTTTTCATCTGGATTAGTCCATTATTTTTTGCAGAGGAGCACGATTAAACAAAATCTTGTGACGCAAACTACTACTACAGTTTTAAAGATATTGACTTGAAACTTGATACACATGCTCGGCATGAAGTGTAGATGTGCGTGACATTTTTTCATCTGGATTAGTCTATTATTTTTTGCAGGGGACATGATTTAACAAAATCCTGTTATGCAAACTTCTACACTTACTACGTCAACAGTTTTCAAGATATAGACTTGATACTTTAAACATATGTTCGTGAGTACATTTTTTATTCTCATGTGGATCAGTCCATTATTTTTCAGAGGGGAGCACGATTTAACAAAATCTTGTGACGTGAACTACTTCTACAGTTTTTAAGATATTGACTTGAGACTTGATACATATGTTCGGCATGAAGTGTACATGTGTGTGACATATTTTTCGTGTGGATCAGTCCATTATTTTTTGCAGGGGACATGATTAAACAAAATCGTGTTATGCAAAATTCTACAGTTTTTAAGATATAATACTTGAAACTAAAATTGTATGTTCTGCATGAAGTGCGCATGTAAGCGACATATTTTTTTGTGGATCAGTCCATTTTTTTTGGAGGGGAGCATTATTTAACAAAAACTTTTATTTTAAATCTTATGACGCAAACTACTTCTCCAGTTTTCAAACTTTAAACATACGTTTGTGAGTAGATTTCCATGACATACTTTGTTTCATGTGGATCAGTCCATTATTTTTTAGCAGGGGAGTATGATTCAACAAAACCTTATGACACGAACTACTTCTACAGTTTTTAAGATATTAACTTGAAACTTGATACACATGTTCGGCATGAAGTGTAGATGTGCGTGACATATTTTTCATGTGGATCAGTCCATTATTTTTTGCAGGGGACATGATTTAACAAAATCTTGTTATGCAAACTTCTACACTTACTACGTCAACAGTTTTCAAGATATCGACTTGAAACTTTCAACATATGTTCGTGAGTACATTTGCGCAAATTTTCTTTTCGTCTCATGTGGATCAGTCCATTATTTTTCGGAGGGGAGCCCGATTTAACAAAATCTTGTGACGCGAACTACTTCTACAGTTTTTAAGATATTGACTTGAAACTTGATACATATGTTTGTTATGAAGTGTAGATGTTTGTGACATATTTTTCGTGTGGATCAGTCCATTATTTTTGCAGGGGACATGATTTAACAAAATCGTGTTATGCAAACTTCTACACTTACTATGTCAACAGTTTTCAAGATATCGACTTGAAACTTTAAACATATGTTGGTGAGTACATTTGCGCAAATTTTTTTTTCATGTGGATCAGTCCATTATTTTTGGAAGGGAGCATGATTCAACAAAATCTTGTAACAAGAACTACTTCTACAGTTTTTAAGAAATTGACTTGAAACTTGATACATGTGTTCGGCATGAAGTGTAGATGTGCATGACATATTTTTCGTGTGGATCAGTCCATTATTTTTAGCAGGGGACATGATTTAACAAAATCGTGTTATGCAAACTTCTACAATTACTACGTCAACAGTTTTCAAGATATCGACTTGAAACTTTAAACATATGTTCTTGGTACATTTGCGCAATTTTTTTTCTCTCATGTAGATCAGTCCATTATTTTTCGGAGGGGAGCACGATTTTACAAAATCTTGTGACGCGAACTACTTCAACAGTTTTTATGATATTGACTTGAAACTTGATACATATGTTCGGCATGAAGTGTAGATGTGCGTGACATATTTTTCGTGTGGATCAGTCCATTATTTTTTGCAGGGGACATGATTTAACAAAATCGTGGTATGCAAACTTCTACAGTTTTCAAACTATCGACTGAAATCATATGTTCTGCATGAAGTGCGCATGTTAGTGACATATTTCTTATGGATCAGTCCATTTTTGGGTTGAGGGGAGCATTATTTAACAAAATCTTATGACACAAACTACTTCTCCAGTTTTCAAACTTTTAACATACGCTCGTGATTAGATTTGCATGACATATTTTTTTTCATTTGGATCAGTCCATTATTTTTTAGAAGGGGAGCACGATTCAACAAAACCTTCTGACGTCAACTTCTTTTACAGTTTTGTTTACATCCGGTGAAAACCCAAGTTGCTATTTTTAAACACAACTTTTGCAGCAAATTTTCAGGATTTCAATTATTTTTCAACTTTCACCCATGAAAGATGCAAACATCATTTCTGTATACTCTGACAAAGCAGTATTACGGGGGTATTAATCACCTTCAGTGATAGCTCTAGTTTCATATTGCTTCTGTTATTGTAACAGAAAAGTTGAAATTATTTCATTGTATGATTTTACCTATTCTGTCATCCGGTTCTGAGATACGGGGTTTCAACGAAGCTCCTGATACACAGTAAACTCATTAAAAATTTTTAAAACAAGTTCTAGGCGTTTGCCAGCAGACATCAAGCTCTGCTGTCCTTGGTGAATTTAATAGATTTCTACTTTTTATTACTAATAAAATCGGGATTATTAAATACTGGAATAAAATTATGAAATCTCCAAACTCATTATTATATCGCACAATGTTCTTATCAGATGCAAATGGCAATCTTGTGTGACAAACCCTGTTTTCATTAATTATAGAACAACAAGGTCCGGGGTTCAAGTTCGATGTAAGTTTATTGGACGAATAAGTTACAAGTACTTCCAGAAAACACAGGCTCTGAAATTAAACAATAATAACAGATTTTTAGAATAACAATCGTTACAATCAGAATTCGCATAGTTACATCAGTATCAATACGAAAATAATAATCATCAATAATTATATATTAACAAATGATTAAAATTCATCATTAAAGTGGCATAGCATAGTGGTCCGCTAAAAACAGATTAAAAACAGGTAAATATTTACTAGACAATAATTAAACAAGTCACATTACAAATTACAAGCTACATGTAACTCACCAATTTGTGGAACCGAGCCCAAACACAAGTTGATCAAATGGTCAGCAAACTTGCAAACTCTCCCACACTGTGGTCTCGATGAAACTGTGAATAATAACAAGGTGATCAAAACATGCATGTTATGTTTATGCAAACATAAGTCGTTATGATAGAGATAGTTATTGTTTGAGAATACCGCTTTATAATTTACAGAATCTTTTCTTTGTTCTAAAAAATCCGCGCCAAATTTGGAAAACAATGAGTTTGAATCAAACACAAAGACTAAATCAAAACATCATTCCAGCAATACAAATTACCTTGCTAGACAGAAAGTTACACTCAACACCTTTCATGAAAAGGTCATAACTGTGCCCAGAAATTCAGAAGAATCGACCAAAACATCTGACCACTGACAAAACCCTCTCTTTTCTGCACTTGCGGAAATGTTAACTGCGCATGTGTACTAAATGGTTGCGCTAAAAACCAGACTCAACTTAAGGATGTGTGCTACATTTAATCAACCTGAACAGCCTGTCAGAATATACTAAAATTACACTTGGCTACATCCTCCCCTGCTTCGTAAAATTACGTCTCGTCATTAAACATTAACTGAAAAGCAAACAATTCTTAAGCCAATTTCAAACGACTAGCCTGAAACATAATGAATTTTCAATTAATCTCCAAAAATAAAATTGAGACTAAATTTCTCTGTTGACAAATCATTGAAAGGGAACTTCTCGCTTTCTTCTCCCGCAGCCAAAAGTTTGTGTCCCTACAAAATACATGAAAATATATTAAAAGGTTAAAATAAACAACTTCTAAGGTCCGCTTTCCCAGAAGTATCCTATGGTAATACTTCAACAATCTTTCGCATCATACTCCTGAAAACACATGCAAAGTCACTATTTACAATTATTTTCAAGAAATCGAAAATGAATAACACAATTCTATTATATCAATCAGAATTTTTATCTGTACATCCACAATGATAAAAAACACAGCAACACAAATTTAACTTTTCAACACTGCTTTAATTATAATATGTGAAATGTCACTACTCAGTTCATTCAAGATTCCTGACTGGAACAGCTTTCCTAAGGTAAATAATTTGTTGTCCGCTGGTCTGTTAACTGCACTGCTTGTATGATAGGGTTCTAACCATTTAGGTTTCTTCCTTTCTCTAGTTGATCTCCTAGGCAGTTCACTTTCATCTATAGCGATTACAGGCAGTTGTCTTCGCTTGGGTCTTGTAACTGGCTCTTCCAGCATCTCTTTCCTAGCAGTTTCCTCTCTAAAGTTTGCTTCACCTACAGTCTGATCCTCTTCGACATTAGCTCTAACTCCTCCTGTGACCTCTTCTCTCGGTGTATCTCTTCCTGTTGCAGGTTCTCTTTCCTGTCTTTCCGCTATTGGTTCTTCTGCAAGAACTTGATCTTCTGATCTTTCTGTTTCTTCCTCACTTTCGGTTTCTTCATGTGTTTCTTTTCTAGACTCGAGTCTTTCATTGTAAGTATCAGGTTTATGGGCGTCCCCACGTCTATATGTTAATACAACATACTCTCCTGATTCTTCATCTGAATCCTCATCTCTGTCTACCCAGTTATCTGTTTCATTCTGTACTTTCTCTGCTGCAGCATCTTTTCTTGTTACTTCTTTAAGATTTTGTGTAATCTTAACTTGTTCTCTATCCTCATCCTCTATTTGATTTGTATCAGTCCCTTTCTCATTGGTTGATTTTCCAATTGGAAACAAATGGTTTCTGTGCAAGGTTTTTTCTAAACCACTTGGGGATCTGATTACATAAACAGGAATGTCTTCATTTGGTTGCTTGACCACAGTATATATCTCTTGTTCGAATCTATCCGCAATTTTATGCTTTCCTTGAAATGCTAGGATCTTTAATAGTACTTTGTCTCCAACTTCTATTTTTGAGAATTTCACATTTTTGTCATATTCTGCCTTTTGTTTTTCCTTTCCAGCTGTTGAATATCTCTGAACTACATCATGTGTTTCTTGCATTCTTTTCTTAAGCTCTTCAATATAGTTGTCTGGTGTTCTATTTTCTTCAGTGTCTACTGTCTTGAAAAGTGAGTCGATTGGCAACTTAAGCTTTCTCCCAAACATTAACTCGAATGGTGAAAATTTTGTCACTTCATGCTTTGTACAGTTGTAAGCGTACACTAGTGTTGGTAAATACTTCTTCCAATCTTCCTTTTTGTCCAATTCCAAAGTTCCTAACATGTCTAACAGTGTACGATTGAACCTTTCTGTTGTTCCGTTTCCCATCGGATGGTAAGGTGTTGTTTGTGATTTTTCAATGTTCAACATTTTACAAAGTTCTTTCATTAAATCTGATGCAAAATTTGGGCCTTGGTCTGAATGAATGCGTGTAGGAATCCCATAATTAACAATAAAGTGATTGTAAAATGCTTCTGCTGTTGTTCGTGCTGTTTGGTTTTTCGTTGGGATAGCCAAAGCGTATCTTGTGTAATGGTCAGTGATCACTAACACGTTGCCAATACCACCTTTACATGGGTCTACAGTTAGGAAGTCCATGCAGACTAATTCCAAGGGGTAAGTTGTCTGTATGGAAACCAATGGTGCTCTGGTGTTAGTTGGTGTTTTTCTTCGAAGACAGCGATCACATTCGTTAACCCACTTTTCAATTTCCAAAGTCATGAGAGGCCAAAAGAATCTTTCCCTTACTAAGGATGTTGTTCTATCTTTGCCAGGATGTCCCACATCATAATGTAGTCCTGTTAACACCTGATCTTTATACTTTTGTGGTATCACAAGTTGCTGAATCTTGTTATCTCCATCCTGAATTTCCCTGTATAAAACTCCTCTCACTATTCTAAACCGACTGAAGTTCTTTCTCATAATTTGATCTTCTTTAGACATATGATGTTTATCTGGTAAATGTTGATCAACAACAGCTCTCATCCACTTGCCTATCATACTATCCTCTCTTTGTGATTTCCTAAGTTCACTGATCTCTATTTGAGCCATTGGCTGTGAAGGACATTCAGTTGCTTCCACTACATTAATTGATGACACTGGTATACTTTCAAAATAAGGGGTTTCTGAAGTGATGTTACAAATTGCCTTTACTGTTTGATCTGCTATCCTGATGTGTTCGTCTAATATTTGATGAGGGTATCTTGACATTGCGTCAGCATCAGCATTCTTTGTACCAGGTCTGTAAATGATATCAAAGTTGAATTCTCCTAATGCTGAAGCCCACCGATGACCTGTGGCGTCCAATTTCGCAGTTGTGAGCACATGTGTCAAAGGATTATTGTCTGTTAAAACTGTGAAATGAGTTCCCATAAGATAGTCTGCAAATTTTTCAGTGACTGCCCATTTCAATGCCAAAAATTCTAATTTGAATGCTGAATAATTTTTCTCTGATTTAGATAAACTGCGACTTGCGTAAGAAATAACTCTGTTGACATCTCCTTCCTTCTGGTATAGTACAGCACCTAATCCTGTTGCACATGCATCTGTGTGTAGTTCAAATGGTTTTGTGAAATCTGGGTATGCCAAAATTGGTGATGATGTCAATATTTGTTTTAATTTGTCAAATGTTTCTTGTTCAACTGTTTCCCATTTCCATTCTTTCTGTGTCACTTTCTTATTTTTCTTTGTTGCAGTAGGTGGTAAGAGATCATTAAGAGGTTTGGTGAGTTTACTAAAATCCTTAACAAATTTCCTGTAGTATCCGGCAAATGCTAGGAATGACCGAAGCTCATCAGAGTTTTTAGGTGTTGGCCATTTCTGAACCTTTTCAATTTTTTCCGGGTCTGTTTCAATTCCCATTTCACTGACGACATGTCCCAAAAATTTAACTTTCTTTTGTAAAAAATAACACTTTTCTGCTGATAATTTTAGGTTGCATTCTTGTAATCTGGTCAAAACTAGGTCTAATCTTTCCAAAACTGTTGCTGAAAATTATTAAATCATCCAAATAAATTATGCAAAATTTTAAGTTGTAGTCTCCCAAGCATTCTTCCATTAAGCGCTGAAATGTAGCCGGACTGTTACTCAAACCAAAGGGCATTTTTATGTATTCGTAAAAACCTAAGGGTCCCACTGTAAATGCTGTCCTCTGTTTATGACTGTCCTCTACCTCCACTTGGTGATATCCGCTTTTCATATCTATTGTGCTGTATAATTTCGAACCCTTTAAAACATCAAATATCTCTTCAATCCTTGGTAATGCATAAGCGTCTTTTACTGATTTCTTATTTAGCATGCGGTAGTCTACGCACATTCTTTATTTACCGTTTTTCTTTCTTACTAATACCACATTGCTTGCCCAAGGTGATTTAGATTTCCTGATTATACCGCAGCTGAGAAGTTGCTCTAGATGTTTCCTAACTTCATCCACCATTGATGGGGGTATTCTTCGGTGTTTCTGTTTAAAAGGTGTATCGTCTATCAAATCTATTCGATGTTTTATCTTATCGCATTCCCCTATATCAGCATCATTTTTGGAAAAAAATATTTATATGTTTCAGAAGTAAGTCCTTCACTTGTTTAGTTTCTTCTTCACTCAAGGTTGAATCAATATGGATTTCCTCAAAGATTTTCTTGGTGACTGGATCATGTTCTATTTTCTCAAAGACACTTTCATCCACATTTACTGGCTGAAGTTCACCTATGATGGCTCTTGGCTGTATTGTCACTGTACTTGTTGTTAAATTGGTTAGATTTACTTGTATTTCTCCATTTTTCTTGTATTCATAATGAATCACTGTTGGTGTTATATCAATTATATCAGGTAGCTGAGATGTTTCAGTTTCTTGTATAATTGCGCATGTTGGAACAATATCTAACTCCTTATCTGTATATCCTCTTATAGTAACTGACATGTTGGGTCCAATAATTGTTTTTGTTGTTTCTCCATTCCTAATGATAGCTATCCTATTCTTGTTCTTTTTCAACTCCTTGTCTCTGATATGCAAACATCTAAAGGCCAGGTACCATGGTGTAAATAAATTTGCCCTTTGAAGGTACTGTTCTCCAAATTGTTCTTTAATGTTTATGACCATTTCTAGAAGTATGTTTGTTCCTATCAGTAGTGGTACTCTATGATTGTAGTTGGTATCTGGAACTATCAAAAAAATGCATGGTTGCTCTTTGCACTGAGGTATACCTTCTGATGTTATTGTTGCCTCTATATATCCTTTATATGGCAAAGTATTTCCGTCTGCACATTCTATGTTTAATATATCAGTGATAGGTTTCAATTCCAAATGTGCTAAATTTTGTTTGTAAAAACTTTCACTGAGGCTGGAAATACAAGAACCTGTATCTATCAATGCTGGTGTTGTAATTTTCTCAATAATGACAATAGCTTCATTTGATTGGCCAATTAAATTAGGACCATGTTGTTTTTCATTGGTGCCACCATCAGGTCCAGTAACAGCAGCACTTATCAGTTTTCCTGACAGTTGCGTGCAATATGTCCTGGCTTGTTGCATTTATAGCAGATTAATTCTTGTCCTTCTGCTTGTTGGAATTGTTGTTGTAATTGTCTGCAATTCCGTGCAATGTGTCCAGTTTTGTTACAGTGGTAACATCTAAAGTCTTTATTGCTGTTGTCGGTCTGTTGTGGTCTGAATGTGCCAGATCCAGTAGGCCTTGTTGGTCTAAATTGACCTCTTCCATTATTTGATGCACCTCTACCAAAATTCCCTCTAGCATGTCTAGGACCTCTATATTGATGTTGTCCTTTAGGTGCATATGCAGTTGGCTGTTGTTGTTTTTCCAACTGGTCAATCCTTGTGTTCATTTGTTTAAGCAGGTCCTTCAGTTCTCCTATCTCAGACTTTGTTTCTGTTGCAGCTTTACATTGTGTTGTTGTATCCTTATTTGTTAAAGCGAGTTCTTGCTCAAGCTTACGTACTTGTATTTTCAACCTGTCGTAATCCTCTTCCGTATTGTAGTAATATATGGCCGATTGTTTTAAAGGTTGTTGAAGTCCTTGGTAAAAGACACGCCTTAACATATCGTCGTCTCTTGGTCTCAATGCTTCTATCTCAATAGCTTCAGCAAATATTTCTTCAATTAATTATAGAACAACAAGGTCCGGGGTTCAAGTTCGATGTAAGTTTATTGGACGAATAAGTTACAAGTACTTCCAGAAAACACAGGCTCTGAAATTAAACAATAATAACAGATTTTTAGAATAACAATCGTTACAATCAGAATTCGCATAGTTACATCAGTATCAATACGAAAATAATAATCATCAATAATTATATATTAACAAATGATTAAAATTCATCATTAAAGTGGCATAGCATAGTGGTCCGCTAAAAACAGATTAAAAACAGGTAAATATTTACTAGACAATAATTAAACAAGTCACATTACAAATTACAAGCTACATGTAACTCACCAATTTGTGGAACCGAGCCCAAACACAAGTTGATCAAATGGTCAGCAAACTTGCAAACTCTCCCACACTGTGGTCTCGATGAAACTGTGAATAATAACAAGGTGATCAAAACATGCATGTTATGTTTATGCAAACATTAGTCGTTATGATAGAGATAGTTATTGTTTGAGAATACCGCTTTATAATTTACAGAATCTTTTCTTTGTTCTAAAAAATCCGCGCCAAATTTGGAAAACAATGAGTTTGAATCAAACACAAAGACTAAATCAAAACATCATTCCAGCAATACAAATTACCTTGCTAGACAGAAAGTTACACTAAACACCTTTCATGAAAAGGTCATAACTGTGCCCAGAAATTCAGAAGAATCGACCAAAACATCTGACCACTGACAAAACCCTCTCTTTTCTGCACTTGCGGAACTGTTTACTGCGCATGTGTACTAAATGGTTGCGCTAAAAACCAGACTCAACTTAAGGATGTGTGCTACATTTAATCAACCTGAACAGCCTGTCAGAATATACTAAAATTACACTTGGCTACACTTGTAAACGGTTTGTCGAAAAATCTTAAAACATTATTGTCAGATTAAGTTTTCTCATATTTGTGGAACAATGTATGACTATTTTCGTATTGATTTACTGTTGTTTACACTGTGTAACTATTTCGTTACGTTACTAACGTCACCTTGCGTGAGTGCCGCATACATGTAATATTCATTAGCTCAAAACGCACAAATTTTAAACCTGGTTTTAGGGTAATAATATGCATTACCTGTCCACGAACAGGCTCAATCAAACTCATGCGTAGAACTAAAAAACAAGACTCTAAAACTGAAACAGAAGAAGACACTTCCGGACAAAAAACTAGAACGAGTAATGAAATCTGAGCAGACTTTGGTTAATACGTACAACAAGTGCCCAAGATCATAAAACTAAGTTTTGAGATCAGTCTCAAATCTCAAGGATCTGATTGGCTGAAATGGGGACTGGTCGCCATTTCAGCCAATCAGATGCTTGAGATTTGAGACTGATCTCCAGATTTAGACGGGTTGAAATGATCATATACATAAGCTCAGCAGAAAAACCGAACATTCAGCGTTGAGCAAAAACAGTATAATATTATGCATAATTTAAATGAGAAGGAGATACATTTTGTATTGCTTAGCACTTACAAAGTATACTTAAGGACTTTGAAAACGCACCCTTTGGATAAGTGTATTTTAACTTGGAAAAGGCCTTTGAAATGAAATGTTTTACATACCTTTGTAAAGTACAATTCATTGCCGTCAGTTTGATAGTAAAATATTTAAGATTGGTCTATTTATAGAAAAGATATTGCGAGTTAAAGACAGTAACCCTAAAATCAAAAGTAACACTTCACGCCTATAGAGCTTGCATTACAATTAAAGGCATATCATTGAAAACGAACGCTTGTATTGGCTAAAGTGTTACTTTTGATTTCAGGGTTACTGTCTTGAACACGCGATATTTTTATTATCAATGAACCAATTTTAAATATTTTGGTATCAAAATGACGGCAATGAGTTGTACTTTACACAGCTATATAATATGTTTGATATAAAAGGCGTCTTCTATGTTTATATACACTTATCCCAAGGGTGCGTTTTCAAAGTCCTTAAGTATACATGTATTGAAAATATCAAAGTCTGATAACGCTCATCGCTGAATAATATCTCGCAGAATTTTTTTTTTATTTAGTTCAAAAGTTACAAACTGTTTTGCTACGTATGTAATATTGACTTCAGTAACACGTGTAAATTAAATAAAATAGTTAGCTGCAGAAAACGCTTGATCCTTAATGTAGATTGTGTAATTCAATAAACTGCTTCTTTCATTGTCGTGCACAAAATTTACTGCATCGAACATAAAGAAATCTCCCTTACGATGAATTTAGTTTTATAACATATTTTAACGCAGTTTGATTTTTGACACTGCCTGTTGAAAATCCCGCCTAAACCCTGACCGATCACAGTGCCATTTCAAAACATAACATTGATTTAATCATTATCTTTCCGCTCAAAAGAATTTCACAATATTCAAAGGGTGTTCGGTATCAATTTGAAAATCACCAGTGTAACGAGACCCGAAAAGATAAGAATATTAATACCTATCTTGTTAATCATGTTTTACCTTGGTGTCGGTGCGTACGCGATCCAGTTTGGGTCTTTGAATAAAATGCTCCCTTAATAAACCATATCACCGATTGGCCGAACCGTTACAATGAGATCGATTGATGACATAAGATCAAAGAACGGAAAGATACCACTAATTAAAAGATACTAAATCAATTGGGTTGCACTTGGTATAGTTAATGTAATTAAATCATTATTACAAATTACTCAGTGTTTTCAGAGGTTTCTGTCTAAAAGATTGTAAAGAGTAGAGTTGAGATCTTGTCCTACGGTATATTATAGTCCTGAAAGTCCCGTTCTCTTTATAAGTGAGATAAATTAAATATAAACAATTCGCGGCGTGGAGGTATTTTAAACGACGTCGGGTGTTCCGAAAGTTATTTTTTCTGCTTCTTTCATATCAAGACCATTGGTGGTAGCTAGATGTAGAATGTAATATCTCTACTTATAACTAGGAAGGTGATTTCTTAATTTCTTAAGTTGATCTACGGTTGATCACTATGCTTACCGCTCTTTGGTTGCACGACGGTGACAGGGGTTTGAGAGTTTATGAAGGCTTATTTATCTTTTCTTTAAAAAAAACCTAGAAGCTCAATTTGTTTCTTTTATCCCTGTCATCGTGTTCTTGCTAATTTGACTATAGGGGCTCTGATCTCGGTAAGATCATCGAGTACTCGCCCATTTTGCTTTGCAATGCTATTAGCTTCTAATGTTTTATATGTTTGTGTGCTTTTGCATGCCACATTGTTAAGCTGATGGGTGAGTTGGAGTCATTTCACCAAGACAACTTGTACTTGTTTGTTGATATGAGATCCTGTTGGGGTAAGTGTGAGGTTGGTGCACCCTAGAACCTGGTTTAAACCCCCAGTGACAAATTGTTTTGCCACTGATCGTTCAAGGGCTGTAACCCCTCGGGTTCTCACTTTCGTTGTTTGTGGCGTCCATTTTGAAACTGAATATTGTAATACCATGCTCTCTTTTCCCTACTTTTTGGCTGTGTGGGGAGGTTGTGTCTGCTGGATGTGGCAATTCCTGATTTGCATATTTCACTTTTTTTAACTCACTAAACACTTATTTGAATATAACGGGTTCGGTTTGATGGTGTATGTTCAAGCAGAATCCTTCATAATATAGAATCCTGCTGACATTTAAAAGCGGTTTAAATATTACCAAATTAAATAGGCAATCACGTGATCACAACAAAAACAAAACTTTGCGAAAACCACCTTTTCGCTTAAACAAATGCCAAATGCCAAATGCCGAGAGGCTGAGATACATATTTATATAACATGTTTCTAGTAGACTACATAAAAAAGTTTATCCCTGTTAAATAGTTTGAAATAATTATATATTTTTCTTCTTGGCGATCTCATGGGTATAAATCAAATGCGCTATAACTAATGAAACGGAAAATTATAGTACGGTTGAAGGGACATATATTTGTAACATTGGCCAGGGAACACAAAACAGTCAGTCATCAAGAACTTGTCTAAAATAATTATATAAATATTACCTAGATTCCCCTACAGTGATGAAACTTTTGAACAACTTTGATTTCGCGTTTAATTTACAAAGATTCCTATTTCGAGATATTACTGAAGGTCTCCTTACAATTCTTTTATGTATTTTGCGGTACGGATTCGATTTAAAACCATTTGATTTCTTTATAACTCTTATAACTCTCTGATATAGTCTTACTCTGTTTCTGGGGTTCAGTCTTGTGTTTGAATTTGTCTCTTTCGATCCTTTACAGTTTGATCTCTTTGGGTCAAATTCTGACTGATATAGTTTGTCCTTTTTTGGATGTTGTTCAGTTGTTTTTCAATAGTTTTCACAACGTCCAGCCATTTTCAGTTGATTAAATACCTCTTACTAGAATCATTTTTGCTCGTTGGCTTTTGAAATGGCACAATGTATCTTTCTACATTTATACGACGCAGTGGAAACATAAAAAACAAACATTAACAAATTTAAAAAATATTGGCAAAAACATGTACATGTTCATCGTCAAGTTACAATTTTGTGGATGTTTTACTAAACATTGTATAAATAAAGCATATAAATAACAACAGAAAAGCCCGATAATGACATAGTGAGAGTACAATTCAAGTTTGTTTAAGTAGTAACTTTATAGAGTATGTTAGGTGTATAATCTTAATTATAGTAACACAGTGTAAACAATAATGAAGCAATGTGACAATAGTGACCCAATTGACAATAGTTACCAAATAATTGCACAGTGTTATCAATATTAAAGCGATTTGACAATAGTCACCCAAGGTGACAATAGTTACCAAATAGTTACACAGTGTAAGGAATGTTACAACAAACATTCTAGGTGACAATAATTTCAACAGTGTAAACCATAGCGAAGCAATACGACAATTTCAACGTAGGTGAAAATGGTAACATAGTGTAAATAGTTGTGAAACAATGTGTCAACGTAGGTGACAATAGTAACACAGTGTAAACAGTTGTGAAACAATGTGACAATAGTCAACGTAGGTGCCAATAGTAACATAGTGTACACAGTTGTGAAACAATGAGACAGTAGTCAACGTAGGTGACAATAGTAACATAGTGTAAACAGTTGCGAAACAATGTGACAATAGTCAACGTAGGTGACAATAGTAACATAGTGTAAACAGTTGCGAAACAATGTGACAATAGTCAACGTAGGTGACAATAGTAACATAGTGTAAATAGCTTTGAAACAATGTGACAATAGTCAACGTAGGTGACAATGGTAACATAGTGTTAACAGTTGTAAAACAATGTGACAATAATCAACGTAGGTGACAATAGTAACATAGTGTAAATAGTTGCGAAACAATGTGACAGTAGTCAACGTAGGTGACAATGGTAACATAGTGTTAACAGTTGCGAAACAATGTGGCAATAGTCAACGTAGGTGACAATGGTAACATAGTGTAAACAGTTGCGAAACAATGTGACAATAGTCAACGTAGGTGACAATAGTGTCATAGTGTAAGCAGTTGCGAAACAATGTGACAGTAGTCAACGTAGGTGACAATGGTAATATAGTGTTAACAGTTGCGAAACAATGTGGCAATAGTCAACGTAGGTGACAATGGTAACATAGTGTAAACAGCTGCGAAACAATGTGGCAATAGTCAACGTAGGTGACAATAGTAACATAGTGTAAACAGTTGCGAAACAATGTGACAATAGTCAACGTAGGTGACAATGGTAACATAGTGTAAACAGTTGCGAAACAATGTGACAAAAGTCAACGTAGGTGACAATAGTAACATAGTGTAAATAGCTTTGAAACAATGTGACAATAGTCAACGTATGTGACAATGGTAACATAGTGTTAACAGTTGCGAAAAAATGTGGCAATAGTCAACGTAGGTGACAATAGTAACATAGTGTAAACAGTTGCGAAACATGTGACAATAGTATAGTCATCCTAGGTGACAATAGTTACATAATGTTAATAATAGTGAAGATATATGTCAATAGTTACGGCAAAAGTCACGCGAATGCCTTTTTATAATTTTCAGTAGTATATTTTAATTAAAAAAACATGGCTGTTTACAATTTTGCCTACCTTTTATTGCACTAGAAGAGCGACCTTCGGCAATATTTCCGTAATCAGTTACTTTAAATGTTACAATAGAATGAGCCAATACAATTGTTTTAATTAACATAAAGGAATTACTGAACAATTAGAGTTGTAAGATAATGGTGGTTTAATTAGTACACACAGCTGATACTATAATTGATATGTCTATTAAGTGGATATCAAAAATCAAAACAAACTCAGAGTAAGGTAATAAATGACAAGGTTGATTAGCAGTGACTCAGTAGGAATATAATAAAGCTTTTACACCTTGAAATACATTCAGAAGCAATATATATAATCAAACCTTTAATGTCGGTCAACAATCAAGTAATATGCCTATGAGTATAGTACACAAGGGGCAGGTAATCAAGTAGTTTTAAGATGGCGGTCGCAAAAGAATTCCATTTTGCAACGAAGTTATTGTGTTTTTACTTGCACTAACATTGAACTTTCTTATCTTTTTCGCCCGAATATGCATACTTTTTCGTCGTTGAACGCCTACATATTACTACGCTGACTATTTCAGTAGGTCAAGATTTCCGATTGCCATTAATTAACTGCGTGACCTAATCTGTAGTATAAGATAGGAGCTTAGCTTTAATAAATACTAAGATACTTCATAGAAATCTATCATAGGAGTTATATAAAGCTGTTGATTTAAATTATAACATTTCTTATCATAACATAATTATATATTTAAGATATGACTAACAGAACACGACTCATTTCGATTTGTTTATGACACTTCAAACGGTTCTTTTGCAAACTTGCGATTGGAAACAAAATAACCATTGAAGATTTAGTCCTCAGCAGTACCATGTCAGCAATTTCAAAGATTCAAAGTTGTCTTGTTAATATCTACTGGAAAAGACGTTGACAATAACTTACAAATACTACAAATCATATATCAAGTAATGTATGTGGGTCTTGCAATTCTGAGTACGAACGAAAATATGCTTATTATCATTCCTCTGACTACAGAGACTTTTCAATATTTTTCTTTGAAAATCAAGGCTTTTTAAACAGAAAAAAAAACATGTTCAAATCGTGCAATGAGATCGCAGCAGAAATACATTTACCGTATAATATCTATTAATTTTAAAAGAAGTATCAACGCCCACTACGGTTTAAATAAAGAAATATAAACTGAAAACAAGTAGAATTCACGAGTTAATGTGGAATTGTCGTGCGAAAGGCTAATATCATTTTACACGTGCTTGGTATGATCAAGTGTGATGCGTGTCGCACTGAATTTCGCTTGGAACGAACTGAGATTGTTTAAATGTATTTTGTTTAGAAATCCAACCATTACCTTAAAATGTCAACCGATCTCCGGCGATAAATTAAATTATTAACGAAAATGTTGTAAATCCACCGTCAAAATCTTTTGACATAAATTTGATGTAATCAGCTATCCTTGTGATGGTTTTAATGACTTTGAGCTTAAGAAAAATGCATGTGCATATTCATTAAACTTAAGCTGATAGGGACTAATGTAAATCTGAACTTTTCAAGACTGCAAGCTTCAAAGAGTACACGAAAATGCGTAATGTCTTCTCCAATTACATAATTACTGCTAATGGTCATTAAGCCAAGAATAATGTTCATTTAGCAGACAAGAAATAATTAAATACATAAGTGTTAATGCACGAAAATGTGCTTGTTACATGGGTTGTTTATGATCATCTATATAATCATTAATATGCATGGGAACCTCAGTAAATGAGAAATTAACGTTTGTATAAAGACGTTGCCTGGTAATTAAAATCACTTCTTGGGTGTAACCGAAGATATTTAACCGAAGGTAAATGATATTTAATCACCAACTTATGCAGCCGTTATGAAAATAGGCATTCCAAATCAGCAATTCGAGTTTTCATGTTATAGTGTGCTTAATCTTCGATTAACTCGTGCACACATTTGGCAGCCGTTGCGTTGCAAAAAATGATTATATCAACTTAATTGTTTGTTGCAAATGTGTTTTATAATGGTTTTTGGATGAATTATGACAGGTGATACTGTTAATACATTTTCTCAATGTATTGTCGTGCTGCGTCTGTCTCCATGTAAGACATATGTTGTGTTCTGCATCAAGATGGTTACGTTAATGTTTTCTTGGGTTCTTGGGCTCACGTTTGGGGTAAAACTGTGCAAATATTACAGGTATGTTTGAAACATCGATATATCTACGTTAAAACTGAAATTTGCCAGTAATATAAGATTTATGAAATAATTTTATAACAGCAAATTAACATGTTCATATCGTTGTAACTCAAAATACATATGCCTTTATTGACGTAACGTTAATCTTTTTGTGAACGTCCGTTTTCCACGACCATCCCTCGATTTTAAACTCAACCGAAAGTCATAGTTTTAAAATGCCGACATGATATCCAGTTTACTTGATAAATTAAGGTTTAATAAATGAGTTATATATTATTAGGTATTTGAAATTCAGTTTTGAAAAATTGTTGATTCCACAATTACCAGAAACTTATATGCTCAAATATTTGAGTTTAAATTCTAGAATTTTTTGTCATCGCTTATTGGTATATAACATATTTCTATGATAACTGAGATTAAGAATAATTTTCATTGTCATCATTTTTTCCGAATTTTAAAAGCTATATTGAATTCGGCATTGAGTTTGATATTTTGGGCCTGGAGTAGCGGAAAGTGTCCAGTTCAAGTTCTTGATATTTTTTTAAAATACTCTATAATTTAAATATTTAAACACAAATGACTATTAAATTGAAAAGAATTTTGCTGCGAAATATCAAATAATATGAGTTTTAATATTCTGACGAAAAAGAACATATCACCGAAAAGACACGAGTACGACCACTGCGACGATGTATTTCTTTTTTATTTGTACAGCCACAAATCCGCGACAATTTGGGTTCATAAGATTTTATTTTAAACCAATCTTCCACTTCATTTTCTTTTTAACGTTTTGTATTATTGACTGGAAGCGTTGGCCCGCGACTCCATTTACTCTACATTGAGTATTTTATTGTTTCTCTGTTTACTTTTCCTACATTGACACTGATGCTGTTAAAATGATACCGTTGATCATGGAGAGAGGGCGCCACAGGTGAACAGTGGTGTCTAGTTAATGTCTAGAACGAAGTATGAGGCGTCTTTAACGTGTCTAACGCAGATAACATTGCTTTAACCAGGGTCTACACTGTTTGCTTTTCGCTGTACATTTTCTGTACTAATTAACTAGCCATTATATTATAATTGGATTAGATTTTTAAGTTCACTCCGGAATTTAGAATTGCTTTAGGAATTAAACAAAATGCAAAACTTGCGAGTTTCTAATAAGTTCGACGGTTAGAAATATGACGTTAGAAATAATAATAATAATAATAATAATAATAAACAATTTGGCTTTCGGACGTGATAGAATGTCGAACGCTGATCTCCAAATTGTAATTCAAACACAACCCTGTTTTGAATGTCAAATTTCAATCTGGATGCCGAACTTCCTTGCCGTGCCGAAAACATTCGTAACTTCTTATAGATATAATGATAACAGTGAAGTGCATGGTAGAAAAGTTATAATTTTAAATGCAACTGAGACACCATATCTGAAATTGGAGAAATAACTTATATACATTATTACAGAACACAGATAGCAGAGTTGGACTGGTCGGGATTCAAATATGGATTAAATTGTAAAAAGTCATTATCGTTTCATCAGAACTCAACATAAAAAAAACAACACAAACCAAAACCCGTTGAAAAAGGGTTTAAGTGCTGTTTGTTTGACGCAGTTCTGAAACATTAAGAAAAGATGAAATTCAGCTTAACCCGACATGCGTTATTACTGCGAACTCTGTGTGGTTGACTTAGTTCATGGGCAGTAATGGAAATGCAACTTACTGCACATGTCGTCTAACCTAGGCCCTCTCCTTTACCAATATCTTGAATTTTGGCTGAACAATAATAATTATAATGTATCTCATTAAGGGTCTTGATAAATCTTTTACCAGGCCATTTGGGCACAGTTGCCTCTTGATCAGATGTTAGACGAGGATTATAATATTACAATATTGTACATTAACAGAATACAACAAACATAAAATAACCTTGCACTTAAAAGTTTAATTTCGTGAAAAACCTGTTTTGTTCTAATACTGATCTTGCGATTTGACTGTTTTAATTCTCCATTATTCTAAAAGTCAATCAAAAACCACCTGGCAATGTACTAGTGGAAGTAAGCTTCATGTGGTCAGGTCGGAAGGTTTCATCAATAAGGTTTTATTACTGTGTTACTGCACTTTTATGCTATGCTATGCTATAAGACCCTGCCCAGACCGGATGTTCTAAAGACTGAAGGCTGAGCAAGTATGATTAGACCAGAGGCCACTAATTGGATGTAAGTAGCGCTGCGATTACCTAATTGTTGTTTTGGGACGATACGGAACGCCACTTCTGTACAAGCTCGGATTTATCAACGTATATAGCAATAAAATTAAAAATGCAGGAATAAGTCTGAAATTGTCAGTAAATTTCCCTTTTTTGAATTTGAAGAGCTTTTTTGTCAAAATTCTTTGAGTATGGTCAAAGATGGGTCTTTTCTTCTGGTTTTACTTCCGGTTTACCCATTAGTCTTGGGAGACTGGATTCAGTTGCTGCCTGCAAAAACAACAACAAAGATTAATGAAGACACGGTTTGAATGCTGCCACAGAACGCGTCTTTAATTGCTCTTTGCAGACATACAATTCTATATTGCATTTAAACTACAAATGAACTAAACCTTACAATGATGTCTATATGAAATGATTAAATAGTGTCTGACTTATTCTCGATTTCCAACGATGTTATAGACCGGTATTTCATGATTTGAATAGAGACAAGGCTGTTGATGATGTTTAAACCCTTGTTCAGCTTCATCTAAAATGTCACCATGGTTACTTAAACAATTGAAACGCCTGCTAAATAACATTCCTTCTGTTCAAAGTACACAAAGTCCCAGGGATGTATTGTCTCAGGGGGTATCGGGTTACAAACTATTGTCATTTGATTTGCGGCCAATTGATGACGCGAACAGTTAAATTATAGGCTTCAACAAGCTTTCGAGATGCATGGATGGTGTGCTTGTGAATTTTGAGAATAAAACTTGGGTTTTTTTGTAAAACAAGGTATTGTGTCTGTAGAAGGTCTTAATCACTTTGACCAGATAGTTAAATCAGTGGAGATTTGTAACTTAAAGACCACCGGTGAGTGATATTAAACCGCCACGTGAAGATTTAAACAAGCGATGCTAAAACTCATCTGTTAAACTGTGGAAAAGAGGTGGCCATGCAGAGACAATATTCATGCTCAAGACAAAAACAACTTTATTATATGAAAATATTTTCATTACTGATACATTGCTTGATTTGCATATAAAATTCAGTGCGGTTAAGTGTAGGAATGCTTGACTTTCCTTCTTTCGAAACGACGAACATTTAATGTAATATACCTGTAAAATGGTAATTAATATATACTTTGCTACCAATATTTACCAAGGTCTATGAAATATCAGTTAGACTCAATTAATAAATGCTTTCTGTATTTTCTAGGCAAAGGTCGCGTGTAAGAAATCAATTATGTTTATTTTTAACAAAATTAAAACGGAACCTCCCAAGAATGCCTTTTCCGTCAAGAATACATATCCTTGCTGTAAATCAAGCACACACACCTTTTATTGGCTTCATTAAACGTAGAATATCCGTAACATCTGGGAGCTGAATTTTAGTTGTATATTACCCTAACACCTGTATATCATATGGACGTGGAAATAAAAATAAATTGATATGATATAAAAAAAGAAAATATAGTGTAATACGAGCAAAAGCTGCGTCGCCATAAAACACAATAAGTTGGACACCCACGATTCCGCGCTCCATGTCTGGGTTTACAGGTTTAACCATCTGAACTATTTTGATTTTATGTCGGTTTTACATTCTCACAGAAAATTGAAATATTAGTACAAAAATGCTTTGAATTTTCTAACGCCATCTGATAATGTATTACCTTGTCCGTCCACTTGACACGGTGGGAAGAAATGTTCAAAGGCTTCAGAAAGCACATGCTAGGTGTACTCCCTTCTGAAACACCTGCGTTGGTACCATTGTAGAATTCTTATGAAATTTTGCTTTATGCGGGAGAAAATGCAACATTAGCCGCATAGATGAACTGTGTGCATTATCTTCACAATTTCACAGTAAGACATACTAGCAGTCCCTTTCTATTGTGCTGTAGAATGCACTAGTCTTCTGTTGAAAATTTAATATCCTTTGAACTTGCACACCTAGAGCCGAACAGTGTACATTGTATTATTTTGAAAGTTGTTTGCTAGTATATAGTAGATTATAAACTCCGCAGGTTGGAGTTTGTAAGATGCTTATTTATGAGCTGTCAATATTGTCATATGCTTAAGTTGCGTTCACCAAACCTTCTCGTACACTCTACGGATAACGCTGATCGCCGACGACTATTACAATAAACGGATTATATCGTTTGCTGATGAATATGGCATACTTATAGCATACGTAGAATATGAAATGCTCAGAGTTTACGGATTATGTCCATCCCTTCAATAAAAAATATGGTATAATTTGAAATACGGATTATGCCGATCAGAGATGTTATAATTTATATCAAAACCCCGCGCATTTGTGCCGGATCTTATTGCTGTGAGCGTGGGATCGAATTCATGACCTGTCCTTGCAACGCCTCTTTCTTCAAACGGCAAATAAATGGGCCCCCAATCAGTGTAAATAATAGGAACTTGTGTATCCGTACATCTTAATTAGCATTGATTGGCAAGAAAAGAGATGAAAAACACATACATGCATGTGTTGTAACGCAACTGATGATTTCACCTGGCGTTGCGTTTCACGCAGGGCTCTTTGCGTGCGCCAATCATTTTATCTTCTTTAAACATCTACGTAGTTTTTTCATGAAAAGTCCAAATTGTACCACCCAAGTTGAATCCTGAAAACAATCAGCCCGGTCTTTAGTGTTTTCTTATTGCGTACAATGTGTTACACCGTAATAACATGTAATAAATGATCTCCGATTGAAGACGTTTTCAAGATACAGGAGCGATTGTTTTAATTAATTCATTGAGTGTATAATCATCGGGGATGCTTTGGTTTTGAATTGAGCTGTCAGTTGATAATTCTGTCAGAATTAAACAGTTCTTTGCACCCAGATTTATGATCCTCCATGTTTCGCATTGCTTGCAGGTGACGATGTTTACGGAATTTGCAGTTTTGCACGTCAAATCAGAATACCAGAATTGCTGCAAGAGTGTAAAGTTAGATTTTAGTAAAGAAAATCAACGTTTGTATGTGAAATAATAATGGTAATAGTAATACAGACTAAACTTAATATTAATGCGATATATAATTGCTTCAGCTGAACAAGGGCCCAAGATTATAATACTAAGAATGGAGACCAGTCTCTAATCTCAAGCATCCTTATGTTTTCTTGCTTCAAATGATGTAAATACATTCATATAATTAACTATTAGGAGTGCAAAGTGATGGAATGGACACCAATAATTATCATGAATGTATGTAACATCAGTAAATTACCTATCTCTTGATGCTGAGCATTAATTTGACCAGGGTCCGATCTTAAACCTGAGTTTGAAGACCAGTCACAAATCTCAATTTCAGTCCATTTCGGCCAATCCGATGCTAAAAATTTGAGTCTGGTCTCCACTTTTAGTTTTATGATCTTGGACAAAAGGCTGCTGTAGTCAAGTAATTCATTTTTTAGCAACAGGCATGTTGTGCTTTATTAGTCGGCGTGCCATTAGCGCGACGACTATTTGTGCTTACTTTAGGAATTTAACTACAATGGGATAAGGGCATAATTTCAGAAATGTGTATCTTTTTGTAGTTCTAAGACGTAATTGAAGGGAAATGAGTTGTAAAAAACGATTTAATAAATGTTGAACGAATCATACCATTGAAACTGGTCGTACATTGTATTGATTTTTAAGACTTTAGTTTATTAACAACAAGTTCTCCTTGCAAAGATAATAAGTCAGGTCACGTGATGATGATTTAGCACGTGACGATTTTTGAAAACGACGGAAGCCGTACTTTCCGTACAATCGGTCACGGATGTTGACTGTTGCACTGCTTATGTACATATTTTTGTAATTGTAGAACATAATTAATCAATACCGGTTCTCTTCAGAAATAACTTTATAAATACCGATGAGATTGAAAATTCGAACATTCTCTTATTCGGTTTGACGATGAATAATTTCTGGATGTAATAAAAAACATGGATAAAATAGGAATAAAATTTGAATATATCAATACTGCTTACGGTATTCGATCCCATTCCTACCAATTAATGAAAAAGCAAACACTGAATATTTTACTGGCACGGCGATAAACAAATATAAGGGTATGTTTGCTTGTGAAATAATAAAAAAATGCCTTCTTGTTTCTTACGATTGTTGTAACTACATGAAAATCCTTTTCGCCCCAACTTGATGCATAGAAGCATCAAAATTTTTCTTGTTGTTTATTTGAAACTGATCAACAACTAGCTATGTACTGTGTGGAAGCTCCAACATCTTGCTCTTGATCGACAAATGTAACCTGTGCTATGAATATGTGTCACATGTCTGTTGACACACTATAAAACAAGTTAACTGCCTACCTGAAGGTATGAATCTAGTCTGCATGCAAGGGAATATTGTTAGAGCCATCTTAATTAAGTGAAACAATTTGCAATTATTATATGTAACAGATGGGTTCTGATAGAAGTGATATTGCAAGAAGGGGAAGAGTTTCTTGATCTGTATAAAATGTACGCTGAGTTGCCAAATGGCACGATTTCTCCACCCTTGGAAACTTAAAGTTAAATGTTGCCTTTATGAAGTAAGTTCAACCCTGCAGCAAACTGTAAAAGCAAGCAAACATACATAACATACTTAGCTCATGTCACTGTCGAGCAGAATGCAGGTTCTCGACGGATTCACAAAGACAATGTAGTTAAATCAGCAGAAATCAAAGAGACCGATCAAATAACTATGTTTATAACTTGTTTGCTCACCTAGAGCTTGTAGCAATGTTAACTATTTCAATGAACGTAATCTTTGCATAACAGAGTTTTTTAACATGATTATCGTACCACAAATTCAAGAAAACTTCGTGCTTCTAAAGTTGATAACTATGGTGCACACTGTGTCTACTAGATTTTCGCTTTAGAATTTCAGTCTCATACTGATAAAAGAGAACAAACTATGACGATCTAGATACCGGTAGTCCAATAGAGCGGACAGAAAACAATTTACGAAACAACACAAAAGTACAATTTTGATTATATTTATTACCACTAACGAAAGAAACACCATTTAAGAATAGTTAAAATAATGTCATAATAAAATTCCCAAACTTGTTGCAGAACAACCCAGTGGCCTTGGAAATTTCAAAGTGGCCGCCATAACAATACTTCCGCCGCATGTAGAGATCATTTTATTTCGTATCGGTTTTTGTTTTCAAGTCGGTAATCACTATGAAATGAAATACCATTCAAAACGTCACACAATCCTCTTTAGTAAACAGGATTAAAATCTGGTCACACTCACGCAATATACAAGACTATTTGGTCTATGCTAAGATGTTATTATACAACACCGTCTCTCTAATTAATAACAAAAAGAATAATGATAACAATTATGAAAGCACTAAATTATATCCTTCCTATGTAATGAAATGATATATCTAAGAGGGAAGGTTACACCAGTATCGTGAGAATCGGCAGATAAATTACAGGTTTTGATGAGATTTTTTTTTCGAATCAGCGATCTTAAAAACCTGACGTCACAGAAAAACAATATAATTTATTTTTTTTAATTTTGCTGTTGTCCTTGTCTATAATGAATCGGAGGACAGGTATGAAAAACTAATTACGTCAATTACACCAAGAAACAACTAATATAAAGTATATAAAGTATAAACAAACATACTTTTCTGCAAGACATCTTGATGCGAAGTCATGTATATTTATTATGCCCTAAAGATTGATATGCAAGATGAAAAGGAAACTTTGCAATATATAAAAAGGGAACTTTGATTGCCAGCAAACACGAGAAGTATTAAAATAAAACAGGCTCTGGTTTGATTGAGCCTGTTCATGAACAGTAAACGAAATGCATATTACTGTTCACTTCGCCTATCCTGTGACGATTTATTGTAAAACATAACTTGGAACATAATAATTATTTTTCAAACCTGGGCATTTTATTTTAGTAATGTTTGAAAGCAATTCTTTCTGACAAAAGTGACAAAAAACATCTCGAACGCATTTCACACTTAGTAAATTCGAATAATAGAAAGGTACATCAATTCGAAACATATCTTTTGGAAAAAATGCATTTGAGAAAAATGCAAATAAAAAAATGCACTGTATAAAAATACACTTATTCCAAACGGGTTTCGATGGTGCTTTGAAACATTTGATAATGTTAACGTAGAACAGAATCCATTTTGCTGACTTTTTACGTTTGAAATTATTTTCATGAGAAATAAAAAGTGAACATATCCATTTAATGCATTATAAAGTAGTTCAGTTAAGTATAGAATGATGGGTGCAAAAAATAATAGAATTCTTTAATTTCATTGCAAGTTTAAATTGAGAATCGTGTATTAAAGTCCAATAAACTTCAGCTGGTTAAAAACTCTCTGTTACTTAAACATTTTTTTTTCAAAGTTTTGAAGGATATCACACGTTCAGGCAAGCACAAAATATTTTGCTGTTTTGTCGATGTCAAAAAAGCATTTCACTCGGTATGAAGAGAATACATTTGAAAAAAAAAGATGAACACAAAATTGGAGTTATAAAATGGTAAAGCATTATTCCATCATTCGGGATGGATCAAAATTGTACAGTTCATACTGTTTACTGGTGTATATATTTGGTTGCGCGCAACCTTGGGCTAGGCGCCATGTGCAGTACATTCAGTTACTGCAAATGAACAGGCTCAATCAAACCGAGCCTGCAATATTTTTATATGTGTCATGTTCATTGGCTTTCAACATTCCTGTTTGTTCTACTGTAATATTTATAACGACGACTTTTTATTGTTCCTACATTAAGTTTTCACTATTTCAGTGCTGTTAACTGCAGGATACTGTCGCTTTATATATATATAAAAAAAATAACATGCCTTTTTCATTTCACTATTTTCATCGCTATAACATTCGGTATTGTTTATTACTAGCGTGGAATTATAATTCCTGAAAATATCTTCTTCAAAGTAAAGAACACGACGAGCTGAACCTTTCCCGTCACGGGTTTAATTTATATTCTACTTTAACAGATCCTGTATATCATAAAGATTGAATTTGCCAATATTATCAATTAAACAACAATTCCTTTTCATCGCAAATTTAGCATTTTACGACTTGAATCACCTGAGATGGGAGATTTTTCCTGAGATAAAGTCATCTTGATATTCAAACAGAACTTATCTTTGCTCCCGTTTCTAATTTATGGCATTTTGCTTTGCAGCTGGAAGAAATTATAGTTATTTTTAGTTTAATTTTAATAATATTAAAGGAGAAAAACCAAGAACAACGATTTTAGAAGAACATTTGTGTGTTTTAATATTTCAAAGAAAAAATGGTCGAATATCCGAGTTGTGGGAAAACAATTTGCCTGGGGTGCACCAACCTCACACTTGCTCCACATGAAGGGCAAAATGGCTCAATGACGGTGTAATTGAGCTTTGTAAATGCGCATAGGCGCAACGCCGCATAAACAATTTTTTTATGCGGCGATTTTCAACGCATAAACAGATCGAACGCGTTTATGCGGCGACGCTCAATGCATATTTATCATGCTTTAGCAGAAATTTCTTATATGGGGCGTAGCTGTGCCTTTCTGTCGCATAAAGAGGATTTATCTTAACCGTTTATTATAAAGCTTAAACATAGTTCTGAAGAAAACGATGATGATGACGTTGATAACGATGATATCCGTCTGTTTCGATGTTTTATAAAAATGGAAGTCTCCAGAGTTACATTCTATTCATTGGTTTGGGAAGCTGTTACCTGCTATTTTTATTGTTTTAGTAACAACAGAATTATGGCCCTTGATTAAGTCAATATTGAGATATTATTTTCATTAATAAAAATTGAGATATTCTTTTTATTAATATACATGTATATTAATGGCATGCTCGTTGGCCTAGTCAGTAAATTTAAAGTTTGAAAGAAATCCGCCTGATAGTAAATGAGGACTTGATGCCTCACGATTTCATTGCTTAAATTAACAAAGGGTCATAACTCTTGTAAAAAGTGTAAAGATTTATGGCAGTTAAAATCCTTTCTTTACAATGGTCTACACCTCCAGCTTGATCACCTCGACAGTTAATGGGAAGTTGCTGCCACAAGATTTCATTCCTGAAATTAACAAAGGCCCATAACTCTGGTGAAAATGATCGCATAAAAATCTTTCCTGTACAATCATCTACAAATCCAGCTTGATCATCTGTGCTAGTTTATAGAAACCCGCCGGATAGTTAACGAGGAGTTGATGCCACAAGATTTAATTACTGGAATTAACAAAGAGTCATAACTCTGATAAAATAGTCGCAGGAAAAAATATTTTCTTAACGATCATCTACACATCCTGCTTAATAATCTGTGCCAGTTTAAAAAAAATCCGCCAGATAGTTTATAAGGAGTTGATGCCACAAGATTCTTAATGCCTCCTACTTCTTGGGGGCATAAAAAGTCAACTGATTTGGTTCACAGTTAAATCGACATTACTAAATCTTTGTCAGAATGTACCTCTCTAAAAGTACTATAGTGATGATATTATATACATCTACCACTTTTGTACAAGTACTGTTTTGATTGTTCTATGCGTCAAAAGAGAGCCTTTTTGTCCCATAAAAAAGTATTTTTATGCATTGAAAATCACCGCATAAACGATAAAAAATTTGTTTATGCGACGATGCTCCTATGCTGCGTTACAGAGCTTGCCAGTCAGCTTATGCGTTTGTACCCTTCCACTCTGTGACGATTAAATCGTTGTACGTCTTGTGATGGTAGGTCGGCATTGGCTCAACGACTTCTGATAAAGGGCATGTTGACTCTTGCGCACGAAACACCGGCTGGGAACACTCGTTTGTGAGGATTACGGTTTGGTCGTCAGAAGAGAAAAAAAAGTGAAAGAATAAGTAATAATAGTCCTGTAAACCTCTTACATGTTTCATAAAAAATGTCGTCTGACTTTATTTTAAAGTACTTCAATCTATGTCTCTAAAATCTTCAATTAATTTATCTCCAGTTATCTGCACATTTTTTCAAACATACGACACTGATTATCTGTCACATATTGCTAAAGACGCCGGAGACAAATTGCAGCAGACGGCATTTGTTATCATAATCTGATCATCGCAAAGTTTTCTTTTCATTATTACTCTATTTGCGTACATTAATGATGTTTAACCACGCGTTGCAGATGTTAATTAATATTTGACCAGGTCATCAGCGCTGACCAAACGGTCTCTAAAGACAAATGCAGCAGAATAATCAATGGACCGCACTGCGGCGCACCATTTACATCTCAAATTGTTTTTAAGGTACTGAGCTGGAGGTTATAAACCTGAGTTTGGAAACCAGTCTCAAATCTCAAGCATCTGATTGGCTGAAATGGCGACTGGTCGCCATTTCAGCCGATCAGATGCTTGAGATTTGAGACTGGTTTCCAATCTCAGTTTTATAACCTTGGGCACTGGTCACGTACCAGGACGAACATTTTAGGTGTTTTAAATATCAACATTTACCAAATAAACAGTAAGTTACCGGTCAACAAAGTGAATGTGATGTAATTTTCTTACGAAGTCAATGTACAAGTGAATATATTTGAATCCAAACTTGTTATAGCGTTGTTAACGCAATAAAATTAACTCACAACATATCCCAACGTGTACTGATAATTCAAAAATTTTGGCGAATTGTGCTGTTTTTTTCCAGTCATTAGCAGGCAGTTTATAGTATTACAAATAATATTTATCACAATTGTTGAAATAGTCCACCATTGACTTTGATAGGCAGCTTTAAACAAAATTAAACGTCAGTGATTGATAATCTTTTTGTTTTAACATGAATCTAAAAAGTATCTAAGCAAATATAGAATCACAAATTATTGTGTGATCGGTGATTATGTGCAACCGGAATCTAATTGTGGTTTGCGATACAGCTTTCCGTGCAGTATCTCATTTTCAATGGTTCAACAGTTTAAATATATTGTATTCTAAAAGGACAAAAGCTTCAACACACAATTTTGTAGCTTATTAAAATGAATAAAGTAAGAATCTGATCGTGTATCTAATGTTTCAATTTGTTGGTTTTTGATTTCAGAACACTTGAAGACGCTCCTTTTCACTGCAAAAATAGTTTGTATAAGTCGTTCATTTATGGAATGAAGAGGTAGTGCTACCTTGAGTTCTGCCAGAGCTCGCATACTTATTCTGAGACGCCGGATCCATGACCAATGACACTGGATCCATGATTGATATGTGCTTTAGTGGAAGGTGGAAGGTGTTGGATGATTGAATCTTAGAGAGGTAACCAAATCACCGACGAAGAGTTTCTAGGTTTCGTCTCGGTGGATGGAAGGAGAATACGTGACACTTGTAGGAGAGGAAGGATCGGTGAACGCTGGAAGGATAAGTTGCAGGATATATCATACTTCGTGGGAGGATGACCAGGCTCTATCACTTATAGCCAGCATGAGAAGCATAATCCAATCCACTTTGTGTTGTTAGTGAGACAGGATCCGTGACTCATGGTGAGAGGAGATGCAGGATGCATTGCTAAAATGGGAGAAGATTCAGGATCTATGACACAAAATGGGAGGATAGACAAGATCCATGACGCAAAGTATTGGGATGGGGGTGGTGGGCAGGATCCATGATACTTAGTGTGGGAGACTCGGACAGGTTTCGTGATCATGAATTAGTGGTATTTGAGGCAGGGTTCATGATGAGCATGAGGCAGAGACGCAGGACTCTCGTTATATTGTTATAAACTTGATCCATGGCAGAAGAAGTTGCAGGTTCTATGACAATTAGTATAGATAAGAGACAAAGCAAATTGAGTAAAACTCTGACATAGGGAGATTGCGATCACTCATGTCATCTTAATCTCCAAGAAAACATATCAGTCCATAAGTACAGTGAATTAAAATTCGCGAGGTGTTATTTTCGCAGATTTCCTGGCCAGTAAGAAACACGAATCCAAATCCACAACAAAATGTGTAATCGAACATTAACGTATTTTAGGAAATAGAAAACCACGAATGTACGAATTTACGAAAATTTCTTTTAACCGATAAAAAAACCCTTGAATTTTGATGCCCACAAATAGAGGTCCATCGACAATATCTAAGCATCTCTGGTAATAACATTCAGGTTTCCATTTCAAAGTTGCGGTTAAATGCATGTAAAACAACAAATACAGATTCCTAATGATTAATAAGTGATTTTTAATGAAATGAATTGACATTTTACCGTAGCTGCATTTTTTTCACTGAAATAAGTTACAGTTGACTACATAACTCTGTATGTGGAAAAACTGACACGGTGTCAATTTCACTTGTAAAATATTAAATATGTAATAATTATTAATCGAAATAAATGCGACATCCCCACCTCAGTTGTCATACTGTTCTAGGACTCCATGTGTGTTATTGTCCCAATGGAACAACCTACATGATTGAGGTATTCTAAACAATTACCGCAGAATCGAAATGTTTGCCGACCCAATATGGTTTCAATCTGTTTTCTTTACCCGAATATAAATCAAAATTCACTGACACTTTTATTTACGACAAACCATGACAACATTACACCGTTTTTATAGGTATAAGGATGTTACCCACAATATAACATTGTTCATAAGATGAAATTTCACGGTATGGGGTTTTGGCAATGACTTGGGGAGGCCGTATTTAATAAGTTGTGAAAACGATTGCAGTGAATTTATCACTTGCTCGTAAACTATATGGATATTATTTCATGATGACTACATTTACATAGAGCAAAGTTGTGCCGTGGTACAAAGTCAGGTAAACTGGATCTCGTAATTTGTCTGACGGATGTCGTGAGGTTAGTCTAGAGTTTCGTCTCCGCTTTCCGGTGGGTGTCGCAAAATGTCAACAGACCAGGTATGCCAACGCGAAAAAAATACACAAGATGACAAACAGGTGTAGTTAACCCCTTTGTTGTCCAAATTTGTTATATCTATATGTCATATTCACTCATGGTTGCACTTAAAATGAGAACAGAATAAAAACGGTGCCCACAAAAAAAAGTGAACATGCCTTTTATCAGGTACAGTGTACGAGATATTGAACCTTGACAAAAGTAAAACTGACCACTTGAAGTTAGAATGTTCTAAGGCTGACATAAGTTGGCAAAGGCGTTAACAGTTCCAATATATTCTGAGGATTGCAAAAGCTTACAAAAACTGACCCTTAAAATCACCTGTTTGCTTGCTTATAGAGCCAGCTTTCATCACTGGAGTCAGTTGAATGTGTAAACTTTTTGCAACATCTAAGCGCCGCAGAGACATTAAACAATCCCGAACGTTGTACGATATGTGTTTCACAATTTAGAGTTCCCTTTAGTCTTTTAATATCAGGTTGGAAACGTTATATCCTTTGATTTATGTATTCTCTAATTAATTATGGATTGATAATGAATTATTAGGAACTTAATGAACTGTATGCTATATTCATGCATTTCAAAGGTTTTATTTTGTTTTACATAATTATTGACATGTGCCTAAGAGGAATACAAAACCTTCAGTTTTTACAAGTAATGATATGAAATATTAGATGACACTTAATAACAAAGAGAAATCATGTCGTAAAATGACAGCAGTAATAAGTGCTACGATTCAAAACCTGAATGATGTGTACGGAGTTTTGTCAAACCAGACTTCGTTATGAGGACTTGTTTAAATACAAAACATGTTTGAATTATTTATTTGCAATGTTGGAAGCTTTCTGACTGTGCCTAAGTATACCAGGGTACCGAGAATGGCTTACAAGCTTACAAGATGAACATGACATTTATGACTTGAATGGAATAAGTATTCCCCGAAGAAAAGTTCTGTAACAATAGCTGTTAACATACAAGATGTGAAGTAATATTAATTGTGATTATGAAAATAATTCCGCGGTCGCATTTGGTTGTTGAATGTTACAAAATATTTTTAAAATGTATGTGATTTAAATTCGAAGCTCTCTACTTATCATTCTTTAAGTTGACACAAACCCCGATATTTAATACCTATCTTACATGTTGTATCTTTTCATATAATGATTTAATTCATATTTATATTCACAGAAATTTGTCATAAATTTGAATAAGGTTATGATGAATGTATCTTTTCATATAATGATTTAATTCATATTTATATTCACAGAAATTTGTCATAAATTTGAATAAGGTTATGATGAATTATTCCAGTCATACGTCTTAGACCAATGGACCAATGGAGGTAGAACAGAACGACCCGAACCCGAAAACAAGGCCAATAAAGCGACGCGTGGATGACAGCGGAAACCCGGAATTACAGCTGATTTGCATTCCAAAACCTGTTCAAAAATAATAACGATACTATGCTAACTATTTCCGAACATAAAAAGCAAAATAAACGAAAATACAGAAGAAGTACAAGCAGTACACGAATAACCTATAGCCACAACCTTAATGACCCAAGTATAAAAGAACGTTGATTTACTTTAAATTACGAGAAATCTCGTCTTTGCCCTCGATGGGGATATCAAATCTCACTTTAATGAACCTAACACCGATCCTGGTGCATAATTACTTACAACGAGGGTATCAACTTACACGGGCTATAAGGTAATCATTAACATGCAGCCGCGAGATAGTTTTGAAATGAGATCGATTCAGATTCAAAGTACAGACTTGTAGAAAGTTGGATCCTGTTGAATTTCTGTGAATTTGTCGTTTTGTGGAGAATTTCGGTTACTTTTTAACGCTTATTATGTGACTGGGGTGGTGTCGTTCATGGTCGGATGCAAGATTTCCAGAAAGGGGATTTGTTTGGGACAGTCTTAGTGTACTAACATAATAATTTCCAACTTTCTGTTCAGAAAACCCATGCATGAAAATAAAATATTGCTGCTCAAAAAAGGGATTCGAGTAGCCCCTCTGAACCTCCTGGATCAGCCCTGGACATTTATTGACTGAAAATCAACTACCTATAGACCAGGTCTGGAGGTTATAAAGCTGAGATTGGAAAACCAGTCTCAAATCTCAAGCATCTGATTGGCTGAAATGGCGTCTGGTCAGATTATGGATAACTAGAAAGTGACGTGATCCTCTGTTTATATATCCAAACATGGTCATATGTCAGAGTTTGACGAATTAAAGATTTTTACTGGTGATAAAACTTATCAAGTTTGCCACATGACTGTCAAGTTATCTATAACATACCATAAATGAGGATGTATCTGATGCACATAAGATTTGAGATTTTTATCCCTGCAGGGGAGAACATGCTGTTTGAAAGAAACAGTTCTGTAGATTATCATACAATTTGTATTAAGGCTCCCGTTGTCGTTAAATACGGATAACAGTATCATGGCCAAAAAATATCAGAAAATAAATTTTAGCCATTATAATAGAAGAACAAGAAGAACAGTTTTTGTAAATGCATGTTATAATCACATAACTTAATGTGTTTTTATTCAGTTTGTCAACAATTTTTATAACGCGTTTCTTGCTTCCAAAGCCGTCTGCAACAACTCTCACGAGACAACTTGAAACAGAGCGGAGACGAATGATATTATGACATAACATCTTTGATCAAACGTGGCTTCTTGAATGATTTCTCCAGTCCCAGCCCTCCAGGTGCGATCTTTTACATATTGATGTGTACAACCTTATTGCAAGTACATAATGGGTTTTCAGCATTGCATTTTATGATCACATTTAACGCAATTGTTCAAAGAACATCGATGTGCTTAATGAGAGATAAGATCCTTTGGTAAAATCAACAAAAATAAAAAGCTATGGCTTCACAGTTTCTTAATTGGACATGAAATATGGTTTTTGAACCAGGGAGGAATGTATCAAATTACAACTGACTGAGTTTGCTCACTGCATTCTGATAACAGACCCATTTGATGCCCATGATTTCGAGCTTTCAGATTTCATAAATCAATTTACAAGTACATAAAGTGTCACGAATTTACACGCTTTATGGTGTTTATAAACATCTGAGAACATTGAAGTGAGAAAACAGCTGTTTTCTGGAAAATAAGATTTTAGGAAATTAATCCCAGCCGGTGGTTTTTTGCAAGGGGGTTTCTTAGGTAGTATTTTACACACTGGCAGAACGCCACTCCTGCTTGTAAATACTCAGTTGATCTTTTTGAACCCACAGACCTCCAGCTGAACTAAACGTATAGTTATGTTGTTGGTTTTTCATAATTAGCATGCAACCGAAAAAATGCAAACGCAGTAATGGCATATTAATTTGATAACTTTTAGAATTATAACTGATATTTAAGAAGTTTTGTGTTTGACCTGTTTTAATACATTTGTAATTTCAAATATTTACCAGAAAATAATCTCAAGAAAAAATAATTAATGCTTTTTATATAATTTCCGCATAAAAGGGGAATTTCTGTTTCTCTTTGCGACATTCACAGAAATTTTACGACAACGCTCGTTTTGTCGCCATGGTGATCGGTGTCATGTTTCACATTTGTCTTAAAACATTGTAACACATGATTAAATGCATATTTCAACTAACTCAGATAGATGTGCGAAATTGAGGCCAGTTTTTAATGCTAGTTAGACGACGTCAGTGTGTTAAAAAGTATACATTGGCCAATTTTCACTGCCGTTTTAAATTCGTTAAAATGCATTTATTGCATTTATGGCCCTACCTTTGTACCTTGCTTGCCGTTCTCTTTTATGTTAAAATATTATTTTTAGTAATTTCAAAGTCACTTCCCATCATGTCGAACCTCAATTGTTTATACAGTTCAAACTCAATTTATTTCGAGAAAATAGCAGGGTATCGAATTACAAGTTAACTACAAGTAACAATGGCGGACTTCAAAATTGTCGTCTGGTTTAAACAGTAGAGCCGACGTTATTGACATTTTACGAAACTGTTCCATTTGTAATTTACTAATTTATAACCAAGTTTCTTTGTATGTTACCGGTCGACATAGTTTAAAATGCTGAAGCAGACGATAAATGTTGCAGATTTATTGACAAATATGTCATTTGGCAGGATTTCATGCGTCCTAAAACAATAAGCGGGCTTTCGGATTAAGTGCATCCGGATGACCCAGTATGAAAGCAGTCGTCTGGTGTCCCACATATACTTTTAACCATTTACTCAATAGATACACCTCAAATGTGTAGGCGAACAGTGTAAATCAAGATCAGCCGGTACATCTGTGCGGTCTGATCAGGATCTACAATGTTCTCTTATAGATTCATTAGGTAATTTCTGATCAAAAGCGTAGATCCAGATCATATGGCATTGATGTGCTAGTTGATCTAGATCTGAAATCGTCCCGTTTAAATAGAGTAAATGATTAAGTTTGACAGAACATGGCAATGATATTGACGCATCCGTAATGGTCCGGGTTGTGTCAAATTCTGCGAACATAGGTGCATCTGTAGCCATAGAAATTTAATGATGAAATGTATTGAAACAGTATCTTGTAAAATTAATTTATAAATAGAGTAATTCTATCACAATTCCAACTAAATGGCTTCCGTGACAGTACATCTGATATCTCATTGTTTACATTTAAGAATTTAATATTTTATCTCTTAAAGTAGATATGCTTTTTTAATTATTAAAAGAGTCACTAAAAGCCTTTCCTCACAGTTTGTCGTACGTCAATGACTTTATCTTTCGTGTCAAAACGCATTAGGTACACGTGCAAATCCTCATGATCAACCTCATGGTTTGTATATGCAAAATGTTCGGTCCAAATCCGAAGGTGACACAAGACTTCACGTTTGCTCAGTCTGCAGCTGGTTAGATCCTAAAGAGTAGTCAGAACTTTCAAGCTAGTCAGAATTTGCAGCCAGTTAGAAGCTGTAGCTATTTAGACGCTGCATCCACCAAAAAACATCTAAGCTAGCCAGATCCTGCAAGCTAGTCAGAACTTGCAGCTTGTTAGACGCTGCTCCTAGTCAGAATATGACTGTAAGCTTGTTAGATCTTACAGCTAGTTCTAAATTTGCAGGCAGATCCAGCAGCTAGTCTGAACTTAAAGCTAATCAGAACATTTTCAAACTGACATCCACCGGAATGGTTATTTATTGAGATCTAGATAGCTACTTGATAACATATTTACCGCAAAAACATAGCTTTGCATACATCACACTGCATACATGTATCATCTCACCTGTCACGTGACTTTCTAGTTATCAATACCATACTGTACTAATCGTGTATTGATCTGATAATGTAATCTAGATGTTAATGACCGACAATTTATACCATTTTCTAATAAAAGCTCTGTATTTCTTTATATCTACTTTTTACTGGTCTACATGACAAAACTCATTTGTGTTTTCATTACGCAATACTCGCTAGATTTTAATTGAATCCGGGGAAAATTAATTTTACTCCATTGCGTGACGATTTTCATCTTCTACTTTTAGACAGCGTAGGATGGAGGTTTTCAGAGCACCACAGTCTTGTTTGCAGCGCCTTATTGAGCTTGCAACACGAGTTGGATTCGTAGAATCTCAACAGATTAGTACAGTCATGCAAATGTGTTTAAATTAAAAGATGTTAAGTTAAAGAGATAAGAATTATAGTATTTAATTATCGATTTTTACGTTCTGTGTCAGGGCGTAATTTTATGCTAATTTGTGGTGTTTGGCGATGTCAACCAGATTAACCGTACGTAATTTCTATAGTGAATGTCAGGTTTTTCCTCATAGAGCATCCAATTTGTATAGATTTGTATAGATTTGGCATCGTACTGTCTTCAAAAAGTCCGGCTACAGAAAACCATCAATGCCCAAGGTTATAAAGCTGAGCATGAAAACCAGTCTCAAATCTCAAGCATCTGATTGGCTGAAATGGCGACTGGTCGCCATTTCAGCCAATCAGATGCATGAAATTTGAGACTGGTTTTCAAACTCAGTTTTATAAACCTCCAGTCCAGGTCGCTGGGGATCTACCTTACGACTCTTGGATTAGAGGTCATGTGATGTATCTGTTGGACTATACAATAGCTTAGTACATTAGTTAACGTTCGTTAACTATGGTGATAATCATCCAAAATCGCAGAATAACTGACCTCACAATGTCATTTCTCACTGCTCTTGTTTGTGGCTAGTAAGCTTGGAAAAGATAGCTTGTCTGGTAAGCTTGGAAAAGATAGCTTGTCTGGTCAGCTTGGAAAAGATAGCTTGTCTGGTAAGCTTGGAAAAGATAGCTTGTCTGGTAAGCTTGGAAAAGATAGCTTGTCTGATAAGCTTGGAAAAGATAGCTGGTCTGGTAAGCTTGGAAAAGATAGATTGTCTGGTAAGCTTGGAAAAGATAGCTTGTCTGGTAAGCTTGGAAAAGATAGCTTGAAAGCATTTATCCAAGATCAGTTTCATGGTTTTTGGGGACAAATATTCCCCTGTTTTAAATACTAGTATTCTCCGAAAACGATAAATTGACCATTTCTTCTCATATTTTTGGAAATGTTCCTTCTTCCACAAGGCGTGCATATATGGACCCCATCCAACTCTTCGGTAAGCAAAAGCTAACCCTCTCCTAATATTGTAGACAAACTCGCCCCAATCCCCATTCCCTCGCTCCCCTCCTTCACCCCTACAAAAGGAATGGGGGATATGCTGTAATAGCAAGCTGATAAGGTCCACAAAATGATTTCACTGTAGTTACTTATCAGGCTAACGATCAAGTATTTGCACTATACGAGAGAAAATTTGTAGGCAATGTTTACATTGTTTTCCAGCTTTTCCTCTGATGAAAAGGATATCGTATGTTGTTCCAGGGAAAATCAACGTGTAGAGCTTAGTTCTGAGGAAACTTGATAACGCTGACAGCTGTTTCGTGGTAACTAAATCCACACGTGTAAAAACGTTCATCATCTGCCAGTTCTCGTCTGCTAGTGGTCTTGCCGTTCGTCTGCGGTAGAATTCTAAATGTCATATCTGCCTCCCTGGTAATTTTGAAGATGAATCTCATTTTTAATTGAAATTTTTGGATTTAAAAAATTAATTGTTTAATAAAGCAAATTTCAGGATATTCCTGCTTAAAGTCACACACGTTATATTTTTTGTTTTGGTTGCTTGACTTTAAGTAAAGATTTCTGTTCAGTGCCAGCCGGGCTAACATTGATATGTAGTTAAAACAACAGAAGGTGAAATGTTTGCGCTGAGATTGTTTTATGTTGTAATTATAAACAAATAACTTACATAATTAACTGATGTGCATCGTTTTTAGGAACATTATTATCAATGTTATTGTCTTTGCAGTTTAAGGGCATCCAGCTAAAATAATTATGATGATTATTTTAAAGTCCCCGACCTCTAGCCAAATTGAATCCACTTCAATAAAAGTTGAAAGTTGATCATTACTGATACAGTAGTTATGATAACAATAATAAATTGAAGTACGGGGCGATTTTCCACGGCCGCCACGAAGTAAAACGAGTGCGAATGGGTTTATCCCTCTAAGTGCTAAGCTTAGAATGTGTCGCATTTGCGACTAGTGTAGACCCAGATTAACCTGCGCAACCGCACAGTCTATCTAGGGCATAGAATGTTCGATATTCTGTCAATAAATTCAGAATTCGAAAAATAAAATACTGAAGCACCCCACCGCTATGATAATAAAAGGACTCCCATAGAAAGTTCTTTATTCTGCGCGAATAATGAGTGATCATGCGGAATCCATAAGGCACTAAGCAACGGCTGGGACGGTTGTCTATCTTCGAGCCAACATGAGCTAGGTAATGCTACGGGACCACGTGGTCTCTGACGCATCTTCGTCGCAATGGTCTTCTGTTAAAATATCCCTTGTTCAATTTACATTTGAAAAAAGGTGAAATGTGCATATCAGGAATGGCCACATCCAGAAGACACAGCCTCCTCACACAACGAAAACGTAGAGAGGAAAAGAGAGCATGCTTTATAAAATGAACCATTTAAAAGACACCACAAACAATTAACGAAAATGCGAAGCTGAGGGGTTACCGCCTTGGAACGGGCAGAGGCAATACAATTTCTTCTCCAGCGGTTTAAACTACGTGAAGAACAACAAGCTGAAAAGTGACAGACGTCATATTTGCATCCGTTGGTGAACTGAGTATTTCTGAGCCAAGTCAAGGCGGAACTGCAGGAGTTTATCAGGCAACTAGACCGTGATTGAAGTCCATCAGATTTTAGCCAATTTTCCTCCAAGAATTATCTCCCAACATCTTTTCAAACAGGCAATTGTGAGAACATTTTATCAGACCACGTGTTGATACATGTTTCTATCAATTTTCTTTGTTTCTTGTTCAGTGAGGAACATTAGAGCAAAGACATAACAAAAACAAACATTATTTAGCTAAATGCGAATTTATGTCTCAAGACATTAGAAAGGATCTTGGAAAATGCACACGAGATTATTCATGTATTCTGAAATTGTATGTGAACACAGGTTTGCACATTTTGTGAACAAAACTCACTTAGAGTTCAACATGTAAAGTCTTTCTTTAGGCAAAGAGGCTGATAGAATTATATTTAGTTGAGTATTTTCTTTTCAGATAAAGAGTTCCAGTTAATTTTGAACAGTTTGTATACAAACATTAGCTAAATGATTAATTTATTGCCGCGGAATGCATAATAAACATTACAGTCTGCTCAACTTTATGACGTCATTTCATTACGTCATTTCAAGATGATCTAAATGTCCTAAAGATAAAAGATATATACGTTTTTTTTAATTTTTATCTGTTTTTTTTTCAGATTAATTAAGTGACTCTTAAAAAATATGTTCTCAAACTATTTTATGTATACCTCTGTTTGAGGATTTTTACAGTTATTACTATTAATATCACATGTATTACTGAATTCAGTTTAAAACTCGTAAAAACGCGGGTGTGAATAAATGAAAATTGCATTGTCAGAATTTTTTAAAGGAAAATAATATGTATGGTTGTTAATAAAAAATAATATATTTTGTTTTCTATGTATTAACGTTATTATATGTTAACGTTTAGAGACGTACGTTAAATGTTTTACTTTACAAACGATGTCGCATAACTTGTCACCTGACGTCCAATGGATCTCTTCCCTTAACTCTCTTATTATCGAAACAATAGATTTTCAAATATTGTAATCATGATGGAATACTTTATTAGTAATTAATAACAATGTCTTACGAAAAAGGTCTTGAAATTTCTTAGAATCTTTTAAAACACTATAGACCGGACATTTTAACGCGCGTCTGACTGTTCGTAAAGAAGACATTAACTAAACATCGTTGTTTTTTTTTGTCATTTGATATAAATATATTACGCATTTCTCTTTACTAGAAACCCATCAACTAGACGGATTTCATTTTCACTATCATTTTTTGCATCATCGTCCTTTTAATTTTTTTTACTACATGTATGAACAAAGGAGGTGTTAAAATTATTTGATGGGGATTCTTAATGAATTTTGAATTTCGATGCGATTTTAATGTTTCGTTGACCCAAACATCATTAACCTGTATATTAATATCAATTTAATGTATTTTAGTTTGATTTCTTATTTTTTTTACAACGGCATTTCAAACACATTGGCTTTGTAAATGATTTTTAAAGGTACAAAACACAGTTGTTCATATGCCATGCTTATCTTACATTAACAATGACATAATTATGAAGCAACAGAAGCAACATTTCTTTGAAATTGGGGCCTATAACTTTGAAAGAACTGATTGTTCAATTTAATCAGTTGAGCAGCGCCATGTGAAAATGTGTCTTCGGGAAAGTGACGTCATATCCTGAAATTACGTCAAGAAGTGTAGCAGACGATATCGATATTTTGTCTTTTTAATGGGAAATTACTATGATATTAAATAGAAATTTGTAAAAGGTATTATATAATGTGTAGTAGAAATGAAATATATAATAATGCGTTCTTTCTAAAACTCCAAAATATGAAAATTCTAAAACTATAACCGGAGACACGCTTTCAAAACGAGGAAGATTTGGAGATAAAGGACAGTTATAGCCGCCACAAACACATAACACAAAACTCTTTTTTTCTATATTATAAACAACAGTAACAAATAAACATAACAACTTTTATTTCATATTCAAAAATCATTTAGTATTTATAATAATCTATGCAAAAACTAGTTGTCATTCACAAAAAACAGGTAGGTCTGACATGCATGTAGGATGCATAATATAAATTCACAAACAAAATCACCGTATGTAGCAGCACTATCGGCATTTTAAAGCTCTGGATAAGTATAGTATATTTTGGTAAATATGTGGAATTTGGGGTTGTTTTATGCTTTGTTGGATATGTTTGTATTTTTAATACGTTCTATCAATCTACTTTACTGAAGCCATCTGAAGAAAACTAATAAATGAAAATTTACTTTCTTTGAAAACATAATCAGGTAAAAAGTATAAGATATCAAAATCATATTCGAACACTGTTTAAAGCCTTCACCAAGCATTTGGGACTAAATTCTAACATCTTATACCAGTAAATGTCAGTAAAGGTAAAAAAATGCCGATATACCTGCTTACAGATACTGTAAAAAGGGACGAGAAAAGCACGTGACTACATGAAAGGTGTTTATTGGTTGCTGCGGAAAAGCCAATAATGAAGTTTTCAACGTAATAAAATAATGGCATTAATAATCGGTATGATGCACAATTTCAATGGAAATAGGAGGAATATATTGCAACAGTTTACTTATATGGGTATATGCTACTGGAAAAGGTGCCTTCGACGAAAATTTTTAGCAGTTTAGTTGTCACTATATTTGGCAAGGACTTCCGACTATATATCATTTTCTCTTTTTGTAATATTATAAAAAACCTTTACTAAAATTGTAAATTTTACTGCAAGGGCAAAATAAGCAATGTCGTCTGCTCAACTTTATGACCTAATTTCAATGAGTGACGTCAACTGTCTGAAGAAACCTTTTCCCGTGACGTGATCGAGTTGAATGTATACCAAAATGATTACTTGTAAAACATACGAATACGTTTTATCAGCCATTATTGTTTCAGGACATGAACAAAAATGAGTGTTCAGTCATGCGAGAACCTCTTATCGGTTGAAGACAGAGAGGGTGCAATCAGCAGGGTGCAAACTGTCTTTGATATAACTGCTAAATAATAGACATTAATTCTTAGTTTCTAGGTATAGGGAAATATACCTCATTGAAAGGTGACGATCTGCAGCTTGCATTCCTGCACAAGAGGTAGAAACATTTGCAATTGAAATATTTCTTAACATTCCAAAAATGCCTCTTCAATACTTGATCAACATTAAAATAAACTGGAGACCATAAAACTGAGTTTAGAGACCAGTCTCAAATCTTAATTGAGACTGGTCTCCAGTTTTAGTTTTATGATCTTGTGCCCAGTTCTTCTAATAGTCAAATCGATCACATCTCTTTTCATGTATATAAGTGCACTGTAGATAATACGAATTATTATGACAAGAAAAACAACATCAAGAAAACAACAGTACATTACTGTGGCTATTCCAAATAATTTCTTATTCGTTTTTCAATAGAAATGTTAGTGTTTCGCGTACAATTTCCAATTGTCACACATTTTCGCGACCAGATCGTTATCTGTAAGATTATTTCAATGTTCACGTGGTAAACTTACATCTAAAAAATCTGCAGAAAGAAACGAACATGTGTTTGCTAATTAATTATTATAGTGGTGCGTAGGTAATTTAATAATATGGAGGCTAAGAAGTAAAAGGAAAACAGAAATAGTAAACTAAAGATGAATGTGTTTTTACATCTTGAAATAATATAAATCCCTTTTCAAACACTATCAGTGTTTTACAAAAAAAAATGCTTAAAACTTTATGACATTTTCTAATTAATTTCTAATTTTTACTTGTTAGATTGTATAATCAATAATATAACATGTGTGCATATCTTTTAATTTGTTTTATACAAGTATGTCTGAATTTAAAATGTTATTCGACTGATCACATAGCAATTCACATCAATAACAACTGCAAATTAAGACGGTGCACCACTAAAGCTACGACAAACGTTACTTAACAGAACCTGAATAACAATACCTTTTTGTCACCAAATCCCAGTGTCCAAAACATCGTGAGTACTTACACAGCAATGAGCTAAAAATAGCATTATAATCGATCGCCACTTACGTCGGTTGCAAAACACATGTAGTCACAAGTTCACAACCACATATTGACATAGTTGCATAGACATAGTGTTAGATTAAATTTTTTTAAAAAGTTAAAAATCTTCTCTATGCATACTTTTCTTAATGTTAAGATTTTGGTAGAAAAAAGGACCTAAGACAATAACATTGAAAAGACGTTTTGATCACAAAAAACGCACAGCTGGAAACGAAGTTTTGTTTACGAGAAAAACGCACAGTTGGAATTAGACTATGTCAACACATACACATCGACGCGACCTTAACAAACCTGAAAATGGTTTGTTTGAACATATTTTTGCACATACATGAATAGGTGCCAAATGTAAGCAAAATTTTGCATTAAAGATAGGTAAAACAAGTAATAGAGAAAATGACATAAAATGGAATTACGATTATTAGAACGTACTGATGGCGTAAGACTTAACGAACACACATCAACGTGACCTTGACATTGAAACAAGAAAATTAAGCTAAAAACAAACGTTTTTTAACACTTAAAGTTGTCAAATGTAAAACATAATTTGCATGTATTATAAAGAAACTGAGAATATTACATAGTGTATGCTACCAGTTGCGTAGATTGGGATGCATCTCAACAAACGGTAAATCCAGTCCTGTGTAAGGCGAAGAGATTCCAGTGAATGACACCATTATCTCGTCACAATGAATCGTGTGCGAATGAAAGCACAAACACACATTTCTCATGAAAAATGTCTTTCTCATGATACATTCATTCAATAATGCGTTCTACAGTTGCCTAATGGATATGGCACATAGTTCTCTGGGAATATCTCTATCAGATTGATAGGGACAGTGTAAACTTAGGGGGCAAAGCACTAATCTAGACTAATGTCAAATAATCGACGAATCTCTATAAATAGATATGGTCATGGCAGCGCGCGTTCTGATTGTCTTCCTTGAAGTCATCACAATAACTGATGACGTCAGCATTCGGCATTACAACACTTTTCAAAAGTGTTTTATTGTGGCTCACATTCAGCGTAAATGAACAGCAATCTAATGTACCCTTTTTCTGTCTGTCTATCATCACATAAATGGCAATAAATCTTTGGTTTTTTCTTCTAGAGGTGTATGGTAATGGATATTTTTGGTAACATTCTGTCACCATCGTTTAAAAACGTGTACTCATAATGTCTGGTACTCAGATAAAATTTGTCCCATATCATGCGAGTGATGCTGATGCGAGGAACCATTGTTCATTGATACAACCGGATGTTGTTGATGTGAATTATGGGTATTATTGCTATTTTGCATATCAATGCCCGGCATAATTGTCCCACCCGGAAGTGCTTTCTGAAGGTCAGTATACACAGATTGTGAGGACTGCAGATCCGGTTCCTGTTTTATTTCACCATTAAGACCATCATTGCTGTCTCCACTTTTCTCACTGGACATCGGTGAACTTAGGTTGAGACCATGGGGCCCTTTATCCAAACCCTCTCTGAAAACAGAAATAATGTTGTTAGTAGAAAATCCATGTCAATTTACTCATATAAATTTGCTAGCTTAAGTTACTCCATAAAACTAACCACCTACTTTGGTTCTTACCCCTTTTTTTCTTGACAAATAACTTTAAAAAAGGGTATTCGGCTGTTTCAGCTGTAAAATACACACGAACGCGATACGATACGAGTAAATGGAACTAAGGAATATTAACGTACGTTGGCTTTTCACTAAGAACATAATATTATGAAAAAGTCCTGTGTTTCGCCAAACTAAAATAAATTAGATGATTAAGCAATAAAACCCAATCACTTCGCCCTTCGATTATGATAATCGGAGTAAGAGTAACTCAAGTTATTTACCGTGGATACTCAATTTTGTAATAGACTTTCTCTTTTTACATAACTGGGTCAGTCTAACAAACGTAGATTTTTAGGGAATTTGTCAACACCGATGAATGTAGACCCTGATCAGATTACGCGGTCTGTGTCTAGACCCGTTGTCAAATCGTCATGAGACGTGTCATGATTAAACCAAATCATCAAATTTATTTTCGAAACAATTCGTTAAAGAGAAAAAATAGACTGATAAGCCTGCTAAATATTTCTGCATATTTGTAACCGAAAACATGTGAATTCTGATGAGGATTTACACTTTTCGCTTTTCAGTTAATTTTTTATACAACAGAATCCAAAATGACCATTAATTGTCTGGCTAATATTCAAAGAAAGTCAGGTCCACTCTGACATACAACAGCGCCCAGTTTCAGTTTTTAAGTGTTTAAAATGTAATAATCATCCGTGTTAACGTGGTTTATAAAGCTGTGCGACTCATAAGTTGTATAGTCACGTCCCAAACAATGACTCATACTAATTCCTACAATCAAAGCCTGTGCCTAAACAATGCCAACTTAGTTTGATAATTACGAATTTATAAACGCACCTGCATATTTTTCATTACAATAAGTTTTTTTGTTTTGAATGCATTCCAGAAATTTAAGATATGACATAGCTATTACGAACTTACGGATGTTTTATAAAGATTATTTCGCTTTGTTTTGATGAGTATGATCTTTGTGTTTTAATACACGTGACTTAAAATAAAGGTTTGACACTGTCAAAACCTCGCTGTGCATTTGGTTGCGTCAGACTAACATTTTAGAATTTGCAACAAAAAACAAAACTGCCGATGAGAACGAAGAATTGATATCAATTGTGCACTTTATTCAAACCCAATGAGGTCACGTCTCGTTCAATTGACTAAATATATCGACAATATTCATCATTTAAAAACAGTGGGGTTTGCTTTTCGATACCTGGGCTGCAGATTATAAAACTAAGATTTGAAACCATTCAAATCTCAAGCATCTGACTGGCTGACAAGTCTCCATTTCAGCAATGCAGATCCTTGAGATTTGAGACTGGTTTCCATTCTCTGTTTTATAACCTTCACGTCAGAACCTGTTGCTTTGTCAATCACAGCCAGGTGCTTTTTGACAAAATTAATTCAACTCTGTAGGTATGTATGTATGTATTGCTTAGGTACATGTGTATCGTTTTTAGAGTAACGTGTTTAAGGCAAAGTTTTTATTTTTACAAAATAAAAATACGCTGTGAATTATTTATGATAGCAAACATATTCACAGTTGTTTTCACATTCACATATAAAGCTTTTATTGGAAAATCAAAAAGCAAATTTTGTGAAGTATATTTTTACTGTACGGTACATATGTGTTGAATTTAGTATGCAATTAATCGTAAAATCTATACACAGACGGTTCTTAATTGATATTAATATCTTTAAATAATTCATCTTCATAAGTAGTACATGCCTGAAGTTAAAATAGTCAAAATGAGAGAAAACCCCGTTTACTATTTTCATCCATAGTTAACCAAACATTTCATCAATCCTGAATTTTTCATTCTTCACACAAAGCGTCTTTCTAGTTCATTTTTCTCGTTGGGTTCATCATGTTCAAATATTGAAATAACACGTTTACTTTAATGACAATTTAACAATCAGTCAGTAAACGAAACGATCGGTAAAATTACAAGAAGCCCTATAAAATTAGATTTCATCCACTTTGAAAAGGCTTGTCAACCTTGGTCGACACTTGAACGTCTTGTGGGCTCAAAGAAGACCCCATTGTTGCGGATTACACGCAGTCTTGGTGTTTTGAGAGTCAATTTAAAGTGGATTCAGGTCTTTCATTTAAAGGGTATTGTACCTTATAAACATAAAGAAGACAAAATATTCAGTTTTGTTGTTTAACAGTTTCAATTCTTTTTAAAATCTTTTGAAGCGAGCTCTATTATATTTCCGCAGAAGAAAACAAATTCATCTTTAATTAGTTTTTTATCATATAAATATAGTTATCCTTAATGGGGAAAGCGCAAAGCGTGGTACGACGTTGCAAAAACTTTTTATAAGGAACAGTTATTTTGCAATTTAAATAATTGATTTTAAATGTCATCCTTTGCAAAGATTGCTCTGGTATTTTATGTTTGATTGGTCTCTACTCTTATTTCAGATGATTTAAGAAATATCATTTTAGCAAATATGTGCACGTTTTTAAATGAAGAAATACAACAGCACCAATGAAACGAACTGAGTTTGACACGAGACTTATTTCTAAATGTGGAAACAAGATACTGCCTTGTGCCCGAAGACTTGTCTCTTAAGGGGTAATTAAATTCATCCAAATCTGTTTGAACGCCGCTCGTTTGTAATAACGAGGAAATTGTCTTAGTATTTCATTATAACAGAAAGGGTGTAATTTGTAAATTAAGACTAATCAATGAAGTTTCCTCAAATCAATTTGCTAGAATACATGGTCATTAGACCCGTTAGTGAAATATTATCCTTTCGTTTCCTCTAAGGGTGCTACTTTGTTATAAATCCTTACGTGTGTTATTGTGGTGTCTTAAAATATGTGGGTATCAGTATAGGTGAGGTTTTTAAAAGATAAAAATAGCATTATGTGGGTTATTTCTCTAAGCCTGATGAGTATGAATGATATTTTAAAATACGTGCACATTAAAAATTTGTCACTAATTACATATAGAGAATTTTCTTTACACATGCCAAGTCATTTGTTTGCGAAAATAATTTTGAAAACTTCCGGGAGCAATTTTGTATTGGTCGGAAGAGTTATAACGGAAAGGTGTTGTTTGAATATTTAAACTAATCAACGGACTTCTTTATATCAATTATTTACAAGCAAACATGGATATTTGTCTTGTTAGTGAAATGTGACCCATCCGTTCTCCCGTACAAGCCTTGCATGTGTTATTTTTTGTCCTCAAATATGTGTGTAATGGTATGGGTAAGGTGTTATCAAGTTAAAAATATTGTATTTATGTTTATACTATGACTTTTAAGGTTAAAATTAATCATATGATCAATTTTCACAAATTTCTTGTACGATAAGGTCTTTATACAACTCTAATGACACGTTGTGTAGTGAATTTAAAGTATTTTTATTTAAATGCTATTGAAATAACGATTCCCTAATTGGTTAAATTTCTATAAGTCGAAAGCATTATATGTTTAAAATGAAATCAAAAATACAAGAAGTTATTATAAAATACAAATACTTTTCATTTCATATTGTAGGTTGGCCGGATGGCTGCGGTTTGATATAAACCAAGAGGAACAAAAACAGTGAGTGCACAGTTGTGATACAGACTGAATGGTTTTGTTGAATTAATTAGTATTTTTATCCAGGAATTCAATAGATTAGATTGGAGTTTCATTGATATTTAATGAATAATTTGTGATTTGTGACGATTCAAATTAAAAGTATTTTTGCGTTTGTATGACTGAAATTGCAACCAGAAACAAAATTAGCATCTAGATTTATTTTAAAATTCAGAATTTTAGTTATGAAATATAGTTACACAAGATTTCAGACGAAACAATCAGGTTAATATTTTTCTTCAAGAACAATGAATTATTTCTTGAATTTTAATAGGCTATGCCTTTTAAATTTTGAAGAAGTTGAATTCAATAAAGTAGCTCATTTGCATATCAGGTTTATGGCGAATGCTTAATCAAATTAAAACTTAAGAGATACTAATTTATGTAAAATTTTCTTAAGATTTTGTATTTGATTCTACCTGAATATTATGTTATTTGAAAAACGTGTTTTGAAAATCAAGCCTACATTTTTGTCCACATCCAAGCATGGACGTAGATATTAGAATCCAATGTACAACACAAACGCTAACAACCTTTATGTTACCAGTATATGTATCAGTTATGTGAATTAATTTGTATACATCAGTTTTGTGAATGAAATACTATATGACTTTACAGTATAAGTAACACTACTCGTGTATATATTAGTTTGAGTTGTGTTTAATAATCATTAACTCGTTAACTCTTAACAGATCCTAAGTGTTTCTTCTGGCTGTACCCCACCTTCCAGCCTTCACTCACATCGCATCCCCTCCGTTTCTCTGATTTAGATGTTATGGAAAAGTTAAAAATAAATGAACACCTTAAATAAGTATACCATACGGTACCCAAATAATGTGCATTTTTATAACTAAATTACAACAACATAATATTATGTTTATTATTGCATTAAAATTGAAAATATTAAGGATGTGGGATGATGTAGTAAAGTTGCTCTACTAGTACTAAGGAACTTTTTCTACATTGATATCGTCTTAATTTTTATCCATTGTAATTTTAATTTGCCTAAAAGTAAATGAGTTAGAAGTATGGGTTTTAAATATTTTACCTTGTTTTGATTGAGTTCAAACTGATTTCATAACAATATGTTAAATAAGACAATGGTTATTCAGATTTTTTTTTCTTTTTTTTTAACAATTTTTTGTTATTGCTTAAAAATGTATTTCTTCAAGAGAAATTCTTATAATAACTTTCATATTGTGTTTAAGTATTCTGATTTTATAACGCCACTAATTAATTACAAAAAATATAATTTTTTAAAGTCAACATGTATGTTACCACTGATATTTAAACATGAAAAAGTTTTCATTATTTCAAACAAGTCCACATGGGGTAAACAAATGGCCGCCATTTTGTATTGTTTCTAATAATAAATCTGGCACACCGCTAGTAAAGTGTACATGTGCGCCATTTAATTATACTTATCTCTAGAAAACAAGGTGTTATCTTTGCATGAAACCCCCCCAGGAGAACGTTTTATTACGACGAAGAATAAGTTCACAACCATTTTATTGATTCATTTCAAAGAGAAAATAGATTTCATAAAGTGCTATGCGTTTCTGTTCCAAAATCATGTGACCTCGAAACGTACTATGGAATGCAAACCGATTAGTTTAATTTCTCATTACACAAAGCAATCAAAACTCCGATAGACTTTTTGATGTTATAGTGCATAACATTTCTTATGATATACTTATAATTGACGTACTATTGTTATCTGAATTGATACTTTGAAAGTTTTAAGAACTCTACAAGTAATCTCTGTAATCAAGCATGTATACATAGAACCAAGATGGCGGCCATGAAGTTTGTTTACAATGTATTCAGGTATTGTAAAGTTTGTTCTTTGTACCCACCTGTCTTTCGCCTCTGCGGCTCGATCTCTTTGCCGACGATTTTTGAACCAGTTGCTGACCTGTGTCGTCGTCAAGCCGGTTCCCTCAGAAAGTTCCCGCTTTTCCCGAGGGGACGGATATGGATTGTGAGCATACCATTCCCGTAAGATAGTCCGTGATTTTTCTTTGAAACAATAACTGGTCTCCTCCCCATCCCAGATTGTCCGGGGGAGGGGAAACTTTCGACGGACACGGTATTTCCCAACGGCACCTAGCGGCCGACCACGTAACTTTTCCGCTTCTATGTAATGAGCTTTCAACCACAATGCTTGTAATTTCGGGTGGCTATGAGGTGAAAAATTATTACTTTCCAAAATTTTATACAATTCCTTAAAGTTTCCACGATGAAAAGCAACCACTGCCTTAGCTTTAAGCACACTTTCATTTTTATGCAAGTGTTCACAGGCCGGCAGTGACCACAAGAATCTGGCTAATCTGTCAATATTCCCTCCTTGTTGTAGCACTTCACATACACACGCCACTTGTTCCTGTGTAAACCCAAACGACGGCAGCATCGCGGGGTTAGGACTCCCGACGGTCGTCGGGGTAGGTTGATCATGTAACATCTGTGGTATTTCTCCAAAAGGACCTAAAGTTGGCCCGTTTCCCGGTCGGAAATGCACTGTAAATAAAGTAACACAATACTCTCAGATTGAATGAACACACGAACTGAATACCTCATATTTTGTTCCAAAGCAAAGTAAATGGGTGATTAAACCTTATCCATTGGTTGAGTCGGACGACCTCATGCTATTATCGTTATTCATTCTGCGCCAAGGAAATTAGTAACTATAGAAACAGCGTCAATCACTGTAACCGGATCTTGACGAAGGCGGAGTCGGCGTAAGATCGATTAGAACGAAACCGCGTATCCAATTTCTGTTCACTAGACTAATTTTAATATTTTGACTCGGCTGATTTGTTTAGAAACACTAAAAGGTTACTGTGTTCGAAATTAACCTTTTCCGTGTTTTATTAGGAATTGAAAATGTCGCTTGCTTTGGCAAAATGCACTGCGAAAGATCCATAAAATTGGTTTTATTCATTGGGCAGACTGAATTGAAGTTTTACAAATTGATCTATTTTGAAATCACAAAGGGTACAAAAATAGAATGACAACTTCTTCTTTATTTCTTTATTTACATTAAACAAAGCACGGATCGTGTGGTGTCATCAAAACTAAGGGGTTGTTAATGAAAAAAGAAGAACGTCCAATGTTTAAATACGGTGTTGAGCGTTGGTAAACAACCGTTCCAGAGGACTTGAGTTAGTTAAATATTTAGCTTATATTCCTAAATAAATATTATATGTTACCGAAAAACGCAGTCCTTAAATATGTTTATGAATTAATACCAGATTAATTCTCGGTGCTTGTAATTGACTATGCAAATATGTGATTTGTTTAATTTCTTAAAACGGAAGGAATATTATGTTTCAATAGACAGGCTCTTCAATTTGGAAGCAAATATTTAGTCACCGTCAACAGATTGCTGTGTAATTAACAGGAAAACGTGTCTTTAGAGCTTATGCGAGATTTTTTTTAGATATTTGATACTGGATATCTATTTCACTTTTTGAAGTTTCTGCGTAATTTAGAATAATTTGTGTTAAAATTGCCTTTTTGTCAAATTGTTAAGACAATTCGGTCCTGATTTAATAAATATTTTAAGCTAGAATGAAACTGTAAATCACATAGAAAAAAATATAGGAATTTGCAAATATTCAAATAATTTGACAGCAGATTGACTCAATTAAAAAGCGTGATTCTAGTTTTGCTCGAAAACAAAATGTAAACAAACTTAACTTGAGAACGGAAGTTCATTTGAGGTGGAAATGCATGACATGTTTACATAGAAAATATTTGCCCATCATTTACTTTTCTTCCATTAATCTCAAACATAGCCTTCATGTGTAAAGAGACTAAAATTAACTGTAAAACCTGAGGCAGCGAGGTGAATGATTTCTTTCTGGTGTCGGCGCGAGGCCGAATTTTGTGACCACATGTAGATTGTAATCAAGCGCGCCGCGACAGGGGGCCGCCATGACACATGTCAGCGTCCGAGTGATACAGAAGTGATGCAACAACATAACGGTTAACTATGCATCAGGGTAGTTCATAACTCACTGAAATGGCAATTAAGTATGTGCTTTTCGTTTCACATAAAATATATCTTAGACCTGTTCCCAGTTTCACAAAACATTTATAGTTTACTCAAACAAGTACATCGTATGCATTTTATTTTAACCTTACTTTCTTTTTCTTGTATTTCTTCATCTATCAGTTGTGTTCCTAACAAGGATTGGAGACCAGTCTCAAATCTCAAGCAACTGATTGACTGAAATGGCGCCATTTCAGCTAATCAGATGCTTGAGATTTGAGACTGGTCCCCAGATTAAGTTTTATGATCTTGGACACATTTGTATCCCGACAAAGGGAGAGCAGTACCGACTATTTTACTTTTATTTAAAAATAGTTTAAATAAAAACTAAATATTTTTATATATGTATTTCAATAAATGTACTTGTTTAATATGCAGTGCTGTAATTTTATAAGAAAAACGGAGACCAGTTCACACCCGCTTCGTAGAAATTATGTTATAAAATACAGCTGAGAAAAACTGTGTTGTCAGTAAGTAATTAATTTTTATGATATTAAAACCAACAAAAAAAAACAACAAACAAAACACACACAAAACCGCACATCAAGTTTTAGGCTCACAACGCGGTTCTTGTGTGTGTTGTATCTAACGCTGTTCTTGTATGTTGTAATTAACGCGGTTCTTATGTGTTGCATCATAAGCGGTTCTTGCGTGTTTCTTTTTTTTTTTATCTAAAAACCGGTTCATGTGCTGTTGGTTTTATCTTGATAATGTTAAATAAAATTTCACGAAACATGATAATGTAGGCACGGTAAATGCGGTAAAAGATAATGCTAAATATAATAAAAGAAAATGATGACAAATGAAAACAAAAATCTGAGCTGGAGGTTATAAACCTGAGTTTGGAAACCAGCCAATCAGATGCTTGAGATTTGAGACTGTATTCCAATCTCAGTTTTATAACCTTCAACCCTGGATCAGAATATAGGTTTACCTCTAATTACCATGACACTGGAGTGGTTAAAGTATAGAATATATATGAAATAGGCCATCATTATCTCAAAGAAATTTTATAAAACAAGCGTCGGCTGTGTTATTATTTACTTTAATCACAAATTATTGAAAAATATTTTTTTTATTGGAGAAAACAGTTCTTATATGAAATTAATCAAAATTATGACGTTTTTTCTAATTTTGAAGAATATTCACTAGTATAAAATATGGTATAAACTTGGTTAAAGTAGGTCAATCTAAAATGGCTTAGAATGCGCTTTTCTGTCGCGAACATGATTTTTTCAATATTTGTTATCAATATAAAATATGAATTATCAAATAGTGATAAAACTGCACGATTTTGGAATATGTTAATCGAAGTGGCTATTTCCGAAGACCATTTAATATATCATGAACATAAATGATTTAATCCAACTGGAAAATCCTTGGATGGAACAATAATAAATAAAATAAAATAAATAATAGGCTAAAAAATCGAGCTGAGACAGGCTGAGCTCATTTAAATGAAATTTGATATTTTATGGTATTTATGTGTAATTAATTGTTAAAGAGCCAAAATACCCCAAGTTTAATTTAATACAGTATATAAAACAGGTCATATTTACCACTGACATCTGCTGGATTGCCTTAGTTTGAAATAATTTACTTATTTTTATGTCATATTAAAATACTGGAGTTTTCTTAAAATTAGATTGAATCTTTTTTTCGGTTTTGATTAAATAAATATCAGTGTTCAATAAAATTAGATCCACTGTTCTGAATAAATAGGTTTGTATGCCTTAAAATGACAATTCACCTGAAACTGACTAACAGACTTGATAAACCATTAAGACTGTCCAAGAAAGGCAACAAAGTCTGAGCCTATTTTAACAAATAAACTGCGTTCAGTATCAAAATAAATATTGATTTGAAAATTTCTATAAAAATCAAAATTAGTATTAATATTATTTGAAAAAAATCTATGATTAAAAGGCGAAGATAAATTACGTCAGCCCTTGTGAGGAGACGAACCATACAGCGACGAAGCAATATAAGAAATTATTACACAAAGAACAATTATCTGTTTCAATTATTAAACAATAAATACAATTTTCAAACTTTTGATATATCTCAAATATTGACATACAATTCATCTCAACATAGACGCAAGCCACGGGGCACAATGCGGACCTTTAAGTAAACAGTGAGTGCGCATGATTTCCCGCGATTTCAGATTACCTCTGTCTTAGGTGTCAAGGAGACAAGCTTCTGTTTATTTCTGATGATTGTCAGAGTATTGAAAGATGACACCGTCTTGTGTAAATACACTGGGAAATTAGGTATAATTATCTCGATTAGATACATAGGGAGATACCTGAATCATTTTCGAAAAAAGAAGACAGAAACATAGAAAACTAAGTATTCGAGCCTTCTGATGTTGACACCGGATGCATAAAATAAAATTGCTCAGCATTTTAATTGCAGCATTTTATGCTTGAAATATGTCACAGGAATAATATTATCTATCACACAGAAAATTTACCGCGAAAAATATTCGTTTTTTTGCGATCAGTAAATTTCTATTGCTATTCATGTATTTGAAAATTGAAATGATTATATTCCGGTACCATAAGCTTGTGAAATTTTGTTCTTGTGTTTCGGTTACATCTTTTAATAAACTCCTAGGGCTTCGGTTCATTTAAATATTTCCCCTGTCCACACCTCTACCTCCAAATTAAGAAAAATAATCTTAACTTCTCGCGACACAGGACGCTGGGCGCGAAGCCTATCGTTGAACTTTCCCGCCATCACATATTGACAATTTATGCAGCGAATAACGTACAGGTACACGCACTAAACCCGATACACTTAGTTACATAAAAACAGGACCCTTATTATTTTCAGTTCACATGTCACTCCGGAGCCATGTATTGTAATAAAGATAAAATAATAAAATTAAAAACTTTAGATAAAGAGACTTCGTTTTTGCAACACATTTTTGTGATTAGTTTTTGTATATACAGTATATTATGTAGTCGCCTCCCACTTCAGTACTGATTTGAATTTTATGCATTAAAATCACTTTATATAATAATTTCTATCCTGGTTAGCTGGCTGTGCAAGGAGAAGAGAAAAAAAACGTTAAACGAAAATTTATAAAAAAGGAGTAAAAAAAACATAATTAAACTCCAGACGTTTTGTAACATTATCATCAAAGAAAATTACTTATATGTCGGAATACGAGTGTTAAATACTGATTGTCAGATATAATATTCTCATCTAAGTAACGATTTTGAAGTGCTTAAATATTTCATCTGTTTGTTGATCGCATTACCGTGTTTATTAATGCACATTATACCACAGTGGTTGTAGATTGGAAAACATATTTTCTCTGTTTTATGCACTAATTTCTGTTTTATGCAGCAATTTTTGCGTATGTTATACATCACAGATGCATCAAAGTAATAGAGATAAAAAGAAAACATTTACATTTAATGTTTTATTTAAGATAAAATGAAACGAGATAGCTTTCGGTAACTGAGCATTAAATTTGTTTCGAAAATGGGTTTTCATTCAGTTGGCCCATTTGAAATAAATATTTTTAAATTTACGTCAAACATGCACTGAAATCAACCACTAAATTGTTTATTAAAATCTTTTTAATTATAATTTTCTGAAATTACATTTACATACACGTCAATATAGTATACCAACATAGTAAAACGTTCAACGACAATGTTAGCAATTCGAGCATACAAAAATGCATGGACAACTATTTATATAGGTGATATCATCATCATCATCATCATCACCATCATCATCATCATCATTAATAGAGGGGAGCGGTTATGAGATCGGTAAAAGTTCAACATCGTTTATGTTATATACGATGCAAAAAATCAACAGAAACAACAAAAACAACAACATCATCGTCATCATCATAGTCATCAAGTAAAAGGAGAAGAAGAAAAAAAACAACATATTTTTCTAAGGGGGAATGTACATAAAACTGAGAATTCAAAAAACATCGATTAAAGGGAGATAATTCAGAATGATCGTTAGACCTTATAAACATGAATTTGTTTATCACGTGGGCCAGTGTTTCCGTTGTTTTTCTTTCCGTCAAGTCGATGATAGATAGATACTTCTTAGACGAAGTAATCCCATTATCGAGCCTATTATTTTTCCATCAATTTTTCCATGTCAAGAAATTATTAGTTTTTGCATAATCAGGTCCGTTTATCTTTGATAATAACCTGCCGAACTTGTCAGTTATGATTATATTGTTGGCATGCCCAGAAAACCGTGTTCAGTCAGAACCGTGTTTTTGACATGTTAAGATATTATTTCGTTTAAAATAAAATTTTAAAATTTTGTATAAAGTAAAGACGCAAAAGAATGGTATGAATAAAACACGTATGAACAAAATACGTGTCACGAGAACACAACTCGACGTAAAATCATCATAATAATATAAAAGAAAAAAAAAACACTACAAATTCGTGACTTGGTGGTGATCTTTTCCTCTGATATAACCATAGCGTGAATTAAAAAAGAAATGAAAGCGATTTAGTACGATGAAGAAACCAAGGGGTTGCGCTCAAGAAAGCGGCAAGCGTTTCCTGTTTATAAAAGTATACCAAGTTTCGTAAGTCATGCGATTAAAACACATTTTCAGAGATTATATTTTCTTATATAAAATGTTGTTTTTTTTCATTTTGTGTCTAATATCTATATGTCTTCAGATAAATGCAGTTTAAATCGTAAATTCTGTTTTAAAATAATTTATTGTTATTATTTGTTCATTAAAACGTATAAATACTTTATTTGAACCTTAAATAAAATATAAAATCTGGGAAAATTAAAAATAATCTGAAGTTTAAAAACGCAAAATACACGCAGCTAATTTAAAATAAAAAAGTTTTATTTATAAATATATTCGAAAATAAACATTTATATCTTTTACTTACAATTTAACATGTTTGAAATCCTATTAAATTCTAGATCGTAACATTTAGTTTTTATTTATTTCAGAATTTTTAAAACAAGTTTTGTTCGTATGAATATTAATTACGAACCTGGATAGAAATCCGTCATATCTGGATATGCTTGTCCGAAATACCGTTCTTGTCCGAAAATCATGACTGATATGTTATTTTAATCATAATGTTTCTAGAAGTTTAATATGTCACCAGAGTCATAAACGTAAATAATCCTTTAACACTGCAGAAAGTTTCTTTTTGTATAGAATAAGTTTATAACACACTTTTATGTCATAACTCATTAAATAATTGTGTAAGTCCCGTGTATTTGGAATGAAAGAACGGTTGTCGAAACGTTTTATGTCTTTGAAAGATGCTAAAATAAAGTAGATAAGAAACATTCGATGTATGAAAGAACTGTTTTCTTGTCAAACTGATATGCCTTCTTTTTGATGCAGACGATACCATCAATGTTCTGTAGGCGCTTGATTAACTCTGACAGTTCCGCAGAAACTTGATCTATGTCGGTGGTTGGGCGAAGTGTTTTGTTTAAAAGGCGCTTGTCAAATTTCCGGATCGAGAAATATAGAACTGTTTCGCTTTGGAAAACAATCATTAGTCAGATTTTCCGAATCTATACTTAAATCTCATTTGACCTTAAGTGTCGCATTCCATTTTGTGTATTTTTGTCGTATCACTAAAACAAATTTTTGTTTTGTTCATTGACATTAGGCAATCTTTAATTAGAGACAAAATAAGTCGTCAAAAATACGACACTTTTTGTGTTCAAAGCAAAGATCTTTGCTAAGATAAATTTACAGAAAGCGTAACTTTCAACATTATTTGAGCCTATTAATAAACAAACTTTGCACCTTGTACTTAACTTATCGTTAAGGACAAATAATATCTCTAAATCAGTACAAAAAGTCTAGTGTATTTTCTTTCACATGTCACAGAAAAAAATAAGATCTAAGAAAAGTAGTTCCAAATGTGTCACTGTCCAGATTTTCATTATTTCGCGGTTGAAGAGCGCGAACTACTCCGCGTGTTATCGAGTTTTCCAGATTTTTGCACTAGAATACAAGGCTTTCCATTACGCCGATTTACAAATATGCTCCCTGTTCCTCATTTCACGTATCATTATAACAAATTCTCTTTTGGTTTTGTAATCAAGATATTTTTTCAGCTTCTACTACTGACAGAATGTTACATTTAAAAACATTTATCTCGACGTATAGAATTTTCCCACACACAGAAAAACAAGATGTGTGGCAAGTACGTAAACGTCAAATTTATCCTCCCAAAATGCATCTTTCAATAAGCATTATTAAATACGAGCTGAGTGTTCAAAATTACTAGCCCAGCTTATCTTGACTCAATCATATTTTTCTGTCTATCATTTTTGAAAATGGCGGCTAGATGTACGAATCACGAAGTACCTTTGCACGATCAGACTCCCCGAAATATTTAACATCTTTTTCATCAAGGTTTTATATGAAGATACTTTACTTGCTGTCAATTTTATCTTAACGTATCCAAGCATGCAAAATGTCGTTTTAATTTTTTATTCGAAACTCTTCGCTGTAGGTCTGCTGATGATTTATGGGCGTTCTGATTGGCTCCGCGGAGGATAAAGTGAATTCAATAAGCAACTTAGTGGTAAAGATTCTGAGTTTTGATTAAGTTACTAATTAACTACAAACACCCATGTCGCGTAAAAGGCTCATATTATAACACATGTACGGTTGTAAAACCCTGATTGTTTCTCGAAATTCGCAAAACAAGCACTTCAACACACTGCGCCGGAGGCTTGTATGTATGTATATTTATGAGTTCAATTTTTACTGTGCCTTAACCTTAATAACTTGTTTCTTTTTTAATATTTTAAATAATTCTTGTTTAATTATTGAATTGTCTAAGTTCGACAAGTATAAAAAGACCCCTCACATGTAGTAATAGTCGCGTAGCGTTAGTCTCCCTTGACAAACGCAAAATTGAACCTACCGCTAAATTGGCAAGTTTATCACCCCGGCCATAAACCGCATAAATGATTCAATAGCCGTCCTAATAACGTGCTGGGATGCAACAAATAAAGGCGAAAATTTATGGATGCCGGATAAAGAATGACCGCTAAATGGGAAATAATAAACATGTCGTCCGACGGAGACTTTGTAATGGTCATTTCAATACCATTAATTTAAACGTTAAACTGTGATCGCGGCAATTTCTTCTAATGAGGTTTTGTGATGCTTACTTTTTCCGAGATGAAATAAAAGACCCTTTAACGTGTGTCACGCGAACTTAATTACTATCATAAAATATTAAATGTGCAATTGTTGCAGTTCTGCGATAAAAAGAAGTAGCTGTCAATGCCATTTCGGTGTACAAAGTCATTAAAACCTAGGCTTGGTACCCTTCCTGTTTTGGTTCAAATTATAACACTACTCAATATATACTTAAAAAGGATGTTAAAAAATAACACGGCGGTGAAAGTGCGCGTGTATTTAAGCAAAGAGATCAAATATTTTGAGAAACAAAGTTAATTACATGTTCATGTTTATCCTCAAATATGAAAATAATTACATATAAGCTTACTATCAAATCTTCACACAATTTTACTGTATCTCCACTTTTTTTCACTTTTTGAAAAATAAACTTTTGCTAACATCCATGTAATTCCTGTAAATTACGGCAGTCTTTTAGATGTTCAGCAGATATCTATCTCTAAAAGGTGTCTGGCTATTTGATAAGTTTGTAAGCGTACAAAATGATCTTTGTGTATTTTAAGGTAAACTCTTCTATGAAGAGCTGACACTCGTTTTAAGCGGGTAACCCGATCTGCCATTCCATACCATTAAAGCTATAAGGAACTGTTTACAGTAAATTTAGTTTTATATAGCTAAACACCTTATTTGGTCTAATTTTAATGTTTGTTTGAAGAAATACGACGAAAAGTGGTTATTAGCGAAACTCTATCCCTAACTAAGGAATAGTTTGGACAAAGGCAAATAAAAAGTTCATATTTTGTTAAAAAAGATCAAATGAATTAAAACGACGGGTGAACAAACAAGTTTGATAAATTGGCCATACATGACACTTGGTTAAGACTTGCCGACTGAAGAAGATCAAATAAGGTCAAATCTGTGTAATGGATACTTTGGATAAACAAAATAACCGGTTGTTATCGAATTAATCAAAAACATTCCGAATATTTAGTTACCCGTATGAGTCCAAAAATCGACTAACAAATCCGGTTTGTTAAATTCGGGTGCCTGAATTTTAATAATTATCACCATTTAGCAAAATTTAATGCATTCCACACATGGCTTTCACCGACGATATTCAATTAAATGTATTTTTAATTTAAGAAAAAGATATGGTAGGGAAACCCTAGCAATTTTCTTATTGGAAAATATCAATGTCGCGTTCAAGTAATATAAAACATCTAGATTGCATTGTAAAACAATACTTAATCTCACATTACGAACGTATATTAATTTCTATCCTCAAGTATTCCATGACACCCTAATGGAGCTGAATACGAGTTTATTGTGGATTTAGAAAGCATTACACATAAACTTGACACAATTCAATTGAGAGAGAAATAGCAATGGGTCTTGAACTGTCTCGTGAAATGGAAGAATCATGAAATAAGAGACTTCTGGTGCGAATGAATGAACAGAAGATTTGTAAAAGAGAGAAGCACGACGGCTGGGTGTATTTCAGAGAAGTGTTCACGTTAAAATGTTTATTCCAGTTCATGCAGTTTGTGCGACAATGGTGTTTTTTCAGAGCTAACCTTATGGTGTGAAGTAATCTGTAATAAACAGAATAAATCTTACCTATCCAGCATTACAACCCCTGGTGTTTAATGCAACTGCATGTGTAAACGTCGCGTGCATTACATAATTAATACAGTATTTTAAGTTCAAAATAATATAATTTATTTGATCACTCCCTTAAACAATACCGTGGCAAGTAAGAATGGAACCCAAACATGTTTTTTGTTGGTACCTAGTTATAGAACAGAAATACTTATATTAGATCCAGTCAAGATACTTTAAAATATAAAAAAGGTTCTGTATACAATGAAAGCGAGAAAACTAAATACTTTGTGCACCGAGTGGCGCAAGATCTTTATAATCGTTCGTTATTGAAATCTCATTTGATTTTTTTAAGTTAAAAATTGGTTACTTATATGGATGTGACATTGCAGTTATACAGCAAATTGACATCCATCTTCCTCAAAAATTTAAAATGAGTAATATTGTTGGAAGAACGCTGTGTTTCCATACATAGAAATATTAGACATTTCCAACAAAAACATATAAATCAAACAATAATTACATTTAATCGATGTACATCAGACGCTTATTATTGGCAATCAAGAACTGTGACAAGCTTGCAGCTCTGTGTGACCAAGAAGCTATATATTTCCAAAATCACCCGTCTTATCACTTGGAAGAAAATTGAGATTCGTAGAAAGTAATTACGACCACTACAGTTCTTACAATATTATCTTACTCATGGTCAAGAAAAATATATTGGTATCAAAGAGCTGCATGACCCCAATATTAGGGCTATCCATCTTTGAGGAGAGCGCAAGCCGATCGTATAAGAATCACCAAAACACGAGGTCTTATAAAGATCTGTATCTCATGTGTAATAAATATCATATGATGGAAAATAGTAATCAAATATGACGGATAAAGGAGTAGTGCTCAGAAAATCTTGGTTGTAGGGGCATTTATCATCCACAACGGAAGAAGTTCTGACAAAATTTCGTCGGTGTGATACAAGGACATATATCATTTTGGAGTCTGCGTTTTGAGGTCTCAATTATCGGTGGTGTATCGAATAATTTCTGCTGCTTTCTAACCAGAAACAAATCACTCATTCTGACCTACAGATTATGGTCAACCTTTTATCAAGTGGAATTGTGTTGGGTGTTTTTTTATGAATAAATTTATTATAAGATGCAACTCAACGGCGGCCATCTTGACTGCAATGTTTGGATCATGTTGCCCGGAGTGCCTGCTCAAGAGGGTAGGTAGACCCTGTCTCTCCGTTGCTAAGCCGTCATTAGCTGTATATGTAATTTCAGATTGCTCACTGTTAACTAGTAAACTATGTTAAATATTGTTTAGGCTTATCAGTATTTACCTGGGATCCGTGACACAAAGCTAGCCCTTCAATAGTAGAACCCTCAACTCATGAAAAATATGGCCTCATCATTACATGTGAATGAATTGGGATGAAGTGCCTAATTTAGCAGGAATGTATAGAGCGACTATTTAAGTGTAAATCCTCATCAGCATTTCCCGACCAGCTTGTCGTGTAAAGAAAAAAAAAACAAGACATGCTTTTTAATATAGATCAGAAAGCCCTAAGAATAGAAAACCAAAATGATAACTGTTTTTGGAAGAGCCAGTGTAAGATGTGTAAGTGTAAGTATGCTATGGTTTGCATAAGAAAGTTATAAGAGTGACGTCAGTTTATGAGCTGACGCCATGGTGCATTGGAATTGTTGTATCTTAAAAGGGTGTGACAAAAGTCTACGGGACATCATGGTGTTTTGAAGATTTGTTTTAGCAGTGTGGGAAATTGGTTGCCAAAAATAGCAAAATTCTATGTGATGACATTATGTTTTTTTTGGAGCAAGAGAGAACGTGTTTTTGGAGGTTGATAGGCTGAGTGTGCACAACGGGTGGTCTGTTTGTTTAACAAATTGTGAGGAAGTGCGAGACCCTGCGAAATATGAAGAACATTATTCTTACACATGTGTCCACCCGCAACTACACAAATTATAGTATAATTGTATGGTAATGCTAAGATTGCCGGATATACCTTATTGGCATTATTGATGCTGGGTAGATCCGTATAGTTCTTGAAGTAGGAATGAAAAATTACACAAACATTCTGAACATCTCCTTTGCATGTTATTGATGCAATTAAATCTTCAAAACTTCAATTTTCTTTAGCAAGATAAATTGTAGAAGGGTTTTGCAAATGATAGCTTTCAGTGAATATGACGATTTGTATGAACTTTAATAATTCAATTGTAAAGCTAATGGTTTTCTTTTTTTTAATTTCAAACTGGAACAGAAAAAATAACACGCATGGGCAAATAAAGAGGCGCAATCTTGCAAGGTAAACATGAGTCTTTTACCGTTTCAAGATCATTCTTATTTACTTTTATTGCGTGCTTTTTTACATAGTTAATCCAACTATGGTCGTTGAAAAGCCACAACATGAACCAGCTTGTTTCTACGCAAACCACAATCATGGCGTTGGCAGACACCCGCAACCTTTTCTGTTTTCAGCCGTTCTTTACTTTTATAAGGAATTTAGAATGTTGTCAATATTTAAGAATCCTGCTTTCACGCATATGTTTAAAAATCCCCTCTTTTTACGTACGTTATGAAAATTTAACATTCTAAACTGTTTCCTGTCACGTGATTAAAACATGGACGACATTTCAGTTCCACGACAATAGCACAATAAAATGCCATGAAGTGAAATAATGACTCGCAGAAACGCATTGAAAAATTGGATTATCGGAGAGTTAATTGCACGAACAAGAGAGTGTGTCACGGCATTTTAAGAAAGTTTTTTTAAGGCAAGGACTACAATGATGGCAAATCGCATTAACTATAATTGGGACGGAGTTATATTGGGCAATTTGTCAGGATAGAATTTCAACAACGTTTATAAAAGTGATCTTTAGCGACCCAAAATTTATGGATTCTGTTCAATAATATTATGTTGTAATAGTAAATTTAGCGTGTAATGTCGATATGAAAACAAGAAATACAGACGTCTGAAATAAAGATCCACAAGAAGCGTAAGCCTTGGGTTTGGAATAATACGGAAATTAATGAACACCGGAAGCACATGATTTACGACTCCCAGACGGGAAGATTTTATCCAATGTCTTGTTAACAAGATGTCGGCCGGTGACATTTCCGAGAAAAGTGGAGACAAATTTGCAAATTTGAAATATTCATTCCTTGTGTTAATGCATGACTATGTGGAAATGCCAGCCTGTGAAATGCTTGGAGTATGGTTTTTAGTTTTATACTAGATTTAGTCTAAACTACATAAAAGTGAGGCATATTATACGAGTACGTTTAGTATTTTTAAAGACTACGTTTACTTAAAATATACTTAAATTTATATTTATCAAGATGACGAATACTTTATCTATGAGATAAAATGGTTTGAATGCTCTTATACGAATGCAGGGATTGCGTTTATATGACATAATGTAATTGACGATGCCATTAAGACCAGACAGAGTCGATTGAAAGTAAAGGCAAACACTTATGTATAAATGAAATAAACTCTGTAATTTTATTTTGTATATGTATACTAAAGTGACCAAAATAGCTGTAGGTTGTGTATAACGATATTACTGTAAGATGTAATTAATTGTACACTAAGAATAAGTTGGATTAAAATCTTACCAAAAGTTTCAAAATCCATTCCCTTTTTCCAGTAAATTATTGTGATAAAATGTCAAAAATACAAAAAAAAAATCGAATTCCTGCAAAAGTTTTATTAATCTCGATGAGTTCCTCCATCAAAGGATGATCCTTGCAGACTAAGCAAGGTGTAAATGGTTATTCAGATGTATCAAATGATTCGTAAAGTAAACTCATTAATTAGTAACCGGGCTTCTGGTGTCCGAACATAGGTACCTGTCCGGATTTATAAACACTTTTCGTAAATAATACTCCTTTGCAGTTAATTATCTGTTTATGTTCTGATTATCAGATAGATTATTACATTAGGTCAAAATATTGGTCGAAATCGTTCTAATTAAAGGCTGCAACCTTGCGCTGGATTAATCTTTTCGATGGAGCCAATATTATACCACCGGTCTGAAAGAAATGCACATAGCTTCATGAAAATGAGTCACTCTGGTAGAATGCTTATACATTTCGTTTACTTCATTTTGGAATCCTGATGGATCATATTCTGCATGGAATTTTAATATGTATAGACAAGAACTATGATAAAATATAATCACTTCATTGTTTTGCCAGATAATGAATTACCTGTTCTTTACAGAGGAGGTGCAAAAGAATAGGATACCTGTTCTTCACAGAAGAGGTGCACGTGATAAGCGTCATGCCGGCACAGAGACGCATTGTGTGCTTTCTGCAGTTTTGAATAACGGAGCACGAGAGATCAGAAGCGTTTAATCAATTATTACGAAAATGATATGAAACTGGCATTTTTTGTTGTTGATAATATAAAGTCCCTCTTCTTTTTCAGCGGATGATGATTACTTTATCACGATAAATATTAAAGGTATACATCAGCAAAAATGCTAACTATATTTCAAATATTTAAATATAATTAAGCTTTATCATTAATTTCTGTTTCAATCATATTTATTTTAACTTCTTACAAAATATTTTAAATAACAAAAAATTCTAACAAATATTTGAAATAACAACTGTTACTCTAAAAAGCCAGGCCAAACAAAAATATGCCTTTTGTAAGTTGACGTTATTCCTTTAATATTTACACCTTTATTTCCACTGCTTCAATATCCTTTACCGGACGAGTGAAGGTCAATCTTCAATGAACACCGTTAGCCTTATCACCGCGCAATGGTAAAGGAATGCCCTGGTGACGTCATGAAATCCTTCGGACTCCACACACTTTAACCAGCCCTAATGACGTTCAAGACTCGGTGAACTTATCAAACACGAAATTTATTCCTTAAATGACGTCATAAGTTGAGTAGACAACATTGTGTATTATGAATTTCGCTGAATTGAATAAACAATTTATTCAAATTGTGTAACAAAATCCACTGTTTTATAAGGAAATGATTGCTTTTCAAAAAAGCAACGACTAATAATGTCTAAATTATCACACACATAGACAATTTTTAATCACGAGGCTAAAAAAAGAATTTATTCCTATAATACCCGGGGCTACATAAACCAGAATCACTTTCGTTTGATATCAAGATTAGCTATAAGGAATCTAATCATATTAAGATAAATCACATAACTTTGTTAGTATATGTGTACGTTGAAGGGTTCGATTTCACAACACTGCAATTTTATCTCCCCAGATGTCGATGTAATGCCTACTTGAAAATATTTCTTCCACATAAACAATCAAGCGCACCTTTGAGAAGAAAGCAAACAAAGCAAGAATCAAGTTCAGGTTACAAAATCTACAAAAAATTAATTATACTGCAAATAGTCACGAAAAGCAACCATCTTAAGCCGAGAACGATAATGGTTAATGTTTAATGATGTTAAATAGTCGAATGATGTCACATTGATTTTATAAAGGAAGGCTTTAATTAGAAAATAACATATTAATGGAGGGCGATTTATTGGATGGATGGATAAGGTATCGGTTACTGTTTCATGACATACACTATGAAGGGCCGTGTCTAATGACTCAACCAATCCAGCAAGCACAGGTGTCCGTTGTAACTATAAACACATGTGGCACATATATGTCTCATACAATCAATCATCCAGACTCGAGTTTACTCTTTCGAAATTGTAAATTCGATATTACCCCGCGAAAGGGGAAACATCTGTTATGATATATAAGAACCACAAAATTGTAAGATATATTTTCCCGATAAGCCAGTTGAACGATAAGACTATTTTGATATGTAAGTGTAATATTTCTTGTATGCGCGCGAACCATTTATCACAATAATAATACAACCGCCGTTCAGCCAATTAAAAATCTAATTTGAATCTAAATCTTCGCCTTTTTAGGTGTTAGAATTAGGCATATCAATGACAGGATCAGTGTAAATTAATGACATGCATTTCTGCTCCACAATATCTGTCAAATATATTCATTGTAAGTGACCAGTGCATTCAAAGCGTGTTAATATCGTTCCGTACGCTCTAGGATAGCTAGGGTGATATATTGTCTCGTAAAACGTAACATATTGTTGTTTTTTTTCGTAAATTTCCCACCTGTATTCCAAATTTCACATACATTTTCTATTAAATTATGTTTAAGAAAATTAAAAGCACGATGCACAAACAAAATCAAAGGTTCCGACGTGATTATATAGTGAACCATTTTAACGAAAACGTATTTTGTTTCTTGCATTTGCAATAAACACACGCATTTGGTTTCTGAATTTCGCTATAAGCAAACAGAAAATTTTATCTGTCTGCTAAAAGCCTTGTTAATAATTGATTTAGCTAGACAGTTTTAACAACATTCGTATCATTATTATAATACTGAAGTTTCAACGCTGTGACAATATGACACAACCGACAAAGGCATTTCTGCAACCTTTAATATTGTCTTACTGGTTATAATTATACATTTGTTCCTTTGTAGTATTTAATGTGTTCTACACATGTCTGCTGCGTGATTTGCAAGTGAAAATTTAATGTATAAAACAGTACCTGAAGACGGATATAAATTCCTGTCACAAGCAAAAATGTCGTAAATCTGCCGCGATGTTACTTAATACACTTTAATTACGTACTTTTAACTTAAAACTTAGTGGCTTGACATAAAATAATTTTATTTCTACTATTTTCACACTTTTTAACAACCCATTTTCTTCTCTTACTTATATTAAGTTATAATTACACTTTTTACTTCTTACATAAACGTATAATTCTTGTTAAATACACTGAGCGACCTTAATTATGTTTTTCTGCCTTGTCTCTGTATTAAAGCATTTTATTCGTTAAATTGAAATATATTTATTAAAGTCAAAAGAAAACTACATAAATACAAAAATAATTCTGAACCTAAGGTTATTTACCAGTTAAACCTCAAATCTAAATAATTAAATAAATCGATGTAAAAACTGGCGTATCATAAACAAAAAATGATGTAGATGTCAAATTATGATTTTCATTAAGTGCATTAGATTTCTGAAGTGCTTTAATATAAGCTTTTTACTTAACTGTAAAGATAACCTCGGACGTTGAACCGTTACCCGCCACGCTGTTACGATTTTCAGTTTCTTGTTAAAGTTTAAATATCGGTTACGGATCTTTTATGCGGTCCTTTGTCTGAGCAACAATACTAAATTCAACAAAATATCAAGCGGTCAGTCAAAAGTTTTCAATTATGTTTGAAAGATAGCAAGATGGATTGTCTCGGAGACACGTGATACCCCAGTGGTCCAAGGTAATAAGATGTATGGGTAGGCAGCCCTTTATCATGCATTGTATTGCGTGGTAGCCAAGTTTGATAGGGACTGTGAAATAATCGTCTATCAAAGGCTTATTGGTCATATGATAGTGTAATTATTTGACAGTAGTTGAGAAAGAAGCCGGGGCTGTGGGGCCTGAAATATCAATCAGGACAAACTACTTGCATTTGTGCGGTTTTAAATGTTTTAATTGGTTAAAGGCCGATTACAAAAGGCAATAGTCTATCGAAGTTTGGATACCTTATAAGACAGTTTTCCTATCTACTTTCATATTTGCATGGTGATTTCTTGTAAAGATATCAACCAATTTCTAAGAATTTGGGGTATTTGCAGACATGCATCGCCCTCATAGTTAACGGCATTGATCCTAAATATCTGGGATACATTCTTGAAGCAAAACCAAAAACATCAACAACAAAACATTTTGAAAATAACGAACTCGGTTTGGTTAATTGACTTAATTTAGTGATTAAAGGCATAATTATTGTGTACTGAAAGTTACATCTCACTACAAATATAAAGTAGCATTAAGTCAACCCGACGCTAATTTAAAATTTACCATTGCATGTTCGTCTTTTCTTTTGATGTAAACGTAAAAATACAAGTGCAAATTCTGTATGATATGAGTGTAAACACAACCATCTTGACAGAAATAGAGAAAAAAATATAAAACTGTTGGTTGAGTTTGAAGTTTTCCGTATATTGAACCGAGAATTTGCGAATACATTTGGTAGACACCGGTTGCAAATGTCAGCACACCCATACCCTTAAAATTAATCGAACGAGCTCGAATACTATACTCGGGGACAAAAGAAACGTCTCATGCTAAAGTTCTCTGGTAGAAATGTGTTTGTTAAATCTATGTCGTAATCAGAGGACAAAAATCCATGGAACATTTTACAGTTTACTGTGTGCATCATTCTATGAAATGCTTGTTTTCTGGTTAATGAATGGATTAACAAAAAAAGCTGCTCACTAGAGGTAAGATGTCATTCTTGCACAAGGCGTTTCTTTTTGGCTCCAGTATAAAATTCCAGATATTCTATATCATTCACATTTTCTAATTTAGTGCCTCAGGCAATTCCAGTAAAATTAACAATATCCTTTCGAATATTGTGTGACTTGCTAATGGAACGTTTAGTTTTTATTATGTCTTTGCTATTTCCAACATTTACTCATATTCCCTTACCATTTAATAGCACGATAATTAAAAACGCAGTTTTCTGTATTTTGCTAAAGTGCTTCAGTCTTTAATTGCACATGTATAGTATTGAACTGAGTTTTGAATTGATGATTACAAAATTTGAACGACCTTCTTCTAAGTGATAGTTTCTGTCATAATCATCATAACCTTGGAAATAATACATTTGCGACAAATGCGATCAAACCTTGTTTGGCTTAAGTCGCCGGGTCAATGGTGTTGGTAACACTAATTGTTTTAGATCATCAAGTAATATATCATATACTCACAAAGATTTAGGGACCAAATAACAGATTTATCATGACCTTGGAACTACAAGGTAGATCCATCAAGCGTTTAGACAACTGAGCAGCCACCAAGCCTTTGGCACCAAAGGGCGGAGTAATCAAGACTCTGTGATAATTTACAAGATCCATCAAGCCCTTGGCACCACAGGGCTTATCAATCGAGCCTTTTAGAACATATAAAAAGCCTTTGTGACCAAATAGCAGATCCACCAAGTCTTCGGCACCAAAAGGCGGAACAATTAAGGCTTTGTGACCATATAGCAGCCTTTGTGACCATATAGCAGATCCAACAAGCCTTTGGCACCAAAGGGCGGAACAATCAAGGCTTTGTGACCACATGGCAGAACCACCAAACCTTTTTGAAAAAAAGCAGATAAGTTAAGTCTTTTCGATTATATTGCAGACCGATCAAGCCTAAGGTACCATAACATAGTTCTACCATGCCTTTGCGACCGTAGAGCAGATCGCTCGAGCCTTTGGGACCATAAAGCAGAAGAATCAAACATTTGGGGCCAACACAGAAGAGTTATTAACCATAAACAAGGTCCTTTAATTAAATGTAGCAATTTAATAAGCCCAGATCCCAATAATACAATAGAGAAAGTCCATAAGGCCATTGGGGCCATATAACAGATCTATTAAGCCATTGATAAAATAGAGAAACAGCATCATGTAATTGGTGCCACAGAGTTTACCGGTATCATTTCAGCCATTGATACCACAGAGAAAGTCCACCACGTAATTGGAGCCATATACCATTTAAGCCATTTTTACAACAGAGAATGACCACCACGTATTTGGGACCATGGAGTATACTATTTAAGCCATTGGTACAATATAGAAAGTCTAGCGCACCATTGGGACTTAAGGGTACATTCATTAAGCCATTCATGCAATAGAGACAGATCACCACGTTAATTGGACCATAGAGTAGACCCATTTAGCCATTGAAACAATACAGAAAGACCATCACCCCATTGGAACCATAGAGCAGATCCATAAAACCATTTATACAAACCATAACGCCATATATTGACCATAGAGCAGATAAAAAAAACCATTAATACAGAGCAGATTCATAAAGCCATTAATACAAACCATAACGTCATATATTGACCATAGAGCAGATCCATAAAACCATTAATACAAACCATAACGTCATATATTGACCATAGAGCAGATCCATAAAACCATTAATAAAAACCATAACGCCATATATTTACCATAGAGCAGATCCATAAAACCATTAATACAAACCATAACATCATATATGACCATAGAGCAGATTCATTAAGCCATTGATACAATAGAGAAGAACCATCACGCATTTGAGACTAAATAGCCGATTTATAATGCCATTGGTACAATAGAGAAGGGCCAATACGCCAATGGGAACATAAAGCAGAACCACGAAACCATTGATACAACAGAGAAAGATCAATTAACCACTGGGACCATACCAGATCTATTAAGCCTTTGATACAATATTGTGAAGAACCATAACGCCATCTAGATTGACCATAGAGCAGATATACAATAGGGCAAAACCATCACGCCATTTGGGCCATAGAGCAGATTCATTAAGGTACTCATAAATAGAGAAAAGGCATTATGCATTTGGGGCCATAGAGTAGATCTGTTTAGTCATTTACACGACTGAGAAGAACCATAACTCTGTATCGACCAAATGAGCATATCCACTGAGCCATTGATACAACAGAAAAGACACATCAATAAATTGCCATAGACAACATGCAGTTGATTTATTTAGCCGTTGCTACAATAGAGCTTATCTATCAAGCTTTTGACAGAATACACCATTCTGTTTTAGAAGATGCTAGAAGATAATAAGGGGGAACTGAGTAGCACCTAGTCTGATAATAAGTTTGTTTTGTCTATTTATTTTAAAAAATATGCATCGTATCACTTTTTAGCCGATGAAGGTCAAAGAGGAATGTAGACTTTTTCAACATAAAACAATGGGCAATTAAAGAATAAAATACTACATTGCCTGGAATCCAGACTAGTGTGAGGGATATGGCATTTTCCGAGTAACCCCATCAAACACAACGAGTCAAACCGACTATCTACTTATTTAATACTTTGTTGTAAGAATTCTTGTCGTTTTTTTTTCATACATATACCTAACCAACACACATATTTCCCTGAAAACTTTGTTAGCTTGTAAAGAGAAACGTAGATTATAAGCTTATTATAGTAATTATTTTAGATGATAGGTAATGTAAGGCAATTTAAATAGCTGCTAAACCATGCCGCAATCCCATATTTGAAGACATTAATCAAAGCCTAGTCCCTAATAGATTAGTTTCACACAAAAATACCTGTTCAGCGTGAACACGAATGCACAAAAGCTGGAAATTATGGGTTCGCTTTTTAGTGACGATTTACGAAGCATATCTTTCTTTTCTTTGAGCAGAGAAGCGACTTCATTCATTTGAAAGCCGTTCTAAAACGTGAGGGATATATTTATCTTCGTTTTAAATAAAGTTTGAAATAAAGAAACAATAGAACAGATCTTAATTTGATAGTGTCATTTCTTCAAGTTGTTTTATTATTGTCTAGAGTTTCATGAAAAGAAATCTAATTCAGTGTTTGTTTTCACGTAATTGCACATTGACAATAAATGTTGGAAATGTCTTCGTTTGAAAATAAAACTGATATGAGATAGTATTTGCACCAGCGCATCTGCCGTGAAAGACTTGACAGCTCAACGTTATTTATAGCTATTTTCAAGCATTTCTCCGTACATAGTAAAACATAGCATCTGAGGAGGAATTATGGGAATGGAGACTGAAGACTTGAAGGAATTTCTGTCTTTGATGAGACTTATTTTAACTAATGTGTCTTGCTTTTTTGTTCTGTAGAATTTTTCCTTTTATCTTGTTTTAGTACCATCTATGGCCTTTTTCAATATTGCATATAGCCACCTTATTCTCTTTTTGAACGCAGTTTGATTTTTTTTTTAAATCAGTTGTAACAAAGTAGATGAAAAAGGAACTTTGAAAGCCACCAAACGACAAATATGAAAATATTGCAGGCTCGGTTAGATTGAGCCTGTTCATGGGCAGTAATGGAAATGCATATTTATAATGCCCACGCCGCCTAGCCCCGGGTTGAGCGCAACTCAATATTTACACTAATAAACAGTACAAATTTCATCCATTCCAAACGATGGTATGCATATGGCGGTGAACATGGAAATGATTAACAAAGCAAATAATTATTGCACAAACAAAAGCACATTTTGACCTGAAACATAAAATGATGAAACATTTGCATTTTTTTTTATAAAAACAATGTGATCTATTTTATTCGAGGTAGTTTTAACTTTACTGACTTGTTGAGATTCTGGTCATCATAAAAATAATGAAGGGTTGTGCATTAAACAAATCAATAAATAGCCAAAATGGTTTTGAAATAATTTAAGTAAGGATATATGTTCATAAACCGCCTCTGAGCGGCTACAATTTAGAAGCAAATGCCATGCTAAATATTTAAATAAACAGTCGTGTGATGTTGCAATTGATAGCGGCATATTTATAATGAAGAAAGTAATTTACAGGTGACATACCATTTTGAAAAATTTTGACAGCTGGATATTACCAAACGAAGAGATCACTGAAGTCGTGTCATTCAAGTTTTAAAATACACATTTTTTATGCTTCATGGTGAACATGAAAGCACTCCCAAACCAACTAATAAATTAAAGAATTGAATTAAAAAACTGAATTGACTTGTCGTAAGATTTACAGCAATAACGTAATATTTCACTTGATCGCGTGTAATAATCTGAATATACATGTAGTTGTGTTTGATATCACGTGCTATATCGTGTGTAATAATCTAAATATTCATTTATTTGCAATATACATGTATCAAATTTTCTGACTTAACAGTTTATTATCCAATCTCAATCTGGCACCCATATTTTGAATGTATTGCTGATTTAACCGTGAATTTGCAGATCTGGAACTTGCATCGTTTACATATTTGGTATAAATCACATATAGGCATTTCATATGTTGCACTTTTGGGTTGAATATGTTTGATACAAAGTTTATCAAATAAACCATCGTCCTAGTTTTTTCTTTTATATTCGGCGAAAATATGTTACATTTTAAACATGTTACATATGTTGATAGCATATACTTGAGTAAAGTGTAATGTCATTATCGGCATAGGCATTGTTGGTCTGTCAAAAAGCCCGTGACACAATCAAATGATCGCGGGGTGTAATATCCCAGGCAACATATGGAAGGTATTTTGTTTCACTATAATGGACAAAAAGCATGCTTAATTTTGTAATATTATACTACAATGTTTCAGCTAAAAGCAATTATGATATGAATTATGTCCAAAATAACGTAACATGTCCCAAGAAAATATTGAGAAATAATTGGAATGGCAGCGACTGAGTGGGAGATTTATAAATATGTACTATTGCCATACAAAAACGGCTACAAACATAGTGACCACTTCGTTCTGGATTAGAATAAAAACACGTTCACGACTTGAAACTGACATTAAAGAGAAGATCAAACAGTTTCATCAGTAATAAAATCAGTAAAATATAGATAATGCGGTTATTAATAACATATATGAATGCAAATCGAGCATATAATATTACTTTGAAGAAAAGTCATAATTTTAATCGGTTAAACACATTTAAAATCTAAACAAGGCAGACGGAACAGAATAAAACACAAACAAAAATTATCACTCTAAAATGATCAGGCAATGAAAGTCGAAGCATGCGAATCAGAACAAAACAGCCTCCCAAACAGCCAATGTGGAGGTCGAGCTATGAAAAGGACAGGTTTTATAAATCTGTCATTTTTTTTAAAAGTAGACATTACACAGAATTAATAAAAAAGAAATTCCGTGGGTTAACTGTCTTCTTACACACAATTGCAGGCTTTTACATATATAACATGTTACGTTCTTAAAGGGAAACAGTAAACTGCTAAATTGATACATGCTTTTCATAGGTCATTGAATAGTTACGACAAATTCTGTATGAAATTAACAGATAGAAATGTGTATAAAACTTTAGGATACAATAAATCGATAAATAGATACTTAGTTGTGGCCTTCTGTTTTATACTCGTACAGTAAATGTGTGAATATTGTATTGTCACTATGTACATACATGTATAATTATTATGTAATGCATACATACAAATACTCAGATAAAATGCGTTTAGACGTTCGTCTGTTCATGAGTATTAAAATAAACCTTGCGTTTGGTATTAGAATACTCTCTCGTGTCAATAAGGTAATTAACAGGTTTCGACTGATTACGAATCAGTAGACAGTCAGGTGATACTGTTTTAGAATGATCTTGTGGCTGATAATTATGTGTCAATTAAATATTTTCCAGACAACAATACTTACTAGGAGAACATGGCGATATCAAAGTTTTAAAACATTTTGCTAATAAGCCATATTTTAATGTACTTGTGTGTCACTTAAACAGTTAACCCATCTACAGTTGATCATTATGCTTGCCTCTTTGGTAGCACGGCGGTGGCAGGGGTTTAAGAGTTTATGAAGGTTTATGGGGACATCTTTTATAAGACCATAGAAGCTTAATTTATTTCTTTTATCCATGTCATCGTGTTCTTGCTAATTTAACTCTGTGTCTGCCTAATGTGGCCATTCCTGATTTGCATATTCCACTTTTTTACTCTGTCTTCACCAAAAATCTACACAATAATTATCAAAGATTAAATACGTTCATAACTTCATATATAGTTTGGCTTAATCTCAAGGTTTAATTATAACATCATAAAATGTTATGATTTACTATGTGAAAACAAACGTATGTCGTAGGCGATCATAAATTTCTATGGAACGCCGGAAGTTTTATCACGGTTGTAACGTGCTATGTTAAAGCAATACTACTGTATAATTAAATTAATCAACTCTAGTAGAGGCCTGCGAGTCTACAGCCCGCATTTGTTATTTGAAAGATAATCAAAAATTAATTCAAAGAAGGAGATTTCTGTCTAAAACGTGATGATGTGATATTTAAGACCGGTTACATGTAAAAAAATTATACGTTTCGCAGACAATTATAGGCCGGTTTAATTAATAAATGTAATCTTTGCTCCAGGCAATGATTAATACATGATGATATCGGGTTCCATCTAATGAAGAAATGACAGATTCACTAGCCGATACAAGAAACGGAAGATTTTTTTAGTTTTCTCGATGGGGATATGAGGAAAACATTTCGTGTTTCAGGCTCATGGTTTTGTGATTATAGGCTTCATGCATTTTTAGTTTCTGGACGAATGTTTTCTTTTGGCGTTAACACACGTCATGTATATAAAAATCAATCCTGATCGTGTGGAATCATGTATACTGGGCTTAAAAGCTTCAAATTAATTCCAAAATTATAAAGAACTTATTGAAGTTCTAAAAGACATTTAATTAGGCGAGGAACCATTGAAGGTTACAGACCTAGCAGCAGATCTCAACTACCCCAATCATAGTATTATATTTTATTAATATTGTAACAACACCAAAAACATCCTTCGTTTACGTGTTTACAAATGGGATATCCAAAACCACTGCCAGTAAATGACATATCATTCTTTGTCGTTAGTATGAACGCTTTCTTTCCTTTCAATCGATCAACATTGTATTTACAAGAACATCATCAGTATGAAATTAACATATTTTGGCGGGTATTTGTTCCGTAGTGCGGCCATTTCGACGTCCCGCAGTAAATGATGAGGTCAGCGCTTCCGGTCTGGGAACAATGATGGCGGTCGAAGCTATAGCCGTCAAGATTTCTGTCTCAATGCCATAAATCACACAAATGAGGAGCTTCGCAAGTCATTACCTCCTGTGTCGTTTCATATGATGTCAAAATGGGAATGCTCATATAAAAGTTATAAACTAAAGTAGAATATTGAAGAAAACACAGCAGACGTGGATTCTTTGAAGCAGAATCTCTGCGGGATATCATATATTCATAGCAAGAGAAGTATTAAGACATTTTTGAGTAATTTGGCGCTGCTGTAGATCTTTTGCTTCTACAGTTTGAGAGGCTGCATGCAGGAAAAACGAATGTTAATTAAAATCTCCAATACAGTCAGCTTCAAAGAAAATCTAGCAGCCTGATAGATTAAAATTCTGATAACGCACCAATAATACCTGAACCGATGTCAAGATGTCTTCAGAAATGGCCATTAAAAATTTATCGAGCAAAAAAGTAAATTAAACAGTAAAGATGTTAATTACCTCTTCCACCTGAATCCCTTCAATGGCCCCAGATAGCTGACAACTTGGGTGGCCCAAGATATGATCAAGAAAATATGACTTATTATGAGGTTGAATTAACGTTCCTCCTATAAATTTAATGAGAGATAAAAAATAACAGAATTCTCGGGATCTGATACAATTGTATCCAGTTAAAGTTTATAACTCGTGTGAAAAGCCATGGCAGACTAGAAAAGTAGATCTTGTATATTTTAGGATCACAAATAAACCATCAAGTGTAGCTAAATTAATTACATTATGCGAAAGTGATACAGTAAATGGATAGATGTTTATTGGACCTCTTATGTATAAGATTCATTTATGTTCGGCGCTCAGTAAAATAATATTATGATTAGTTTGAATTGTTGCCGTCTGCGCTAACTGATAGAATATTTATTTGAACAGCGATTTTCTAAGGAGATCAAATGGAAATCATGAAACTTTATAGCAATGTTTCAAGACGTAGCAGAACCTGTATGCTTGTGTGGTTTATTTGTAGAGACATCTGATGCTAGTTTATAAGATATTGGCCCTTTAAAGATGATAAAGATATACGTAACATGCTAGCAATTTAATCAGATAGTGGCATGGTAGCTTCTGGGGAGAGAACACCGGCAAGTTTATGCAATGTGGAAGTGCTAACAGCTGCTCTCCAGTCAAAATGATGTCAAGGAGAGACAATCCTGGATGTTAACCTAGCAAACGTGAAGAGTGATGAAATGGGAACTTAGAAATTCATGAAATTAAATAAAAAACAAACTGAACAGGCTCTTTTTGAGTGAACCTGTTTGTTTTGGAAGTGATGTTGATGCCTAGCTCTATCCACGTTTGAGCGCAACTCAATCTGTTCACATGTACAAACTCTCAACCATTCCAAATAAAGGATTATCGGAACCTTCATTGAGATTTATGTCTCACGACCATCAGCATGTAGTCCCCATTTAAAAGAATTTGATTACATTAAACAAAAAATATTATTAAAACTAGACATTATAGAAAATATATTGAATTTCTTTAAAAGAAAATATTAAATTCTTTTCTCTCCACAAATGTAGACTCTCGTTGAAAACAAAATATATAAAAAAAACATATTGTTTTTAATTTATCTAGATTTTCCGTAAAATGAAAGTACTGCAAAATACATTGATAATCTAAAATATCATCGTTTTTATACCAGTACTGTATTCAAAGTTGCGTTTAACCATATTTTATCCATATTCAATGCTGTTGTAACTTTAGTTTTTATTAAACATATATTTAGGATTAGCATATAGCATACGAATACAAGTATTTTAAGGAGGTTATTATGAATTTGTCAATTAGTTTAAAATGTTATCTACATAAAGTGAAGTCCGCAGTGATACTACCAGCACGGGGCTTTTTAAATTTGAACTTAATTTTAATGCTGAAAGATTTTTATCTATGCTATTAGTTATTCGCCAGAAGAGACCGGCAAATATAAGTTACACTTTTCAATAATAAACAGTAAAATAACCACAATTACATGAATACTATGTTTATTCAAAGGTTGAAAATATTTTAACACAAAATTACATAAATTAAAATATTAAGTTCACAAGTACCTGGATTTTCATAAAAATATCAAACAGTAAAACAGTAAGAATTATAATGACGCTATCAAAAAATTCTTAGTAAAGATAAGCACTGCCATGAGAGATTGCGTTTCAATATTTTCGAAGAATAATTAGCATCTTTGAGGTCTTGATCTGATGATTAAATGTCGCTAGACAATTGATGGTTACTTTCAAACACATAGCAACCAATCACAAACAAGGAAACGAATCAATATTAAATCAATTAGACACACGAGAAGCCTCATGAATGTTTAATTATTTTTTCACTTAAACTCTAAGAAATCTATATGAATATGATTTAATGTACAATTCGACAAATATATTCCTTAAAACCTTCAAAAGGATACTATAACACAAAATGTATTTTAATTTATGTGAAGTTCTCATGCCGCGGACTCAACTTTATTCGTTTACTTCATTCTCAGGCCAGCTTAAGCGAGCTTCAAGCTTACACGTGAGATTTTGTTTGTTATGATATTTATACACTTCAAACAAAATAAAACAAGATTTTCGACTTTATGGCTTGGCAACACTGTCCTCTGCGGCTTCTGTGCGAAAATTGGCATCGAAATTAAATAATAAGAAACATTTTGTAGATTGAAATACAGAAAATTTGGCTTGACGATTCTCGCTTATTGCACATTTTCAAGCACATTCATATCCCAAGCAAAAAATTAAACTATGCATTTTTATTTAAGGTTATCATCTTTATATGTTTTGGGATGTTATGACGGTTTCACTTAAAATGCGCTTAAAATTCAGATGAACCAACTCAATATGAAGGATTATCTAGGAACGACAGAACAAACAAAATAGAAAAATGCCACGGCAACAGCTTCTATGGGGGAGGGGTGGTCGACATTAATCAAATTAAACCTCACTCTGTATCTACCTAAAATATTATATTCCATATGAATTATTCAGATGTTTGCCCTTCAACTTTAAATTTTAATGCGATGATTTGTTACTTTATACGAAGTTGTAAATGGCATTGCAACCACTTATGTCAACACAGTTGAAGTTATTTTTTATTCGTATTATTTGACATTACTATTTCTTTTATTATTTAATATTTTAAGGCTAGCTTTAGGAAGAAGGCGCGCTACTGGTCAACAGTCTGTGACTTTCCCGCCAAAATAATCTAGAGTCTCTATGAGATCATTTTTATTTCCATTTTGCTCCGTGGTTTTAGCTCTTCTCTTAGAATAAAAGCTTTTTGCCATGAAATTTTTAAAATACGTTTGCCCCACTGCATGTTTTCAAATAACCAGATCGATAAATGTATACTATAGAACATATCTCGTATTCATAAGTTCTAGAATATTTGTATAAGACGCTAGATTTAATTTCATTTATATAGTATATTTATATAGTATCGTGATTGGTATAGACATTACATTATTATTGTTTAATCATCTTTTAACAGAAAGATAAAATACAGTTTATTCATATTTGTCCTTTTTTCCATAATAGTTAGAGAGAAGTGGTTTCGATAAATTATTATTGAATAATTTGTTAACTTTATAAGTAAAAAAATATGTAAAAATTAAGCAACTGCTAAAATAGAGTTAATTTCAGTTTTTTCATATGGCATTTTTTAACTTAAAGTGCCTATCGGGATGGATGTTTATAGAAAAAACTTTGTCTCGTTTTGAAATAAGAAAGAATTTCTAACTGATACTCTACGAATGTACCTATTAGAATTGCATATTGTTCTTTCAGACTCAATCAAACCGAGCCCGCAGTGTTTGATATTTGTCTTGTTGGAGGCTTTCAAAGTTAATTTTTCATCTATTCAAAATATTTTAAAAAATAAGCCCGATTTTTTCGGCAGCCAAATTTTGTATGTAAACTTTGTTTGAAAGCCTCATTGCATATCTATCCTATAGAAAACGAATTTATGAAATAAATATTAAAACACATGTATTTATATGTGTACACGTGGTTTCAATTAAATTACAATTAATTTTAAGAAACGAAGAAAACATGTATGCATTCAATAAACTTAACCAGTTTCTTTTATCTTCAAAAGATCAGACCAGTGGATTTGAAACAATCCTACTCTACATTTTGGTGTCCAATAACTTGCACATTAGATTTGTACAAACCATATTATACAACTTTAAACAATCATTTCACAAAGTTTTAACAGCAGTTATGTGTGATACAAAAACGCATGTGCATTTATTCATTTATTAAAAAAGTTTAAGCTGTAATTATATTTCAAATTGGAGTAGTGTACTCCTTTATCATACGGAGAAATTTAAATTTAATGATCGATGTTTTTATAAGTTCATTTTATGACATAAATATGAAGTGAGGATTAAAATGCACTACCATAACTGCGAGGACCCGTACATGTCCTCATAACCATGTACCCAACGTAACGGTATTTAAGCGTATAAGTGTCCTCGCAGTTACGGTAACACCCTTCCGCACTCCTCTCTCCCTCTCTCTCTCTCTCTCTCTCTCTCTCTCTCTCTCTCTGTCTCTCCCTCTCTCTCTCTCTCTCTCTCTCTCTCTCTCTCTCTCTCTCTCTCTCTCTCTCTCTCTCTCTCTTGCTGTCTTCGTTTCCTGAGACTTTTCCTGATATTTATATTTAACTGCTGACATTTTTTGATTCTTTAAGAAAAAATGTGTCCGATTGCTGACTTTGGTAATACATGTTCTGATATTATTGACTTTTCTTCGGTCTCCAAGAACAGACTGCAACAGACAGACACATTCCGTAGGAGACGAGAGTAGGAGATAACGTCGTGGAATGTTCCCAGATTTCCCCCAAAAGAAAAAAAAGTAAATTCGTTAAAAATGATTGTTAAAGTAAAGTTAAAGTTCCCAATATACTAAAACTAAAACTCGAGAACAATCTCAAATCTCAAGCATCTGATTAGCTGAAATGGAGACTTGTCAAATGCTTGTGAGAGACTGGTCACCAATCTCAGGTTTATGATCTTGGGTCTGATGTAATCAAGCTCCAAACTTAACTGAATATAAATTGTAAGATGTGCATATTTGTTAAAGAAAGTATTTGTACCAGCATCGTTTAACAAGTTGTAAAAGTGTGCATATCTTTAAAAGAAGTAGTTAGTTTGATTAAAATAATGTTCGGGATTGGGCAGTTAAAACATAGACTAACAGAATTGTTCTAGTTGGTGTGCATCTCTTCCAACACTTCTTGCATGTATAGATTATAATTATGCAGTTTCAAATTTAAAATTGCGTACACTGTGTCAGTATCGTTTGCATAAGTCATCGGTATTAAACACTTTATATTGTTCCGTTTGAAGTATTATTTACAGAGGCCGTAACATCAGAAATTTATACATAAACAAACACAGACCAAATAGTGTCTCACGCAATTTAAACATTTATAATATTATCAGTATACAGAATAAAACCACGTACACATATAATGTTTCAGATGCATGAGTCAAATTTCAGGGAACATTATGGATGATTGTCTTTTTCATTCTCGAGGTATTTTTGACATTGTCGATTGACATCCCGGTTTTAGACATTTTGGTAATAAATAACTTTTATTTGTCTCAATTGTATGTGTAAACGCAAAGAATCTTTTTGCCGTAAAATTGCATAGTAATATGCTAATGCAATGAGAGTACTGGAATGAAATTGGAATATGCGTATTTGTGTAAAAAATGTTATTCAAACATTTTTCAAAGGACATGTTTTGAGACTCTCATCAGTATAGTGTTGATCTTGCAAGGCGTTTCTATGACTGTGATACAAAATTGATGTCTGTGCCATTGAGCTATTGTCATAAGCATTCAGCAGCGACACCACCATAACTTAATATATCTTAATGAGTTGTAATATGTTTTATTTAATATTTCTTTGAATTAACTAACAAATGATTTGATATAAGACATTTTATGACTTTTACCTACTTGTTATGTTTTATAGCTGAAATTCGAAAAAAACAGTATCAAAGTTTAGACAGCAGTTTTCGTCATCGATTAATGTTTTATTACCTTTGTAGTGTTAAATGTATTAAAATGAGGTTATGCGTGAAGGAGCATGAAAAAGGAAAAAGAAAAAATATTTTATTTTCAAAACCCTTAATACGTATTGTCTAAGAATCGCCAAAGGGACCTTCGCATTGCAACACGGTAAGGCGGCAACTCTCTACATTTATAATCTGTGTTATACAATTTGACGGCTTTCCGATTTGCTTTTTATATCTTGTTTACTTCCTAAATTTCTTTTTCGTAGTTCAGCTTAAATTTTGTTAAGGCAAGGCCGATGCCACCAAGGTCGAGTGTTAGATTACCTCATATAAGTCAACACAATTATTTAAAAAATAATACATTGTGCTTTTTATAAAAAAACAAAACGAATACAATTAAAACATATGTTTTATGCTCAAATGTTCTCAATTCTTATAAGCCAGCTTTCTTATTTCAAACTGTTGTTGAATATATCAAGAGCTGAATGCGAAACTATTCTATCCTATATAAAAATATAAAGCAGATACAATAGTTTCGCTCTCAGTTCTCGATTTGACGCACTGTTTTATTAATTGAATTGTTCACTCTAAAGTTAATTACGTTCTTCGAATTAAAATAAAACCTACTGTACTTGAAAAGTCTCCTATATCGTCATATGACGCAAAAAGCGTTATAATTACATCATTGAAAATTAAGTTTGTTGTGTTAAATCCTGAAAACATCATGGAAACGTCCCCAACCCACGACATGACTGAAGATCATGTGAGACTGGAGACCAGTCTCAAATCTCAAGCATCTGATTGGTTGAAATGGAGGCCAGTATAAGATGCTGGAGATTTGAGATTGGTCTCCAGTCTTAGTTTTATGATCTTGGGTCCTGAAGAACATAATCTTTTTTTTTTTTAGACATGTATACATGATAATTATTCATTATGTATTATTTGATAGACGAACAAATGCAAACCAGAGCAACTTCCGATAGATTTTACTTTTATAAAATTTATTTAAATTGCCAAAAAGACTGTCAATCTAAATGTTTTGTGGCTTATTATTGTTAAGCTAAAGACTAAAGAACTCCTATCTTTTGTAAAAAAAACAACAACATAGAAGTGTGTAACGTGATTTCGTTTCGAACTAAGTTTTTTTTTATTGGCAATACTACTCTAATATATTTTTAGTTTTGAATTATACTGTTTTGTATATCGACATTAAGCGATTCTTCTTACATTTTAGTAGTGTTGCCGGCTCTGACTCAAACACGTGAATGTTAGATATTTTCTTCCTTCACAATTTATTTGTCTTTTGCTTTCAATAGTCAATTATATGCGTTTTAAGTTTCAAAACAATAATACTTCACACGAGATATAATTGATTTGTCGGAATTTTTCTCTTATTAATAGTGTTACACCAAAATAGTTTAAACTGAATTACAATTCTTTCTTTAATGATGAACTACTTGTGAAGAAGTCGTATTTCTAAATATACTGAAGAAATGACTTTTTTTCGAACGCTAGATCAAGGCTGTCTCCAAAAGCTTGACTATTTTACAAAGTATAAGATATAAGAATTCGGTCATTTTTCGGTGCTTTTCGAGGAAGTACCAGGAAATCGATGGGTGATGAAAACAGGATGTTAGGTATACATGAGCACGGTATACATGTATGATTTTAGACGAACGCGTTGTTGCGTAGCGTTACTAACGCTAAATTATTTACCCTCAACAGGTATGATATTGACATGTCAAGTATGAAATTCATGTATTAGTTTTTTGTCGATGCTACTAAATGATTTATTAATTGTAGAACGTACATGATTATTTAACGTTACTAATTTACTGTTACTGAACCTGTTAGTATTGTTTTATCAGATTTATATTCAAATTAACATTTGTATATTCTTTTGCGCCCATTTGCATTTCCAAAACATGAATGAAACATGAATTCAGCCAATCAGATGCTTGAGATTTTAGACTGGTCTTCAACCTCAGTTTAATGATTCTGGGCCCAGTACTGATTAGTACAGAAATTGGGTGAAATTTGTTATTTTTCAGTGATTCATAGGCAGTACATAGTAGTACAATTAATATTAAACACATCTGAAACATTGAAGTATTCCAACCGAACTGTATATAGGCAACTATGATATTATTTACAAAATAGACAAAGTTGGACGAACAGCTTCTCCTAAAACTAAAATGCATATAAGCAGGTTTTAAATTGAGCACAAATAGACGTTAAAGAACCCAAAGTACTTTCACCCATTCCTGAAGGTTTATTCCTAACATCACAAGGAGCGTGCCAACAAACAGACGATTAATTCAAGATTACTGAGTAAAGTCAATATTTGATCATTTTTCAAAAAGAAGAACTACCGAAAAGGAAATATAAAGGTCATTATGTACTCAAGCAAGATATAAACAGCTACTTAAGGGCGATAAACTCAAGTGAGTTATAATAATGGACCACCAACGAAAATTTAAACGGCACATAAGTGGCAGTCTAAGACATTACCACACGCTCAATTTGAGGTGGTTACATTTCATTGGAAAAAGTTCGCTGATTAAAAATCATCAAGGCTTTAGAATTGAGTAAGGTCTTAATGCGTAAAGAAATAAACGTGTTATAATCGCACTTCGTTTTATAAAATCTATATAAAAAGAAAGATACTATCGGTAGCTTATTGTTAGAAATAAGCTTACAGATGAGGTGAAAAAATTAAATACTTCGGTGAGTGATTCATGTTTTGGAAATGCGGATGTGCACATATGAATATACAAATGTTAATTTGAAATACAACTGATAACAGACTACTAACAGGCCCAGAAACAGTAAATTAGTAACGTCAAATTATAGTGTACAGTTAATAAAGCTTTTAATATATCTCGATCAATAGCATCGACAGAAACCGCTTAAACTTGAATTTCATACTTGACATATCAATATCTTGACATTTTAAAAAATCTTTTCTTATTATATCAATATTAATGACAATTTTATGTTAACAGGTTAGAGGGCTTGCACAATTTTGATGTATTAAAAGATAATGTATTGTTTTACATACTATATATCTAGAACCATCTTGCTGCCTTTACAGGGTTAAATGATATACAATCTAGACTTTTTCAGCTTGTCTTTGCAATATTTTTTCAGAAGCAGACGATAGCTTTCTTCTCCAATTGACTACGATGAAGACATTCGGTGAAGTTTAAAACGTATTAAAATGAATGATATATTTGAAATCCAACGCCAAATGGGTTTAAATTTTATTATTTCTTTTAAACAATCAAGTGTCACTTTGGCGAACAAATATTTTGTTTCTCGTCAAGGATTTGGTTTAGCTTTGACGTGTTGCTTTAGAAATTGGTTGACCTAATCTCACAAAATTACTGTTTGCTTTTCGGACCCGTGCGAAGTTTTAATAGATTTGGGTATTTAATATCACAAATTATAGGCTAAAATAAATGAATGGTAACATTTCACCTTAGATATCCTGAGACCGGTAACCCAACCCGCAAACTTGAATTCTTATGCAAATTTTCTCCGATCGTTTTTCAGGCAGTACCAAAATTTTACGCTGCTTTAAATTCATTCGTTTGATTAGATGAGTCTATTTCCCGATCATTTATATTTGGAATTCAGTGCTATGATACTATTGTACAAAAACGTATGAAACTGCTGCGATTAAAACAAAATTTAATATTCTTTCGTTATTCATGAGTCTCAGGAAAGTTGGCGTTTATCTTTATGTTCATCCAAATACTTTGTTTTCACATATTTCCGCGCTATTTATTCACAATCGACTTATTAAAAGCGTTTGATACAACTAAGATAATGTTCCATTGTCTTCTCAAATCAGGATTAACGTCATAAGAAAGAACATATCAGAGAAAGAATTACATTGACATTGCGCGCCATAATTGCAGAGTAAACTGAACTAACTCCATTACCAGGAACGCTAAACGCATGTTTTTGAATGCCTTGTTATATTGGAAACGACGGCAAGGCGATGTCATTTGTCTGCGTCTTCTGACCGAAGAAGCGAACGACAAAGCAGTAAAACGATGACAAATAATGCCCCCTGACCCTTTATTTGGATAACAACGCTGTGCGCTTTTAATGAAACGTCGAATAATCTAGATTGAACGAAATCGCATTCAGTACAGTTTTATTGTTGTTGTTTTTTGCCAACAGTGTGTATTGTTTAAATACTTAAATTGAATAGAATTAAAAATAGAATAGTTACTCCGGGCTAGCGCAGCCGGTACCGTATTTGGATTTGTGTGGCTGGGTGTTGTCGCCATGCCACTTCAATTCTCGGTCCGAGTATGTATCATACTTAATATATACCTCAAGATGAAAATCATTAGGATCTGCGTTAGGCTTAATTTTATATAAAGTTAATTTTAATAGATGCATAACTGAATTAAGAAGTTGTCATTTCAGGTTTTTCAGTCGGACATGTCCTATTTTTGTGCTGCTGATAGTATGATTTTTATTTACAACAAGTTATGATTGAACCTATATTTAGACACATGTTGATAACCTTGAACGCCTTTGTTGTCTGACATTTAGTTTTTCTAAACATTTAAACATATCATCATCCACAATCCCCTTTTTAAGCTGAGAAAAATATGAATCAAAGCACATGCATCATTACGAAAAACGTGTATCAAATTATTTGAAAATAGGTAAAAGCACTTTCAATTATCGCTCCGAATTAATAAGACGGCTTTTCCACACACAAAATTAGAAATGTTATTATTCATCTATTAAATTATTGTCTTACATATCCCCAGAAATGCACTACCATCCCGATGGAAAACTATGCCATTATTAAAGTCTTCTTTTTCCCGAATACAAAAACATTTAATGTAGCTGGAATTTTACTTGAAACTCAAGTCTGTTTGATTGGATTATAAACAAAAAAAAATCAGCATTTATAAGAATTTGATATAATAAAAAGTGTATTTTTATGAAAGCAAGTTAAGTTCATAAAAAATGAGTATTGCCCAATAAATCATAAAAATTCAGGCAACATTTTTGTCTGTTATTAATGTTTTGGTCAAGATACAATGTTATGAAATTGAACCATTCCTGCTCTCATGTCGTAAAATTTAAACATAAACCTGCTCGCAATCTTGAGTACTATGCGTTCTTGACAAATGCAAAAAGGATCAGGGAATGTTCCTCAGATAAAAATATTGTTCAAACACGCACAAGTAATAAAAACACTTGTATCCATTAAATATAAATTTAAAACGATTTTTAAATACACGTAATTGTTAGGAATTAAAAAAATATAGTTTTCAGTACAAAAGCTAAAATAGTTGTTACAACAATATAATAATTATACTGTTCCTACTAACTGATGTCCAATTCTACTCTATCACTTGGCCAACTCAGTATTTAATTTGAGTTTTCATAATTTCTAAAGTCCAATCTTACTCAAAAACCCGGCCAACTCAGTATTTAATTTGATTTTCATAATTTTTGTTCCATTTCCAGTAAAACATGATAAAACGAATAATTAGCTATTTGTTCATTTATTTGTCTGTGATAGAAAAACGATTCGATTTTGCAATTAAGTTGAATTCCCGTTTCTCAGTAATTGTCGTCCTCATCATCCATGGGTCCAGTTACTGATTTATGGGTTTCGGCTAATGGTCCTCTATTAGAGGAAATCTACTTGTACATGTAGCATGAGATAATAATGGCTACGGGTCCATATAGCCTTTTCTTATTAATGATTAAAATTAAAAGGAAGATGGAGATGGTATCAGACACTTGTTGCTTGTTGAACAACCAAATACACAAGTACTTAAGAAGTCGCTGAATCAACTATATACATAAGATGGGATTGAAACAAGTGAAAATCTGTTAATATTCGCCGATTTAGCTGATGAAAATAACGTTACTTTTAAATTATTAATAGCATAATTGGAGAGTAGCTTAAATGTCAAGTATTGGAAACATGTAAAATATCAAAACTAATGGATCTAACCAAGGAGAGCCTTTGTTGTGCAAAATATTTAATTAAAATTGTAAGACTTTTTATTGATTAATATAAAAATAAATGATTCTACAATATGATCGTTGATTTTTGCATAAATAAATCCTTTTTAGATTTAGGGGAATTACATTATTAAGTCTTAAAGCACGTCCCATTAAGGTATACAGTGAAAACTAAATTAGGAAACATTATAAAGTAGATATGCTACTTTTAACAATATTATAATTACATAGGGAGAATATTAAATTATATCTAATAAACGTAAAAATATGTATTAGTATATACTTCAAGCAAGAAAGGTCTGGGTTGGAAAAAAATTTAAGACAAGGGCAAATGTAGAAACGCAATACTAAATCGCAATAGAATTATAAATAAATGACGCATTTGATACACGTGTCAAAGGCTGTATTTAACTTCCACAATTATCAAAAAAAATAACTATAACTATTATACAAATTATAGAGATTTGAAAATAAATGTCAGTATTTTTATGCAAATTTAAAGTTTACTGTACTGCCTTGGATATATAGGCCATCCTGATGAGTATTTATTTTAAACTAATTTTTAATTATATATCAAAACTAGTTTAATCCAGAGAGGAATAAATTATGAGACAAAATGCAGAAACACCGTTACACATGTTTTTCTTTATAAATACATTAAAGGGCATGGAAAAGAAATAAAAAAACCCAAATGGATTCAATTTCAAAACACACCTTAAAACAAATAAGAGACTAAATGCCTGACAAAACAGTTAAGTCATCAATATATATAACAATATACAACTTTTTGCGTTGTATAAAGGGTAAACGTAACGTGTTTAGACTCACTAAACGAGTATTATTTGAAAATGAACAGGTGAATAATCCAATTAATATATAAAACATTTTTATTTTTCTTGTTTTCGTTTTCAAATATATTCTATTTTATATCGTAAATTTGTATTAATTTCATTGGTGACAGTATGTCAAAATTTCAAAAACTGTAAAACTTGAGCTAGAAGACCCAAACACGCATTGGATAATATAAAAGTGACATAAATTTTCAAATCATATGCTTACAAAAAGTATACTTAACAGAAATTTAACAATTGTGACGCGATTTGTGTGTTATAACATAACAATGAAATATTGAGCTACAGACAGAAAATAATAAAATATACCATAAATTTTCCCGCACACGGCTCTTTGGCATATTTAATAATTTGTTGATACTGCTTTTTGCGATGATATCAAAACTAACTACCCATAAATGACTCGGTCGCATTACAGATTGAAAATTGCTTTGTGAAAAACTGATTTAAAGGTTTCGAGATGGTAATACGGATTATGCTTTCATTTTGGACTCTGGCTGATAGCTTTATTTTGATGATAGTCAACATGTCTGCGGTAGGGCCTTTTTGAATTTATGAATGATAAATACTTAACATTAAAGTAAATTTTCAGCTAACATTAAAGTTGAAGTGGCTATTTTTCCGCACATATGTCAAATTCACGGCTGGTTAACCCGTTAAATTATGTTTTAATGTAGTAATGAGCATTTTCACTTTGTTGGGCAGTTCTGGTCACTTGATTTTTATAAGACTTTTAATCATTACTTGATTTCATGCAATTAAGGTAATATATAGAACAGTCTGTGATTCAATAACACACGGAAATGCATTTTGAAAAAAAATGACATGCATTCTACAAACAGAGCCAGGTTGAAGTAATGTACCAAAAACGCTTTTTGTAAATAGTTGTCCGGATGCAGATGATAAATAGTAGCAAGAAGTTAATAAAATTACCTGTATTGTGCAGTGACAGAAATCCCGAGTAATCAGACAACATTTTAGCAGCAACACATTTAACCATCACACTCTAATAAAAGTTTAAATTTTTTTTGCGTAAATTGCATAATCCACTAAAAAGCATATTCAAAACTTAAAGATTCAACAAAAATGGTGTCTATAAACATTACATAAACGTTGAGAATATGATTTGATTTAAGCAGTTCACTTACCAGAGTAATGGTACGGATCCATTTCGGCCGGTGTTAATTTCCCCTATCTTGTCAACTAAGTGTCTCGGTATGATATGTCCAAATATTCCGGGACACCGTCACCCGATCTTAATCCCCGTAATATCTATTTTCTTCCTTGTGAATTTTGACCCGATCTAAAGGGAGAAAATACAAATAATACCAATGTTCTAGCTGTCTGAATAATAGATAGTTCAATGTTTTGCGGATACGTTTTCATAACATTAGCCACCGCTCCGCCCATTCTGGTAAATCGCTTTGTTTTCTCTATTGCTGATAGACTCTCTTTATAAATTCAGGCGAACCGTTTACTACTTCAGAAGCCGTTCTGTTCTCCGATTGGTTATCGGTAAACGCATGTTGCCTATACGGTATTTAGCGGTGGTTATTGATGGGTCGTACACGGTAGCTCACTAACATTTCGTATTTTTCTCGTAGCGGGGTATCGGTTTAAGCTATCTAGACATAGGAAACCTAGTTTGGTAATGGTAATTAAGAAATGGACGGGGTCTGTAAATTGACATTTTGTTCTACTATGTAGTCATAACGCATCAACTTTCGCATTGATGGTGAATGCTCAGTAGCTTGTCCTAGTGCTGGCCAAGTTTCAAAGAAAATGAGGGTTTGCTTTATGAAAGTGGAAATGATTCCTGTCTCAAATGTCGAAATTCATCACGGAAAGAAAGAAATTGCCGATTTGGTTTCAAATCGGGCCGTAGACAGATACTTCTGAAAGTTATATGCGGTAATTTATTAAGTTGTGTCTGACCTTCTAAATGTTCAGGAAGAATGTGTGCTGTGTAGCTTCTATTTAGAGATTTTCAGGAATGCTATTTCTAATAAAAGCATGCTTAATTATGTGGAATTTAATATCAAACGTTTTTAAAATTAGCAAATGTTTAGAAGAATATTTATTTTGAATGAATTGTGTTGTTTGAGGTCTGTCGATGCTTTTATGAAGCCAAGGAATATTTTTACTAGACTGTTTAGTTGTTCAGCTGTCAAAAATAAGTTATGTTTTAGATTTTTGTCTTATTTGATAATTAAATGTATTTGTACGTCAACTGTGTTTCTAAATTGAATATTAAAAGTAAAGCATTGCTTCAAAACTTTTCATTTACTTTGCTTTTCTTTAATCCTTCAACGTCATATAAAATAGCTACTGCTCTTGTGATGAATTTGTTTTGTATTTCGCATCATTTTTTATTATTGCCAGTTTATATTTTATACTGTTGCACAGAATCAGATGTCTGCATTGATGAAGTTGAGAAGATGACATTGGCTCAAGAAAAAATGTTGGAAATTTAGTGAAAAGCATTGACAAAAGATGAAAAATATGCTTTTTCGCCTGGAGTCCAGGTAAAAAACTATGCTGGCAAACTCGACATAAATACTGCAAACTCGGTTTGAATGAGCCTGTTTATAGACAGTACTCCCCAAACCAAAACGCTCAGAGTAGTCAGCAACTCGGTATTTGCACAAGTGAACTGAACATTTTAAATTATCCAAAACGATGACTTTATACGGCAGTGATTCTTTAGCCTACAGAGCAGGATTTTCATAATTATTTATACCGTTACACGAACAAAAGTGCATGGTCCCCAGTTAAAAAAGATGGGTTTTCCACAAACGATTCAACGGAATAGAATTTTGACAGGGGATCAATGAACATAAATGATTTTATGTTTTCCTGTAATCCTCGATGGCATTCATCGAGTTCTTAAATAAGATTTTCTCATAAGCCGGTTCAAAGAGGAAAAAGGCTGTACTTTTGCTTGTCACTCTGTCGACGTTTAAGTAAGGTAAACATAAATGCACAAAATAATACAAGTGCTTGACTGATCTGTAAAAAAGCATTCGGGGCCTGTGTGTGGTGCATCCTAGAGCCTGCCAAAGGCATTCGCCTCTTCGTTCAATTTTACGGTCTGCGAATAGGTTGGCTTTGTCACCGTTATTCTGGAGAGCAAGGTAGTTTAAGTGCACAGCGCGTCCAAACATTCCCTTAATCTGATTTGAACTGCGTATGTAAAAATGGTACTTACCGCCTCGGATTCTTCTCCTAGTTCTTTTAATTTGATTCTGCAGGGAGAATGCGCTTTTTTTTAAACATTTATACGGCCCCATTTTAAATCAAACAATAACCGCCCTAAAAGACAGCGGTCGTTTTTATCGTGATGATGATGATGTTGATATTATGAAGTTGTTGTTGTTGATGATGATGATGACGACGACGACGACGACGATGATGATGATGATGATGATGATGATGATGACGTGATGATGATGACGAAGATGACGACAACAATAAGGGCAACGACAACACCAACTACAATTATTACTTTACCATTAATATCATCCTACTCTTAATCATTATCATTGTATTTTATCATCCGCCTCTTATCATTCCTTAAATCGTGGTTGATTTTGTTATCGTGTTGATGAAGGTCATGATGATACCATGGAAGCACAAACAAAATATCGAAACTAGAAAATTCTATGTTTGTTAATGGTTAATACCAAACTTGCTAAACCTTTTGCGTCCCACCCATTGTCTCATCTTTTAACGAAAACTTCTCCACAAGTCAATCTTTCTGCATTAAAATATAAGGATGGGCTTTGAAAAGTCATAAGGAGCATTAATAAATACACTAAGAAATAAATAAGTACAGCGAGAATCAAATGTTTATGTCAGTGTCTTTGGTAGATTGTAAATATTAACGTTCATAGTCACAATGATAGCTCAGTTAAATTAAACGATTAGATCTCATAGAGGGCATCAACTTGTTAAAATATTATCTGTTGTACCTTTTGTATTAGAATTAAATATAATGTTTGAATCTGTGTCACTTAATTTATCTTCATACCGATGCTTAGTTATATATTTATTATTAATGTATGGATTTGCATGTTCCTGTTCATTGTTGGAATGTTGCATATGTCTCTCGGTATGTAATGGTACTTTTATAAGAAGTCTAAATTTGCATGATTTGCCAGCATTCTCTAGAAGCTCAGTATATATTTGACTTTTTTAGACTTCTGTGATAAAGAAGAATACAGTCATAAGCTAAAGAATATTCGCTTTCATGTTTTCTGTAAACTTTTGGTCATTCAACTGAGAATGATTATGAGATTTTCCAACAATTCGTTTTGGAACGCCCGCACAATCTTTCTTAATCCCTAATCTTTATTATTATTTGATTTTTAAATTAAATTATTCACAAAGTGCTTTACTTTTTGTGCAAACATATCTAATGATATATCAGTTTATCGTTAAATGTTATGGTTTTGCAATGCGCTCAACCCGGGGTTAGGCGACGTGGGCAGTAATATGCATTTCCATTACTGTCCATGAACAGGCTCAATCAAACCGAGCTTGCAATATTTTCATATTTGCCGTGTTCGGTCGCTTTCAAAGTTCCCATTTCATCTATTTTTATGGTAATAAGATGAACTCGCACAATAAAAGCTACCATATACAATATATTAAGTATACAATCACGAGAAATATTGATATACCGTCATAACATTAATATGTTTGCACAACATGCAAATCACTTGGTACAATATGTTATAAAACATCATATATATAATATATACATATACATACATATACACAAACATAATATAAAAGTTTTACGGAAGACGTGTTGCTCTCTCCATTAATGGAAACAAAGTCATCAATTCAGGAGACTTAACAAACTATTTATGCTTGAAGGCATATTCTGATAATCTGGTGTTTTTTTGCTTTGAAATTAAAATTCTTGTTTTTTACATCCTTTAATGGTCGTTGAGCACGATGTACTATGTTAATACTACTCCTGAAATTAATTTTGTTTTAATATTTCGGCAAGTTTAAAGATGGGTGGTGTCAATATTCCAGCCAATATAGATTTAGCTATTGTTCGATCACCCCAATGATATACACTTTTCTAAATAAACACTATTTTCCTCCCGATATTTTTCATATTTGTTAGAACTAAATTGCAACTGTCATGCCTATAATATGACAGAAATTCTTTTTTTTACACTGTTTAATTATCGACTTCCATAATGCACGTGCATTTCGAAGACTGCAGCAATTCTAAACCAAGGGAACTTAAATTCTGAGGAATATCTGCGACAAGTCCTTTTTCCAGCTGTCCTTCCACACCTTCAAGCAATTTAAATCTGGTTGTGGTCTGAACATGGAAGGCGCGTATGAAATAGGCTAGGGTTTCCCAAAGTGTCGTTCAAAACTGCATTACCATCATGAAATGATGGTGGTCTAACGCGTTCTTGATTGATGTTGTGAATTTGTATTCTGTGGGTGCCAGTTTCTAAATGATTGTGAGCAGTCATTTGTCTGTCATTTTGAATCTTTGTTGCACTAATAATTCAGGTAGTATTTTGTGCATATTTATTGAAATTCTTAGAGCAAAAACTCAATTATCAAGCCAGTAATGCCCCGATACGAATGTGTATACTTTGTCTGTGATATGCAGGATTTATATTCTTTTTAGTTCGGCCTATTGTTTTCTCGTTAAGGTCTTCATTCTTAGGTTTAGGTTCATTCTTTTATCTGGGGCATTGTATTAATCTGAAAAAACCGCAATGAAGGTTCCATGTTCACCGCCATATGCATACAATCGTTTGAGATGTATCGAAATTGTGCTGTTTAGTGGTGTAAATATTGAGTTGCGTTAATATGCATTTCAATTACTGCCCATGAACAGGCTCAATCAAACCAATCCTGCAATAATTTCATATTTGCCGTGTTCGGTAAGTTCCCTTTTCATCTATTTTAATCGATTTCATTTAAGATTTGCAACCTTTAGACGGCTGTCACCAGGTTACAGTGCTGTTTAAGATGTCATTGTTTTTTTGTTTAACATAACCGATAATAAGCGTCCCCAACATGGTAAAATAATAACGTTTCTGCTGTTCACTGTTAATGTTTGTTTTTTCTTGATCCGAAATCACACCAAAAAGGCCTACAAGTTGGCATCTTCTATAACATACCAAAAGACTTTGAGCGGATCAATGTTTCTTTGGTAGCTTTTAATGGAATGTTCTTATTTTGTAAAGTTTGTTTTTGAATCTTGGCACAGAGTCTTTTTTTCTATTCTGATCAATGATGGTCGCTGCATCACAAATAATCTGTCCTATTGTAGTCACCATTCTGCATCGCCCATCCGTCAGATTACAAACTTATAGTATTGTTGTAGTCACTATTCTGCACCGCCCTTCCGTCAGATTACAAACTTATAGAATTGTTGTAGTCACTTTTCTGCACCGTTCGTCCAGCTGCAGATATTTCTGGTCACGCACTATGTTGCTTTCGTGGGAAATCAGTGTGTCCGCAACAATCTCACAGAAACTATCAAATCCGATGACACTTTTAACCTTAGGGAGCAGATATTTTGTGTTTCATAATATATTTTATTCAGCGTTGCGTATATTATTTGCACGTACTTCTGTCAATACGTTTCCTTCAAACGCTGGCTCAACACAAGTAGCTAGCAGGTTTTTTTTTTAAATTATAATGGCATGATGGTTTCTCACCAACTAACAAAGTTAGCAAAGGGTTTTGAGGACGAACATTTAAATGAATTATTCACTATAAACCAAAATAGATAACAATCAATCAGACACAACCAGGAAAACCATATTGAAATTAAAGATTTTGGAAAAATATCAAAGTTTTTCAAACTTTTCGACATGACGAGATACTCTTGCTTAATCGAATTTCAATCATTGTTGAAATATGCCTATACACGCTCTTGGAACAAGTTTTAAACGCAATAAGCGAACTTATTTGTTCACAATTTCACTATTTATTTAAAATTAAGCAATGTTTAAGATTAAAGCTGGATTACTTGAAAAAAATGTTCTCTGTTTTATTTCTTTAACAGTTTGTTTAAATTTCTTTTAAATGAATGTTCTCTTCACTGGATTTGTTTCATGATTTGTTTTTAATATGCTGCAACATGAATAGAAGGAGTTTTTGGTCATTGTTTTGTACCTTAAAACACACACGAATTATTGAAATTTGATGATTTAAAATATTAGAAAGTAACATACTTTTATACTTAAATTCACTGAATTCACTAAATTCTTATTCAGTTTTTTTTTTGCTTTCCAGAAAAGAAAAACCTCACACGAATTTTTAAATCGTGCCGTATCTCATCGCGCGATATTCGGTTCCATCCACTAGAGGCCGTCTTCTGTGTGTTTTGATATGTTATCTAGACCTCGTAGCTAACACCCAAGAGATGCATTCGGCAATCTTGCACAAGTTCCAAGAAAGCGCTCTCTTATTTCGCTAATGAACTTATATTTTGTATGCACCTGATAGCACCGTAGACATGTGTAAGAATCATCAAGTTTGTGAGACGATCTAAGTTTCACGTTTTTGAAGATATTTCCCTCCATCTTCCATATAGGCTCTACCGCAGTGAACAAATATTAGAGCCATTATAACACGATTTGAACGCTGTTTTTATGATTTTGATGCTCTTAATGTATAATAATGAGCTTCATGATGTGTTTTGCAGATCAGGATTCAACATGTTTCAGCTATTCTGAATTTCAATCATTAGGGTATACTTTTCTTTCTTCATTGAAACTTAGTATGTCCGAGAATGGCCGACGTAAACCAATCTATGATATCGATTCGGAAATCAAAAGTAAAGGAATCCTGAAGGAATTCGAACGATGGTCATACCTTAACGCTTCGTTTGCGCTACCATTCAGAATAAGCTTATATAGTTTCCTGTCCATCATCAGTTAATTTTTGTCTGATACTGTGTTAATGTACGCAGTGTTCTGTTCTATAATGAATTGCTGTTGTTTAAGTTTTTTTTAAATACATGTACCAAAAAAAACAACTAAAACCCAACACATTTCTGGCCTCCTCCCTTCACTAATAAGTGTTTTTATATGTTTGGTTTTAAGACCGTTCTATTTAAAGCCGACTGGAAATAACATGCGATTTAATACATAAATGTTTATATATAAATATTGGAAACAATGATATTAGAAGTGAGATGCATTTAATATCTAAATGATGCCAAAGATATTTGTACATTTCTGTCTAAAACTCTACATTTAGTTATATGTAAGCTTTCATTTTAAACGTCAAAGGGCGTGTGCGCGGTTACAATGGCCCTAGCTATGTGATATGCCATCTGTCGAAATACATTTAGGGCAACTACTTGCAGTTCAGATACCCCGCTAAAAAAACTTTTGGAAACTAAGAATGAAAGTGTTAAGTTGTGTGTTTTCATTGCCTGTAGAGATATTGTCATAATTTAAACATATTCTGGAAAATGATTAATATGAAAAAAATCGGTAAAGTACCAATAATTACTTTTCATTTTGTATTTTGATAACGAACACTAATGAGTTTGGACGTGTAAATATATTCCTTTATTTTTACGCTGTTTATGTGTTTTTGCTTAAAAGGCAGTCATCTCTCCCAGTCTAATTGTCTGTATAGCTAATATCGAAAGCACGGGAAATAACATGTAATCGCGCATTTATGGAGCATAAACCCCCCAATATTTATTGTGTTTTTCGGCTATAATCAGCGGCTCTGGAACTCGTCAACAGTAATCATATACCAAGAAGTGACTACGTTTCATTTAAGGCTCCTCTATGTCAGTTTTGATATCCATACCATGGGTTCACAACTCTCTGACTTGGCATCAGACATCCTTTTGTCGTCTCTGTAGCTATTTTACACCGAACAAGAGACTAATTTGCCGAATTTTCAGAGACTCTTTGGAATTGTGTAAATACCGGCTTCGTTTTCATTGTTAAACATAAGACGCCAAATCTAAGCCTATTTGTTTTATTTGTTATGATATATAAACAATGGTTTGCGTCTGTTTCTGAAATGCTTTTTATTTAGTCCGCTACATATTATTTTGAGAAGGGACACGCTTTTTCTTTTTCGTTCTTTCCTATTTACGTCAACTTTTTTATATATTAGTAAATAAAAGGGGCGTGTAACGGGAAAAGAAAACTTCGGACAGTTCACGTCAATCTTTGAATTGACGTCATAAATTTGAGCAGACGATATTATTTATTATGCATTTCGCGGTAAAAAATTACATTTTATTGTAACAATTTGCAACAAAATCACATTTTAGTTATAAGAAATTGATTTATGGTTGTTAGTTCTTTCTGAATTTAGTAAAAACTAAAATATCATTAAAAATGACGGAAGGTACCTTATCCCGTGACGTGCCTCAAATGAAATTTCTTTTATTATAGATCAAAGACAGGCCGACCAACTAAAGGAACTTTTGTATCTTTAAAATATTTCTGTGTGAATCTAACGTTAAACCAATACGCAATTTTAACCTATATTAGCCTGTTAATTAAGAAAAATGAGTTCATTGTATTTCAAAACAAACATTTTGATTGTTTAATGTTTTTGACAATGAATAGTTACGCCTTTTGCATTTGATATTTGTTTCTTTACATTTTGTAAGTATTTAGTTTCACTGTTCGAATATTTTGTATTGATTTGCGTAAGGTTTGCCTTGCACGCGAACCCACAACGTACCTAAATAGATAGCAATCAATTAGAAATGAAATATATACCGGTATTTTTTACCCAAATAAAGGAAATAATTCCCTATATTGTTTCTTCAAAGTAAGATGAAACGTTTGATAATAATGCATTTTGAACAAAATGGTGCTATTAGGAAACAAAGTTCAGTTGAATTGTTGGTGTAATGTTTTAATATTGAAATCAAATATATGAATTATGTTACCAAAATACGCTAAAGAGTAACATATTCATAACAAAGGTCACGAATGGCACTTGATTAATACCCATTCATCTAACCACCCAGACATATTATTGAATCGATGCAATTAATTGAAAAATGTTTTATTATACTAGTAAAGGGTCACGGGCATTTAAGGGTCACGGACATTTAAGATTGTAAGATTCTTTCCAGCACCTGGCAAACTCTGTATCGAAATACATTTGTTATTATTACATTCAGTGTGCAGCTATTTTTAAAATGCTAACGCATCTTTCAATCGAAATTAAAAATTTGTTGATATACAAAAACACCATTAACCAATGCAAGCTAAATTGCACAGGTTCGGATCATAGCCGTCAAGAAAGACGAGAAGGACTGCATTTTTATGTGAGACCTCTATAGATATAAAAATCATGATGTTCAAAAAAGAAGTCGAGTTAAAGCCACCATTGTCACCGTAGTTTTTTAACTTCTGGGGTGAACCAAACCGAAAATCAGGTTCACTAAATCACAAACAAATACTAAAGTGAAATAAGAATATCAGGAATAACTTGATGAAATCATTCCAACCTACCCACAAAGTCAACATGTCGGATAGTCGGGTAGATGGGTGTGTTGCACGAATGAAAATAGCTTACCCGGTTTGACTCAGCCTGTTTATGAGCAGCACTGGAAGATATATGATTGCTGGATTGATCGGTCTCTGTATGAAAATCACTGGACGACAAGACGGTTTGATATTAAATTTGCCGGTTTGACTCAGCCTGTTCATTGAGAGCACTTGAACACCTATGATTGCCGGCTGACTCAGCATGTTCACTGAATGCACTGAAACACCTATCGTTGCTGGTTTGACTCAACCTGTTAACGAAGTGCAATTGAAGACTTATGATTGCCGGTTTGACTGAGCCTGTAAATGAAGTGTACTTGATGACCTATGGTTGCCGGTTTGACTCAGTCTGTTAATGAAGAGCACTGGAAGACTTATGATTGCCGGTTTGACTCAGTCTGTTAATGAAGAGCATTGGAAGACCTATGATTGCCGGTTTGACTCAGCCTGTTAATGAAGTACATTGGAAGACTTATGATTACCGGTTTGACTCAGCCTGTTAATGAAGTGAATTGGAAGACCTATGATTGCCGGTTTGACTCAGCCTGTTAATGAAGAGCACTGGAAGACCTATGATTGCCGGTTTGACAGTCCTTTGATTCTAGTTCTGTATAAGCGATCAAACTCAACTTAAAACAACATGTCCGTTATCTTGAATATGATCTTATATTTAGAAAAAAATATTGATAAATGTTGGTTGTTAAATTAAGTTTTCTGTCACGTGACCGTCACATTATCAATACCTTACTTTAATCAACCTTAGATACTCAGTCTGTTTAACCCCCTGTCTCTGTTCTCATTAATTGGCTGTGTTTATATCTACCAGTAAGACTTTCCTGGGAATTTTCCTTTGATTGTTAAATATGTCTATTTTTTCAATTTCATTTCAATGATTTAGTTAGAGCCCCGAAGCTGCTGGTTCTACGACTGGCAGTTTAAAGTAAATGCTCTCGGGCGAAAACAGCAAATAGTAGCCACATACACAAAAATTGGTGTTTGTGATGATGCACGTCTACAGGACTTGAATGTGAAAGTCAATGTTTTCTTTTGGCCACTAAACACATAATGCGGTTACTTACAAATTGGTTTCTGATTTATTAGTACCTGTTGTAACACTGAATGCTTTTCTTCTATAAACATCAGAAAAGAAAGAGGATGATCAGCCGACAGAATTACTTTCTTTTAAGAAAATGTTAATGGATTTATGCATCACAATACAATCAACAACTATAAGTGCATTCGTTGTGGGTTATATTAATACATTTTGCAGTTCATTGCCCGTCTGTAATATATTAGCATAAATCTTTACGTAATGAGTGTATGAGATGTCGGTGGGAATACAGCAAAGTTTTACTGGCGCAGCTGATCGTGTGAGGGCGGGACAGAGAGCTGCAAAAATCATTATATCAATATCGCTTACATGTGCTTTTTCTACCGGAACAGTATTAGATACGTGGATGTAAGGTGCGTGAAATCAAATCAAAATTGCGACGATTGATAGGTGGTGGGTCTGATTTATATACATACGGTTAAGAATATTAATATACACGATGAATTAGTCTGACCAGAACGCTTATATTTTCTATTTGTTTACAAAATGTATAACACTAATTTAATAAAAATGTTTTATTTCAACATGCCAGTAGTGAAATTTGATAAAATATATAACTTATAACCCATTTTTAATAAAAAACTATTTATTAAAAACGTTGGTTCATAACCCTTTTGAGAGGATGGACAAAACACAAGATCGCTTTGTATTTTCAGACAAAACGTTGTTTAAAACAGTAAACCTAATATATGAATGGGAAGCAAGCAACTTTATTTCAGCTGGACCACACTGGCTAAAATTAAAGAGAACCCGTCATGTGATACCTTGTAATAAATGTCCACAGCAGGTCCCTTCAAACACTGACCAGAAGAGCAGTTAAAACGATAATGAAACGGGACGGGTGAGCATGCAGTTAGCGATCCGATGGCTCCCTGTAAAACATTAAACGGTGCTTAATTCAGTCCAGAGCTAAAGGCTAATAGATCACAGCGGGATCTTGCTAACAGGTGATTTGACATTTTTTGGTTAAATTATAGTGCAAAAACGAGTAGAACAGTTTTATTAGAAAAGGAAGTAATTCATCGTATTTAAAATATGTGTTGATTGATATGCAGAAAAAACAATTCGATGCATAAGACGTTTTATATACATTTCTTTGTCTATTTATTCCGAAAATCTTCTTTCAGCGTTTTATTAACATTGTATAAGTATATCAACTAATTTAGTATTGAAGTTGATAACATGTTATAAGTATTTGTTTTGTATAAGGAGATATATATCATGGTATAGCATTTCCTCTTTAAATTTCCCAGTATAAAAACTGCTGAGATTTTTTCGGGTAGTGTTTGAAATGGTTGCATTATCAGTTCAAAGCTACTTTGAATAAATCATTAACAGATATAAGAATTTACGTTTTTTAAGAACAAGAAAACATATTAGTATGTATTTTTTCATCTTCTTTCACGAGTTTGTTGAATTTCGAAGTCTTGGTGCACTACGGGTCTATTTCATGCAGAACTCTGCAGGAGATAGTCCACTTTTGCACCAAGCCTTGATTTATTTTTTTCAGGTGTTGATATTATTTTTCAGGTGTTTATGAGATTTTTTAAGTAAATGCACCAAGTGAATAGTTCAGCATAACCATTTACAAGCCTCGGTAGCAAGAAGAATGTTTTGTTATTGTTTTTGGTTTAAGTCGCTAACTTTATTACTTATTTATATTGTTTGTTTACCTATAAACATCCCATTGTTTCGTCTACTTCAGTGATGATGTCATTACCGCCATATATCTTTTTCATTCTGAGTACCTAGTCAACCTCTTTTGGTTGTCCATGTACCGAAGCAAAATTAACATTTTTTGTCTTTGCTTCAACAGTTACTTATTGATATATACGTGTAGGTCTAACATTCTGTCGTTCTCCGCCATTTGCAGACAATCTTTTAGGATGGATCAAAATTGTACTGTTTACTGGTGTAAGTATTAAGTTGCGGTAAACCTGGGGCTAGGCGGCGTTGGCAGTGGGCATTTACAACACTACCCAAGAACAGGCTCAATCAAACCGAGTCTGTATTTTATCATCTTCGGTGGCTTTTCAAAGTTCTATTTTCATCCATTTTTATCATGGGAACTATTTGTTCACAGCGATCCGCGCCACGTTCTATGTCAATGGCTTTTTTTGCCTGATCATTATTTGTACCATCTGATATACTACCTACACCTGTTACTGACATGGGAGGAGATGCTGCATTTTTTAAAAATCGACTGTCTATTTATCCTTTAGGAAAAACTTATCACTTGACATCTTTCGTTCATTCAATGATAACAACTACAGACAATACAGAATGATACTCACCAATAGGACGGATGTGCAAAAAGTCTTTTTTGTTCGAATAGGAATACAGTGTGTATTCATATTATTAATTGTTTTAAACAATGAAGTATTAAACAATAGTTAACGCCAGACTGCACCGACAAAACTATAGTGTTTGTAACATATGGGATGGCAGGTAGACTGCATACGGTCTAGAAATCGAAAGTACGTACGGACAGAGAAATAAACCAGCAAATAATATAATTTAAATCCAACAAAATCGAAGAAGAATGACCGTTAAGCAGTGAATTATTACACAGAGGTAAAATGATTTATTACGAGCCGTCGCTTTTGGGGCAATCTATGCAATGACAGATATTTAAAATGACACGAATTCTGCATTTCTTCTCATCAAGAAAATAAATATTTTTTTTGCCAAAATACGTAATTTTTGAATTATAAAATAAAAAAGACCGTATTATGCGTTTTTATCATGACTTCATGATTTTTCATATTTTAATTTCTTAAGGCACAATTTACATCTATGGCCGCTAAAATGAGTGGTGATGAGGTGATGAGGTACGTATTTGAGGGAATTACCTTCGTAAAGCTAATCTAATAATAAATTTTAACTGTTCCAATAGATGAAAAGGGAACTTTGAAAGCAATCGAACACGACAAATATGAAAATATTGCAGGCTCGGTATGATTGAGCATGTTCATGGACAGTAATGGAAATGCATATTACTGCCCACGCCGCCTAGCCCCGGGTTGAGCGCAACTCAATATTTACACAAATAAACAGTACAATTTTGACCATCCCAAACGATGGTATGCATATGGCGGTGGGCATGGAACCTTCAATCTGGTATTTTCAGATTAATACCATTCCATGTTCAGCGGCGTATGGTCCCCAGATAAAAGAATGGTGTGCTCTAAACGAGAAAACAATGGGCGGAACTAAACAGAATAGAATTTTGACAGGGGATCTTAGAATATAAATCCTGCATATCACAGACAAGGCTAAAGGTAAAATTTAAAAAGCAGGAAGTATATCCCTGGGGGTGATTGAACAATATGCGAATCAATATTGGCTGGGAAAGTGAAACCACCCATCTCAAAACTTGCCGAAATATTGAAACAAAAGGTAATTTTAGAAGTACTATTAATAAAGTACATAATTATCGTGCCCAACGACCTTCAAATGACGTAATTGATGACAGCACTGATTGAATGTACGGGATACTTTTTACAGCCGCCACAAGGCACAAACAACGCTACTGTGATATTAAAATAGATTAAGAGGGAACTTTAAAAGCCATCGAACACGACAAATATGAAAATATTGTCGGCTCGGTTTGATTGAGCCTGTTCATGGACAGTAATGGAAATGCATATTACTGCCCACGCCGCCTAGCCCCGGGTTGAGCGCAGCTCAATATTTACAAAAATAAACAGTACAATTTTGACCATCCCAAACGAGTGATAGCGTATGCTCACTTTTCCTCTCTACCTTTTGGCTGCGTGGAGAGGCTGTGTCTGCTGGATGTGGCCAATCCTGATATGCATATTTCACTCTTTCACCCAACACAACCAAATAATCAAATTATAATCTTTAAATTATAACTGAAGAACGATTAGCATTCTAGGATTAATGAAAAACCGAATGAAAGCCGTATTTTCTCTCTGCCATGTGACTTAGTAAATTAATAAATGCCTGATGTTTGATACCTGTCTAATGTATCAGCCTTTTCAGCAAAAAAAATACAGTTCAAATAATTTTAGGCTAATTTCTTAAACGGTATAATGATGAAGTTTGAAAGTGACATTTTATGTAAAACCTCGGATTTTGTTACAATTATAAATATATTGTCTCAGCAGGAATCTGGAGTAAAAAACCTGTGAAAGGTCGATGCAGGCCATCCAATCCGTTTATAGGTGTAGGACCTGTAAATAGACCTCCCTATATAAATTATAGTAAACATGACATGTTACAAAAGGCTGGCAATTATAGCTGGTACCATTTGAATAAGGGCTAACTTACATGCTTTTGACGCTTAAGTGTTTCTACTGTCCATTTCCAGCAAGAAAAGTAGGGGTCATGTATCAATTAACAGAGATTTGACACCTTGAAACTCGTTGTCTGTTTTTTTTCACTTCTGTGTGAACTTCAAAACTGTTTTACATATGACATCCTAAAACAAGGGCCTTTTTCATATACTTCATTTCCAAACATAAATTTGCTATCAATGTCGCGTCAGTAAAAGCATGTCATTTACTGAACATGTTTTTCTTTTCAGGCCATACTAGCCATTTAATGCTCTTAAAAGGCAAAAACATTGGGACTATTTAGTGTCAGCCATTGTCTGACTATTTACAGGTAATTAGCCTATAGTTTGTTTCTGTTACATGTAGTAACCTAAATCTGAGTTTCTTTTTCCAATCCTTCTAGTATGACCAGTATATAATCTGAATCTGGTTGGCAGAAATGGAGCGTAGTCCTCTCCAGTACGGGGAAGCCTGACAATAGAAATTCACGGTTGATTTATCAAATCTAAGTACTTTAGAAAATCAACTTTGTTACGTTTAAACCTGCTGCTTTGGTGAATCTTTTACAAGATTTGGGGGTAAATTTCTGAAATCTGACTTATCGCGATATTACTGTTTATTTTTCTCGTTACTCCTTTAGGATTTATAATTAAATTGTAAGTGATAAACTGGCGCGTCTTTCGCGTTAGGAAACTCAAAGTAGATATGTATTTTTTATGTATTTATGGGTACCTATTAAATAAGTCAACAGCCGACATAAACACAATAAAATGATTTTTGTATTTTAGCAATAAATATGAAAATTGCAAATGTTTTTTTTTGTTTTGAGTTCTGTTTTGTATTATAATCAGTGTCTAGTAATTTCTGTTCTATAAGTTTGGTGAAGGTTTTCTGAAGGTAGCGCAAGTTCCGGCCATGAAAATTCTCCTAATAAATTAATCGTCTTTTTACGTGTTTAGGTAATGTGCCATTGATTGAATGCCTTTTTCGATTAGCATAAAAGGCGAAACAAACAGGGGCCAAGAGCTGTAAAAGAATCGTAAACTTTAAGTCATTTGATGCAATTGAATAAGTCATAGTCATGCTAATACCCCTGACAAGTCAGAAATTAACCGCTTATAACAGCAATATACTCGCTTAGGATATACAGTTAAGACACTTACTGCCGAAAGCCCGGACGATTTAAACCGCTTTCAACAAAGACCCGGTTTTTCATGTTTACGGATTTGTAACTTAAAAGCCAAAATACTGATTTGTATCGATAAAAGCATTTAGTTGTTTTTCAATCAGCAAACAAACAATTCAACTGTTTATGTATTAACACAAATCCATCAAAGTTATTTCACTTCAAATACATGATTATTGTCCATTACTATCTTAACTGAATACTGAGATTGTTAAATTAATTTTCTTTGATACATCAATCAGTTTATTTTCAGTTAATTAAGATAATCTTGGTTGGTATCTTGATATAAAGCCACGCAATTACTTCAACGTGTCAGAATAGAATAGCATCAGTAAGAAAGCTTTTATTTTCTTAGAGTAAGGTATATCCCCCAATTAACTGACAGCTATTCCGTCATCAACGTATTGCATAACATAGATTCCTTGTAAACTATGAATTTAATTCTAAGAACTGCCTCTTACGAGACCACCCAGTCGAGGAAACCTTTTGGCTGCAAAAATTATTGCTGGAAATTATTGACACAGCGGGATGATTAGACCAACAGCACCGAAAAGATGGTCTTTAAAAGTCACAATTTGACATGCCGGCTGGAGTAGAGATATCAAACTGAGGTATTTATTTAAACTTCTTACAAAAATCTGTAAGCATGAGCAAAATTTCGATTTAATTATTGCAATATAAGTTTATATGTAAAATATATAGCTGAATACAATCATGTTTATAGCAAGAAATGCACGAAGTGGGTGCATTTCTCTTTATTTACTTGATCTTGATGGTTAATTTGATGACTTATTCTGAAACAGAAGATTAAACTTAAGGATTCAAATGATAAATGTTGCTGAAAATTGTTTACTTGCTTTGAAGAGTATAAGTAATACATATACCAGCCCCTAGGCGTTGTTCTTTCTGTTCTATGGTGATAAAGTTATAGTTGTTGTTACTTTTATTGTACTTATGATTATAATGTAATGTGATGTTTTATCCATGTATGTACATAGATGAGACTATAATAAAAATTTAATACTTTTTATAATAGTATTTGTTATTACTTGATACTGTTTAATTGTTATAAATTAAACAATCATTAAAAGATATAATTAATATAGTAATTATTTTCAAATAGCCATAAGTTGTTCAGTCAATTAATTATTTATAATTTGCTTACCAGAAATTTGCTTACACAAATATAAACTAAAATAAACGAAAATTCATCTGTAACGCTATATTTGAAAGTTTTATTTCATTCCAAATATCATTTACCCTATGAATTTAAAGCATTCTGATTGGTCGAGAGCTCCGTACTCGCGAGTCCGAAAAAAGTGATAACTACCCCGGGAATTAATAACTACCTTTGCTATCATCATCATCATCATCATCATCATCATCATCATCAGAATGCTTTAAATTTATAGGGTATATGATATAACAAGTAAATACTAATGTTGAGGTTGATATGTAGTTTTGCGGACCTGGGTAGTGTGATATCGACCTCGGACTTCATCCTCGGTCGATATCACACTACCCAGGTCCGCAAAACTACATATCAACCTCAACATTAGTATTTATTTGTATAATATTTTATCTATTTACGAGTAACCGAGCAGTAAAACCACCATGATTTGATGTAAATATTGCTATTGTGATGTCACCAAATAGCAATATTTTAACAGTTCCATTGCAAAAATACAAACAAATAGTAGTTAGATAAACTCGGATCCCTAATTTGTCCCGACTGTAAATTGATCAATATACACCTAAACATTGATATTTCTTTGCATAATTTATAGAAAGCCAATATTACACATTGCTTGATTGTTTGTTTTTATTTTGTTTTAGTTTGTTTTCATGACATTCTTTTATTTCATTTATTTTCTATCATTTCAAATAAATATTCAACAAATCAATATGTGAAATGATTTGTAGAATGGTTATTTCTTTAAAAAAATTAAAATGCTAAAATATTTAAATATTTAAGATATTACAGAGGAACATATATTTTTGACGCTGTGCTTTAAAGGTTAAATGGCAATGTAAGTCGATTATTTTGTTGCAATTTTTGTAAACAAAAGTTGTACTTGTTCGTCAGTATATAACCCTTTAATGCACGGGTCATGGAGGGCTTCTATCATATGCGCGACCAGTATATCCAGATCAGTCCGGTCAGACATAATCTATAGAATCTAATATCACTGTTACATTTAATGAATGTAAAAGCGAACAGTGTAGATCCTTATCAGATAACATTGGATGTGCAGGATATGCATGCGGCGGATCTATATAGATCTTCACTAGTCACGTATAGGAATATAAAATGTATCCACGGAGGTCTACTTTGAGCGAAATTAATTTTCAAAAATTAAGCCATTTCTCATTGGCTATTCAGCTTACCCTAGAAAATTATCAAAACAGACCAAACCGAAGTCCTTACATTGTCTTTTTAGTTGAGTATTTTAAGATAAACTGTTGCATAGTCTCTTGTTACTTAAAGTAAGCGGTATTGTAATTTTATTAATTCAGATGTAAAGTTTTAATTGTACGAGTATTTTAACATAATTTATTGTAATTTTTAAATTAAAATAATTGTATCAGGTTAATTAAAATAATATAAGTGTTTTATAGAAATTATGGAACTCGTGCGTAGGAAATTCTAATAAAGAATCAACTTATTCTACTTGATGCTTTAAGCATTTAAAACCAATCGTTCCATTAAATTATTGTTCTTCTTTTATAAAATAACATAGTTAACCCTGAGTGTTGCTGTTGCCAGGGACATAAAACATTTTTCCAAACCAAACGTTAAGTTAAACCCTTTACTCGATACAATATGAATTTAATTGCGTGGGCGAACAGTTTAGATCCAGATCAGCCGGTACATCCGTGCCGTCTGATCAGGATATAAACTGTTCGCTTTTAGATTCATTAGTTAATACCTCACATGGACACGAACATTGTAGTTCCAGATCAGATAGTACAGATGTGCTGGCTGATCTGGATCTAAACTGGTCATCCATGTGTTATAAGGCGTATGTATGGAGTAAAATGTTAACTTTATAACTCAGATCCCGGTTGTAAATGTCAATGAGTTGTGGCAGCACGTTGTTGATAAGAGTTGTACCATTGTAAGATGCGCAGCACGCTCATCTTTGCATGAAGATATTTTAAAAGCAAATTAATTAGAAGGGCCATTATTTCCTATCTTCAAACGGTTTAACAAGCTATCACGGAGCCATCAAGGAGCATTGATTTATAAATAAGAGGTGAAAAGTTGAAGGCGGCGATGTATATTTCTTGTTAACTCTGACCACTACTATCATATTGATGATTGAATTACTGTCAGAATTTTATGGTTATTGATACCCTTAATTGATAAATGAAGATCGCAGGAACATGCTGTTACCAGTGCGAGATTGGACATGAACTTCACTGCTTTCTACAACTGTTTCTCGGTGATAAAGCCTGAAACAGCAAAGAACAGGATATTACAGGCCTGTAATAAATTGGTAGAGGTTTACAGACTATTAACATTTACACAAACAGAGAGTTAGTTAATTCTACTAGTTGTTCATGTTATTCATTAATTAACGCCCATAATTGTTCTTCACTCCATCATTGTCAAATATTACCTTTTTATATCTGATTATCATTAAATATTCTCTTTAAGAATATCTTTTTCTTTAGTGCAAGTAAATGTTGTTGTTGTTTGTTGTTGTTGCTGCTGCTGCTGCTGCTGCTGCTGCTGCTGTTGCTGCTGTATTCACATCCATTTATAATAAAACTGTCAAAACTGTTTCATTTCACTTTATTTATGATTTAAGATTAAATATGTTTAAAGGAAAATAAAAAAAAACTATTTGATGGTAAAATAGTAAGTTTGAGTATAACTTGCAGTCATTAAATGTCCACAGTGATGCCGAAAGATGTAAAATAATCTCTGTTGTAAATAAGTCTCAAGTCAAGAAAATTTTATTTACAAAGTCTGTGAACATAACACTAAAACTAAGCTCTAAAGAGCTTTTATATCCGAGCCTACTCGTGACTGTATTAAAATTACTCTAAAATCTTTTTCATTTTTATTCTTTTTTTTGCGTTGCATGTTCTATTCGGCCTTATGAATGATTTTGTTTCTTTTTAATTTATTTCTCAATCTCTTAAATAAAACAAACTTTAATTAGAAGTTAATAGGTTGATTAAAATAGTTGTCTTTCAGAAAATTATCAAGGGACCTCTGAAAATATCGAACATCTCAAAAATAATAATGAATTCTGATAAAGTTACTTAATCATAACATATCAGATTGATAGAACCATGTAAAAATCAAACCACTAACACGCTATTATAATGCAAGCAGTCTCACACCCAGGACATGGACGGCGCTAAATCGACGCACATGGTAATAATACACGTGCCAGAAATAACTCTAAACCATAACTGCTCACTTATAACATTCGTTCGGAAAGCAATGGTTATAGAAAATAGGTCATTGGACAGGCATCTAATCGTCTATTTGCATCGAGTTTCCATCTAATTTTATTAAATGATTAATTGCTATGAACAGAAATACAAAATAAAATATGTTACATATTTCGTAGCACTGATTAGAACGTGTATATCTTTTAAAGGGAGATAAATTCATAAAAAGTAAGAGTCAGAATATATTGAGACAAACATGTCGAATTTGTTATGGATTGTGTCTTGAAGACATGCTTTTACCAAGTTTTGACGTCGATTTAATTTAACTTAAAACAATCACATGGAATTGCGTTTTATTTTATTCCTGAATGATATTGCAATAATGTTTGTTCTCTTCTAAAGTATGTTAAGATACACACTGTATGATAATGTCTGCATGTGGTTGGTTGGGATTGTGTTTCAGTAACATTTTTATTGTGTTCTTGCATGCTATTAGAATATCCATTTAAAATGCCGGTTGGAATTCAGTTCGGCAGTGCATTTTAAAAACTTGCATCAGTGCTGTTATACCGTTTTTAATCTCTAAATGTCACTTAGCACGATATTATATTTGTTAATAGTACTTCTATAAAGCGTTTATATACTTAAAGAAATTAGAAACGCAACTTAATTAAATACAAAATATATTTCTTATTTGAAGAAGGTGCGTTGCTAATTTCTTTTATTATATTATACATACCTGAAGAAATTAGAAACGCAACTGCTTTTAACATGAAATATATTTCTTGTTTAAAGAAGTTGCGTTTCTAATTTCTTTTATTATTTTATTATATTATACATACTTGAAGAAATTAGAAACGCACCTTCTTTTAACATGAAATATATTTCTTGTTTAAAGAAGTTGGGTTTCTAATTTCTTTCAGTACAAATGTTTCAAAATTTCGGTGCAGGATGTAAACAAAAAAAAAGTGAAATATGGATATCAGGAATCGCCACACTCACAAAACACAGCCTCCCCACGTAGCGAAAAAAAGAGGGGACGAGAGAGCATGTTATAAATATGTCATTTCAACGCAACTTGTACATGATTGTTCTGTGTAAATTTGGTGGCCCATAGAACCTGGTTATAAACTTTATTCTCTCTCTCTCTCTCTCTCTCTCTCCCTCCCTCCCTCCCTCCCTCCCTCCCTCTCTCTCTCTCTCTCTCTCTCTCTCTCTCTCTCTCTCTCTCTCTCTCTCTCTCTCTCTCGCTATTTGGCTTTTCATGAGTAGTATATTTCATTTATTAATACCTTAACGTTAAATAAACAATAAAATGTTTTCCATTATTTCATTTAACTCTAACATCTTTTTAAAATATTTGTTGTTTAATGAAAGTCCATACTGCTATTAAATTGTCTATGCTATGTTTCGCTTTATTGATACGACTCGCCGAGGAAAATACATTTCAAACTGCGTTATCACTATGATTTCATAATCCAACAGGACAAAGGGGTTTGCAATTACTAACAAGAAGCTACATGGGGATAACCAGAACTAGATTGTGTTGTTGAAAGTTTGGATGTTTTGTTGTTAGTGATAAGCTGACTGTTCTGTAGTACTTTCCATCTTTTATGTAGTACAATGACTTGAACAGTATCACGATCGTGTACTTGTCATAGAGAAAAATATGTCTAGACAAATAACTTTTAATATCTGTTATTGAATATATTTTAATTACAATATATTTTAATTACACACTAGAGATCAAAGAGAATACTTTTTCTTGTCACCCAGTTGCTGTCTATGCAAAATTGCCTTGTGTATTTAAAAAAGAGTAAATTATAGAAATCTTTTGTGATGTCTTTCTGTCTGCGATTGTGCTTACTTTTTAAGCTTTTGCTGAAATGGTGAATCTGATCATTCATTCAAATTTCCTAATTTTGTCTTTTCCAATCCCCCTTTATATGATACATACAAAAAGACAAATTTTATAAAAATGAATTTTTGATTTCTGTTTGAATTTCCACCTGAATTTATATACAGTGAAACCTCTCGACTAAGACAATATCTCGGACTGGTCTTTTAAGTGAGCTGCTCTTAATTCCGGTGTTGAAATAAGTACAAAACAGCTAAATGGGACATAAAAAGTTGTTGTATGATCGAATTGGTCCTAATTTTGCTTGCTATTAGCTTCTTATGTTTTATATGTTTGTGTGCTTTTGCATGCAACATTGTTAAGCTGATGGGTGAGTTGGATTTATTTCACCAAGACAACTTGTACTTGTGTGTTGATATGAGAACCTGTTGGGGCAAGTGTGAGGTTGATGCACCGTAGAACCTGGTTTAAATCCCCAGTGGCAATTTGTTTTGCCACTGACCGTTCCAAGGCGGCAACTCCAAGGGCATACTTATAACAACATGCTCTCTTTACCTCTGATCTTTTTCGCTGCGTGGGGAGGCTGTGTGTTGTGAGTGTGGCGATTCCTGATATGCATCTTTCATTTTTTTATGAGGATTTTTACTGTACGCAATACGAACGAGTTTTCTATTGAAGATGTTTTAGAGATCTTGCTGTTTTGGTGTTGATTATTATACCTATAATGATAAGTCAAATAGAGAAATACTCTAATCATAAAATTATTCATTCAGAAACACGGTCTTCCAACAAAATCAATAAAGAAAAGAATAAGGTCATCGTTTGTTATGCGATTTCCACGTGGATGAAACAGT